>JAGIQG010000028.1:14462046-14808546 GCA_024679065.1 Sphyrna mokarran | reverse complement strand
AATCCACACACACACACACACACACACACCCCAATCCACACACACACACACCCCAATCCACACACTCATCAATGCACACACACACACACACACATCAATGCACACACACACACACACACACACACAGCACATTCTCAGTCTCCCCAAACCTTCCACACCAGCCATCCACTGTCAGAAAACTCTGTCAGGAAGACCTCACCATTCCTCATGTCTCTGGCATCAGGTGATGTTGTCGGACTATTGACAGGAAGCACGGAAGCACTGCTGCCTCACAGCACCAGGGAGCCAGGTTCGATTCCCGGTCACTGTCTGTGCGGAGCTTGCACGGTCTCTCTGTGTCTCCATGGGTTTCTTCCGGATTTTCCGGTTTCTTCCCACAGTCTGAAAGACACGCTGGTTAGGGGCATTGACCATGCTAAATTCTCCCTCAGTACTCGAACAGGCGCCGAAGGGACAAAGGATTTTCACAATAACTTCATTGCAGTGTTAATGTAAGCCTACTTGTGACACCAATAAACAAACTTCAAACTTTAAAGAAACTAGAATGAATGAGTTTGTTCGTATTTCTAACCATAGTAGCACAATGGTTTGCACTGCTACCTCACAGCACCAGGGAACCCGGGTTCAATTCCGGGCTTGGGTGTCTGTGTGGAGTTTGCACATAGAATCAGAGAATCCCTACAGTACAGAAGGAGGCTATTTGGCCCATCGAGTCTGCACCCACTCTCTGACAGGGCATCCCACCCAGGTCCTATCCCCGTAACCCCATATGTTAATCCTGCTCATCCCCCCAACCTCCACATCCTTGGACACTAAGAGGCAATTTAGCATGGCCAATGCACCTAACCCGCACATCTTTGGACTGTGGGAGAAAAGCAGAGCACCCAAGAGGAAACCCACGCAGATATGGGAAGAATATGCAAATTCCACACAGATAGATAGTCTCCCAAGGCCGGAATTGAATCCAGGCTCTTGGCACCATGTGGAGTTTGCACATTCTCCCTGTGTCTACGTGGGTTTCCTTCGGGTGCTCTGGTTTCATCCCACACTCCAAAGATACGCAGTTTAGGTGGATTGGCCAGGCTAAATTGTCACTCACTGTCCAAAGATTGTGAAGGTTGGGGGAATTAGGGGACAAATATACAGGCTTACAGGGACAGATCCTGGGTGGGATGCTGTGTAAAGAGCGAATGTCAAAGGCTCAATGGGCTGAATGGCCTCTTTCTGGACTGTAGGAATTCTATGATTGTATGAGATGAACACATGCCAAAAAAAAGTACTGTATTTCTAATTGTGACTGTATAAGCAGCGTGGATGAAAGTGTCCATTATCTGCAAAAAGAATACAAAAACTCCAGCATATTCTCCCTGAACTAATCTTCACACAAGATCAGTTAATTGGTCTGATTTAATCGCAGTTATTATGTTTAAAAAAATGTAAAACATTGATAGGGAAATCAAGAGAAACTATCACGCCCCCACACACCCACACTAAAACATAATCATCTACAACCCAGTCATTTCCATTTTTATTTCTATTTCCCCCACTTAAGTTTTAAGTTTATTTATTAGTGTTGCAAATAGGCTTACATTAACATTGCAATTAAGTTACTGTGAAAATCCTGTAGTCGCCACAGTCTGGCGCCTGTTTGGGAACAGAATTTGGGAGCAGAATTTAGCATGGCCAATGCACCTAACCAGCATGTCTTTCAGACTGTGGGAGGAAACCAGAGCACCCAGAGGAAACCCACACAGACACGGGGAGAACATGCAAACTCCACGAGGACAGTGACCCAAGCGGGGAATTGAACCTGGGTCCATGGTGCTGTGAGGCAGCAGTGCTAACCATTGTACCACCGCACTGCCTTCACACCTTCGGCACAATTTGATGTGTTAACCACAGTCAGTAAAGGTACGTCCTGACCAGTGGGAACAACCTCCTTTATCTCTCCCTCTATTTCTCACTGAAAGAAACCAGTACCTCCCTCAATGACTCTCATTAACCTCCGACGTCGATCAGGGATGGGCGATAAGTGGGAATGGGATTTCGGGATCAGGAGGGCATCTGGCGGATGAGATGAGCTTTAAGAGGACACGCTGTGAAATGGGAGGTAGCCAGCCATTGGAACAGGGCTACTGCAGGGCAGAGGATTGTAGTGTTTGGCAGAGCTGCTTTAATAAAATCTTGTGCTCTTGACAGAGGTACAAAATGTCAGCACCAATAAAGAACAGTTCCACAGCTCCAAAAGCAGCTGTCTTCTCCTGGTGTAAATATATAAACACATTCAGCACCTCCAGGGAAGAGGCAATCGCTCTGAAATGCTGGAATTCTTTCTACCCTGTGCCAGGAGCCCAGGATGAAAGCTCATTCGGAATCTGTGTAGTTTAATTTGACGGATTGGTGTCTGTCATATCACCAGCCTCTGCTGTAGTTATAGAATCTCCAACCATTTCTCTGTCAGCAACGTTAAGTGGCTCAAACAATAATCCCCAATCTCCTCCCACTGCTCGCTCTCTGAAATATACATCTCCTAGTCTCTTCGTTTCATCTCTTATCACTGGGTGCTGTTGGAGAACAGGAGAGACTGGAATGGGGGAGGGATTTTTGGGACTGTGCCAAGCTGTGAGGGTACAGGCACAGAGACCCTGCAATGGCAGAGAGGGGATGTGGGTATAGGCAGGGTTAATCCAAGGTCAGTGGAAGCAGGGCCAAGGGGACTTGTAGAGAGGAACGAGGATCATTAAAGCAAGAAGCTGGGTCTGAGAACCTACACAACCTGGAAAGAATGTCAACACTGAGTGAAGAGGATCAAATCTGGCATTTTCAACAGAGTGGGAGTTTATGGAGGCTGAAGTGGGGGCGAGAGTGTGGGAGCGTGAGAGAAAATGAATGAGTGAGTGAGGAGTGTATTGGAGGAGCAAAGGAGGTTGCAGATTAGTCTGTTCCTCTACATTTTTCTGTAATGTGTTGTCCTGTTCCCAGCCGAGTGAGGTACAGGAATCTGTCAGTGACGGGAGAAAGATCCAGAGAGAGGCAGGATCAGGAGGAAGTACGAGAAAACCCCCATTTTGATTGGCCTCCCAAAGGACATTCTTTCCGCACGGTTAGGAATCAGACTCCCTCCATCAGTCAGTGATTAATGTACATTTGACCAGGGCAACTCAGTAAAACTGACAACACATCAGAGTATTCACTCCACTGATAGACAAAACAGTAGCACAATGGCACAGTGGTTCACACTGCTGCCTCACAGCACCAGGGTCTCTGGCTCGCAGTGTCTGTACGTTCCCCCCACGTCTGCATGGCTTTTCTCTGGATGCTTCAGTTTCCTCCCACAGTCTGAGAGACTAGTTAGGTGCATTGATCCGAACAGGCGCTAGAGTGTGGCAACTAGGGGCTTTTCACAGTAACTTCATTGCAGTGTTAATGTAAGTCTACTTATAACAATAATAAACTTTAAAAAAATGTTCAGATAAGCAGAATATATAACAAATCTACCCCCTAACCCTGATTACTATACTTTCTTAATGAGAACCACATTATTTACTGCTAATAGGCAGCAAGGGAGAAATAATTTGGCTCCCGTCCTGACAATTACTGTCCTATTTCTCGAAATACCAATTGTAATTTCTCATACAGGCTTTTAACAGACACTTCAGAGCTTGAAGATGAGTTACCAGAGGATAGATGATGAACAAGGCAATGCATATAGAGTAGAGAGCCAATTAGATGGAACACAATACCTACTACACTTCAAAATTACATTCATTTCTCCATTCAGGGATGTGGGCATCAGCCAACATTTATTGCCCGTCTCTAATTGCCTCTTTGAGCTAGTGTTGGAAAGCTCCCTTCTTGAATCGCTGCAGTTCATGAGGTCTCGGTACACTCACAGTGCTGTTAGGGAGGGAGTTCCAGGATTTTAACCCAGCGACAGTGAAGGAACTGCCGATATATTTCCAATTCAGGATGGTGAGCGGCTTGGAGGGAGAACTTGCAAGTGGTGGCGTTCTCATGTTGTCTGCTGCCCTTTGTCCTGTTAGGTAGCGGAGGTCGCTTGTTTTGGGGAGGTTCGCTGTTAAACATCTCTTCACCATCACTCAGTAAGTCAGAGAACCGTAGAAGATACAAGGACAGGCAGAGGCCAGTGTACCTGTTCTGGATCTTTGAAGATGCTATCCATTTTCCCCCATTCCTTCTGCACTTTCCCCTTGGCCCTGCCATGTTCTTCCTTTCAAATACTTATTTATAGAATAGAATCCTACAGTGCAGAAGGAGGCCATCGGGTCTACACTGACTGTCTGACAGACCATCTTACCCAGATCCTAGCCCTGTAATTCCCCATAATCAACTCCAAACTACACACTTTGGAACACTAAGAGGCAATTTAACATGGCCAATCAACCTCGCACATTTTTGGACTATGGGAGTAAACCGGAGCACCCAGATTAAAACCCACGCAGACACAGGGAGAATGTACAAACTCCACAGACAGTGGACCCAACCTGGGAATTGAACCCAGGTCCCTGGTGCTGTGAAGCAGCAGTGCCAACCATTATTCAGTTCCCCTTTAAAAAAAATGATGATTCAATTTCCTTTCAGGCAATGTTATTTGGAGGATAACAACTCACTGCCTCGAATCCCCTCCCTGAAACCCCTCTGCCTCTCTCCCCACTGTCAAATATTCCTCCCAGTCTCTCTCTGTCACCAAGTGTTTGGTCACCTGTCCTGGTTATCCTTAGCTGCCTCAGTGAAGCAGATTGGTATGTTTTACTATGTCGAAAAGATGCTAAATAAGTGCAAATTTGTTGGACTAACTGGGAGGCAGCGTGGTTAAGAACAGTTAGAGAAAGCGGAATCAACCTCAATGTTCACTAATGAGCATCAGCACCTTCTGGAGTTGTCGAAAACTCACAGGCCAGTGCACAGTCTGGGAGCTCGGCTGACAGCTCTGAAACAATTCACAAATCCTTTCAGGAGCTCCATGACCTTGTAATCACTTCCAGGAATCTGTTAGTAACTAATTAGCAGCCTGGGGCCTTGTTTATGGCTCAGTTCAGACTCACTCTGCAGACAGATGGCATGTGGGTAAACAGCAAAGTGGGTGACTGGAAATGAGCGTGAGTACTTTGCTCCGAGGGGGGAGGGTTGGAGATTGTTCTGTCACCACAGGACAGG
Organism: Sphyrna mokarran; assembly: GCA_024679065.1. Classification (NCBI taxonomy): domain Eukaryota; kingdom Metazoa; phylum Chordata; class Chondrichthyes; order Carcharhiniformes; family Carcharhinidae; genus Sphyrna; species Sphyrna mokarran. Next base: position 14,803,368 of record JAGIQG010000028.1, on the reverse strand, counting down.
CATGCCGTGTCCTTTTCACAGCCACGCAGGCAGCGCTGAGTTATTCTCACTGCTCAGGCTGTGGATTGGAGTCAGTCACGAGGACACAGTCCACCACAGTGCAGCGCTGAGGGACAGCTGCTCAGTAAGAAGTCTCACAACACCAGGTTAAAATCCAACAGGCAGTTTTTGGAACCTCAATCTCCTTCTTCAGGTGAATGAGGCATCAACTTGCTGTCTTGAAGGTGAGACATTAAGTCAAGAACCACGACAGCTCCCGTAGGTAGAGGCAAAATATCCCGAGAAAACATTGGGCAGGGAAGGAAATCTGCCATCCTTATCTGGTCTGGCCTACACGTTACTCCAGACCCACAGCAATGTAGCTGGTTCTTAACCACCCAACTGAAATCGGCCAAGCAAGCCACACAGTTCGAGAGAATTAGGGACGGGCAACAAATTTGATTTGATTGTTATTGTCACATGTATTGTAGTAAAGTATTGTTTCTTGCACACAGTACAGACAAAGCATACTGTTCATAAAGAAGAAAGGAGAGAGTGCAGAATGTAGTGCTGCATTCATAGCTAGGACATAGAGAAAAATCAACTTAGTGTGAGATATTTAGGTCCATTTAAAAGTCAGGCAGCAGCAGGGAAGAAGCTGCTCTCGAGTCCGTGACCTCAGACTTCTGTTCTTTCACCTCGACAAAAGGTGGTGGAAGAGAGAATGTCCAGGATATGTAAGGTCCAAATGCTGGGCAAGGGGAGGCACAGTGGTTAGCAGTGCTGCCTCACAGTGCCAGTAACACCAGTCTGTGTGGAGTTTGTGCGTCCTGTCTGCGTGAGTTTCCTCCGGGTGCTCCAATTTCCTCCGACACTTTAGGTTGATTGACCCTTAAATTGCCTCTTAGTGCCCCAAAAATTAGGGGGGAGTTAGTGGGAATAGGGTTTTGGAGAGTCAGTGCAGACTCGATGGACTGAATGGCCTCTTTCTGCACTGTAAGGATTCTATGATTCTAGCCAGTGACACCCACAATCCATGAGAGAATAAAAGGAAGCCTTATCTCTGCACTGTGCTGACAAATATTTCTCTCTCAAATCAACAAATCGTCTAATAATTACCCTGATTGTGGGAACTTGCATGTTAGCCACATGTTTCTACATTACACTTCAACAATATACTTAATTGACTGCAAATTGCTTTTGGTTGTCCTAATATTATGAAAGACACCACATGAAGATGTGTTTTTCTTTTACACCGTATCATTTTTATAGCCTTTCCCCTGACCATCGCTTTATCCATCGCTCTCACAATACAACAATGAAGTCCCTAACAGCCAGTGTGTTTTCTGATGAATTAACATTGTCCTGTAAAAGACTCTCAAATAGGGAATGATACACCCCACCCTCCCCTCAACCAATATCACTGCAGCAAAAAAATGGACTTTCCTTCCTTCAAACTCTCTCTCCAAAAGCATGACATGGATGCCCACCGTAAGTGACTCATTCTCGGCTGATACCTCAGCGCTGTCCCGAGGGAGTGCTGCACTGACAGAGGTGCCATCAATCAGATGAGTTAAACCAAGGTGATGTCTGCGTGCTCCTGTGGACATTGAGAACCTCACAGCAGTGTTGGTGAAAAGAGAAGCGGAGGATTCACCGATATTCCATGGGTTAATGTTACTCCCATAACTCAACTTCACCAAAAGCTGGCGAATCGATTAATTACACACAGTTACTGGCACGTGAGCTGTACTCACCCGCGTAACAATTACCGCATCCCAAAATCACCTCAGTGTCAACCTCTTTCAACATCATAGAGAGATACATGAATGTATGTGTGATTTACGAATATACCCATCTTAATAACATCATTTTCTCAATTCTTACGCCCATCGACAATATTATCTTCTGATACTGCAGGAGTCGGAGTCTCCTAAATAATTCTAGTTCAAAATATTTGATCACTGTTACAATCCCTTGAGATGTGCGGGTTAGGTGGATTCTAAATTGTCCTCAGTATCAGGGAGATTCGCAAGGTAAATACACGGGATGGTGGTCGGTGCAGACTCAATGGGCCAAATGGCCTCCTTCTGTACTGTAGGGATTCTATGATTCTATAAATCCTCACTCACTGGTTGCCCTACCTGATAAATTGGCGTGGTATTGTAATGGCTAATTTTCTTTCTGCACCATTTCTGTCCAAAGAATCAAGGATGACGTTGAACAGAAGATTGGCCCATCTTGCCTGTACAATAAGTGCCAATCCCTTGCTCTTTCCCCATTACCTGAAAACATTTCCCTTTCGAGACTTGATCCAATTCCCTTTTGAAAGTTGCTGTGTGATTTGCTGCAGTGATTTTGCGTTCCAGATTATAACAGTTCTCTGTGTCTGCCTTTCTTCTTCTGGCCATCTTGAGGCCATTCACCAATTGCTTCAAATCCTTCTCCTCTGCCTTCTGCCTCTAACACTGCTCCAAACAGGATTTCCTTATTATCAAACACAAATATCTTTCACAATGTGGAACATTAACCATCAATGTGCCAAGTTACCTCAGCTGAGCCTTAAGCCTCACACATGTGGAGAGAAAGGAGTAGTAAAGGGTAAATCTTCAATAAAGAGGGCATCAATACTATTTATTGAATGATAGAAATATAGAAACATAGAAACTAGAAGCGGGAGGAGGCCATTCAGCCCTTCGAGCCTGCTCCACCATTTATTCGATTATGGCTGATCATTGAATTCAATATCCTGATCCCCCTTCCCTCCCATATCCCTTGATCCTTTTAGCCCTAAAAGCTACATTGTTTCTTCTTGAAATCAAACATTTTGGCCTCAACTGCTTTCTGTGGTAGTGAATTCCACACATTCACCACTCTCTCGGTGAAGAAGTTTCTCCTCCCCTCTGTTCTAAAAGTTTTACCCCTTATCCTCAAACTATGACCTCTAGTCCCGGCCTCCCCCACCATTGGGGACATTCTTTCTGAATCTACTCTGGATAACCCTGTTAACATTTTATAAGTTTCTATGGGAGCCCCTCTCACTCTTCTGAACTCCAGTGAATACGATCCTAACCAACTTAGTCTCTCTTCACAAGAAAGACCTGCCATGCCAGGAATCAGCCTGGTGAACTTTCACTGCACTCCCTCTATAGCAAGGACATCCTTCCTCAGGTAAGGACATCCTTATCTGTGACTGTAACACTGCATTCTGCACTGTCTCATTTCCTTCTCTATGAGCAGTATGCTTTGTATAGTGCGCAAGAAACAGTAGTTTTCACTCTATGTTAGTACAATTGACAATAATAAATCAAATCAAAACTGCACAAAATACTCCAGCTCTGGCCTCACCAACTCCCTATATAATTGCAGCAAAACATCCCTATCCCTTTACTCAAATCCTCTCATTATGAAGGCCAACATACCATTTGCCTTCTTTACTGCCTGCTGTACCTGCACACTTACTTCCAGCAACTGATGCACAAGGACTCCAAGATCTCGTTCAGTATCCGCCTCTCTCAATTTACACCCATTCAAGTAATAATCTGTCTTCTTATATTGTTACCAAAGTGGATAAGCTCACATTTATGTACGTTACACCATATCTGCCATGCATTTATCCACACACTGTCCAAATCACATTCAAGCATCTCTTCATCCTCCTCACAGCTCATAAGCTCTATATCTAACGACATGTATATATGCTTCAAAAGGTATGTGTAGGTTAGTGACATAACCCCATACCAACATCTCCCCAGTACAGTAGCCAAGCAGATGTGGCCAGTCCCCTCTCCATAGCGAGTCTCCGTCTGTGTCGACAAGGCTGTCTCACAGTTTAACACCGCTCCTAACCACACTCGCTGTGTTTCCATCCTAGCCACTATCACAGACAGTCCCCACGCTGGGTTTCAACTCTGGCTGAGCAGGTTAGTACTGACCAGTTGTGAGGTCACTGGATTATTGTAGATAGTGCCTTCTCTATAACATTCTTGATTATGGGGAATAGGGAGCTCCATTGACAGCCAATAGCATTGTTCAGCCACAATCCTGGTGCATCATTCCCGCCTAGCTTAGCAACAGAAGCAGGGGGGTGGGGGGGTGGGGGGGCAGGACGGGATGGGGGGAGAATGACAAAGACAAGAGGGGATACCATCCCCTTAATGTGAAATCAGTACAAATTCAACTCGGAATCACAAAATATTATAGTTCAGAAGAGGCCCTTCGGCCCATTGAGTCCACACTGACACATGAAATGCCCTGACCTGCCCACCTAATCCCACTTGCCAACCCTGAATGTTGCGGCCAGCCAAGTTACTCATACAGGTACTTTACAGAATCACAGAATACAGAAACTCCCAACCACCCTCCCCGAGATAACCATCCCTAACACATTGAGCAACCAGCCCCCGAGCCTTGGCGACAGACACTGTGTCAAGTTCCCAGTGTAAATACTAAAGGAGTGTAAAGAGTCACTTACCCACACAGATAACATTCCCAGCCAGGAAGTGATTGCGATGAAGAAGACGGAGCCCCAGCTCCTTGGGGTACAGGTGGTTCCTGGGTTTTGGTTTTGGTGAGATCTGATTCATCATTGCCCAGAGGTCACAGAGACAAGAGGACTAGAAATGGAGAGCTCGGTTGCTTGGTGGGGTGGCTAAGGTTAACACATGCCAACTTGGGCCAACCAATGTCACTCACAATCTTCAACCCAACTTCTCAATTCTTGGCTTTCAGCTTCCCAGTCCCTGGGCAACCTCTCCAGAAATTTGAATGGTTCTTTCATGGAGCCTTACACATTCCTGAAAGGATTCATCGTTGGTTGAGGAAGCAATGAGGTAAAGCAAACACACAATCCCGAGGTGACTGGGTGGGTTTCTCTTTGCTCGTAAAAAACAAATCAGTTCTCCGAGTGACACAGGCGCTGGGTAGCCAGCCAGTCGGAAGGAACAGTTTCGGATTTTATCAAGTGCCTGCGAAGAGCAAGGAAAAGATTTGTTCTTTCAGATGAATGGAATTCTCAGCAAAGTTGGACACACTGTAAAAACTAACAATAACAAAACTGGAATGGACTGGATGACAAAGCAACATAGAACAGTACAGGCCCTTCGGCCCTTGATGTTGTGCTGAGCTATGTCCGAACCCAAGATCAAGCTATTCCACTACCTACAATTCTGGTGTGCTCCATGCACCTATCTAATAACCGCTTGAAAGTTCCTGAAGTGTCCGACTGCACTATCACAGCAGGTAGTGAATTCCACACCCCAGCCACTCTCTGAGTGAAGAATCTACCTCAGACATCCCTCCTATATCTCCCACTATGAACTTTATAGTTATGTTCCCTAGTAACAGTTACATCCACCCGAGGGAATAGTCTCTGCACGTCCACTCTATCTATCCCTCTTATCATTTAATAAACCTCTATTAAATTGCCTCTCATCCTCCTCTACTCTAAAGAGAAAAGCCCTAGCTCCCTCAACCTTTCCCCATAAGACGTACCCTCCAAACCAGGCAACATTCTGGTAAATCTCCTCTGTACTCTCTCCAATGCTTCCACACCACTCTTATAGTGAGTTGACCAGAACTGCACACAATATTCCAAATTTGGTCTCACTAAGGTCTTATACAGTTCAGCATAACCCTGTGACTCTTAAACTCAAACCCCCTGTTAATAAATGCTAACATACTATAAGCCTTCTTCATGGCTCTGGCCACTTGAGTGGCAACCTTCAGAGATCAATGGATATGAACCCCAAGATCTCTCTGTTCCACCATGTTCCTCAGAATCCTGCCGTTAACCCTATGATCCGCATGCTAGTTTGTCCTACCAAAATGAATCACTGGTATTTGTTTGCAGGCTGCAATAGAATAGCTCCCCGTATCCTCACCGATACAGACTCCAAATTACAGAGGACAGCTCCCTATATCCACACTGTGACCCACCAGTTTACAGAGGACAGCTCCCTATATCCACACTGTGACCCACCAGTTTACAGAGGACAGTTCCCTATATCCACACTGTAACACACACCAGTTTACAGAGGACAGCTCCCTATATCCACACTGTGACACACCAGTTTACAGAGGACAGTTCCCTATATCCACACTGTAACACACCAGTTTACAGAGGACAGCTCACTATATCCTCACTGTAACACACACCAGTTTACAGAGGACAGCTCACTATATCCACACTGTAACACACACCAGTTTACAGAGGACAGCTCACTATATCCACACTGTGACACACCAGTTTACAGAGGCGCTCACTATATCCTCACTGTAACACACACCTTTACAGAGGACAGCTCACTATTCCACACTGTAACAACACCAGTTTACAGAGGACAGCTCCCTATATCCACACTGTACACACCAGTTTACAGAGGACAGCTCACTATATCCACACTGTAACACACCAGTTTACAGAGGACAGCTCACTATATCCACACTGTAACACACACAGTTTACAGAGGACAGCTCACTATATCCACACTGTAACACACACCAGTTTACAGAGGACAGCTCCCTATATCCACACTGTGACACACCAGTTTACAGAGGACAGCTCACTATATCCACACTGTAACACACCAGTTTACAGAGGACAGCTCACTATATCCTCACTGTAACACACACCAGTTTACAGAGGACAGCTCACTATATCCACACTGTAACACACACCAGTTTACAGAGGACAGCTCCCTATATCCACACTGTGACACACCAATTTACAGAGGACAGCTCCCTATATCCACACTGTAACACACCAGTTTACAGAGGACAGCTCACTATATCCCACTGTAACACACACCAGTTTACAGAGGACAGCTCCCTATATCCACACTGTGACACACCAATTTACAGAGGACAGCTCCCTATATCCACACTGTAACACACCAGTTTACAGAGGACAGCTCACTATATCCTCACTGTAACCACCAGTTTACAGAGGACAGCTCACTATATCCTCACTGTAACACACACCAGTTTACAGAGGACAGCTCCCTATATCCACACTGTGACACACCAGTTTACAGAGGACAGCTCACTATATCCACACTGTAACACACACCAGTTTACAGAGGACAGCTCACTATATCCACACTGTAACACACACCAGTTTACAGAGGACAGCTCCCTATATCCACACTGTAACACACACCAGTTTACAGAGGACAGCTCACTATATCCTCACTGTAACACACACCAGTTTACAGAGGACAGCTCCCTGTATCCACACTGTAACACACACCAGTTTACAGAGGACAGCTCCCTGTATCCTTTATGTTACACACACTAGTTTACAGGAGCCTGTACCAGAGCCAAGCAAGTATGGGGGTGGGAGGAAGGGAGATGGAAGCAGGATGGCGACGAAAGATTGATAACTGGCCACACACATTGTTTAGATACGGGCTGGCAAAAAAAAACAAAAGTGTGTTAAAGTATCATTTGAACAAGCTGCAATTTCAGGATCTGTTCTGCAATCCTGTCACAGAGAGTTCCGGAATGTTTACATGTGGTTTTGCGAACTTTCCCGTGTCTCCCCGTGAAACGTGACAGAAAGACGCAGCATCAGAATAACAGGACGTATCATTCCCAACTAATACCTTGTCTCAGAACACTTTCAACCCTCAACATTGAGATACAGTACTGGTGGGAATGGGTCTATCACTGGATAACACTGGGATACAGTACTGGTGGGGATGGGTCTGTCACTGTATAACACTGGGATACAGTACTGGTGGGGATGGGTTTGTTACTGTATAACACTGGGATACAGTACTGGTGGGGATGGGTCTGTTACTGTATAACACTGGGATACAGTACTGGTGGGGATGGGTCTGTCACTGTATAACACTGGGATACAGTACTGGTGGGGATGGGTCTGTTACTGTATAACACTGGGATACAGTACTGGTGGAGATGGGTCTGTCACTGTATAACACTGGGATACAGTACTGGTGGGGATGAGTCTGTCATTGTATAACACTGGGATACAGTACTGATGGGGATGGGTCTGTTACTGTATAACACTGGGATACAGTACTGGTGGGGATGGGTCTGTCACTGTATAACACTGGGATACAGTACTGGTGGGGATGGGTCTGTCACTGTATAACACTGGGATACAGTACTGGTGGGGATGGTCTGTTACTGTATAACACTGGGATACAGTACTGGTGGGGAGGGTCTGTCACTGTATAACACTGGATACAGTACTGGTGGGGAGGGTCTGTCACTGTATAACACTGGGATACAGTACTGGTGGGGATGGGTTGTCACTGTATAACACTGGGATACAGTACTGGTGGGGATGGGTCTATCACTGTATAACACTGGGATACAGTACTGGTGGGGATGGGTCTGTCATTGTATAACACTGGGATACAGTACTAGTGGGGATGGGTCTGTCAATGGATAACACTGGGATACAGTACTGGTGGGGATGGGTCTGTTACTGTATAACACTGGGATACAGTACTGGTGGGGATGAGTCTATTACTGTATAACACTGGGATACAGTACTGGTGGGGATGGGTCTGTCACTGTATAACACTGGGATACAGTACTGGTGGGGATGGGTCTGTCACTGTATAACACTGGGATACAGTACTGGTGGGGATGGGTCTGTCACTGTATAACACTGGGATACAGTACTGGTGGGGAAGGTCTGTCACTGTATAATAATGGGATATGGTACTGGTGGGGAGGGTCTTTCACTGTTTAACACTGGATACAGTACGGGTGGGTGAGGGTCTGTCACTGTATAACACTAGGATACGGTACTGGTGGGGAGGGTCTGTCACTGTTTAACACTGGGATACGGTACTGGTGGGGATGGGTCTGTCACTGCATAACACTGGGATACAGTACTGGTGGGGATGGGTCTGTCATTGTATAACACTGGGATACAGTACTGGTGGGGATGGGTCTGTCATTGTATAACACTAGGATACGGTACTGGTGGGGATGGGTCTGTCATTGTATAACACTGGGATACAGTACTGATGGGGATGGGTCTGTCACTGTATAACACTGGGATACAGTACTGATGGGGATGGGTCTGTCACTGTATAACACTGGGATACAGTACTGGTGGGGATGAGTCTATTACTGTATAACACTGGGATACAGTACTGATGGGGATGGGTCTGTCACTGTATAACACTGGGATACAGTACTGGTGGGGATGAGTCTATTACTGTATAACACTGGGATACAGTACTGATGGGGATGGGTCTGTCACTGTATAACACTGGGATACAGTACTGGTGGGGATGGGTCTATTACTGTATAACACTGGGATACAGTACTGATGGGGATGGGTCTGTCACTGTATAACACTGGGATACAGTACTGATGGGGATGGATCTGTCACTGTATAACACTGGGATACAGTACTGGTGGGGATGGGTCTGTCACTGTATAACACTGGGATACAGTACTGATGGGGATGGGTCTGTCACTGTATAACACTGGGATACAGAACTGGTGAGGATGGGTCTGTCACTGTATAACACTGGGATGCAGTACTGATGGGGATGGGTCTGTTACTGTATAACACTGGGATACAGTACTGGTGGGGATGGGTCTGTCACTGTATTGGGACACAGTAATATCATGCATATTTGGAAATTTGAGCTCCATTATTCTAACATGTGTTGGGGTGAGGTTACAAGAATCTGTTCACAACGGAATGACTGAGCATGTGGATGTGAACATGAATTAATCAGAGAAACAATTTAGATTATAAAGGGTAAATCATACCTAACAGATGGAATTGTTTGAGGAGATTTGTAATATGCCGGATAAGTGAATGTCCATGGGATTATTTCCAGGAACTACCTATTCAGATGGATCAGGAATTGACTGGGAGAGTAGAGATGGTCAGGAAGAATGGACCCCAGGCAGTGGATGAAGAGTTTGCAACATTGGGTTTAACAACTTCCGGCTGTGAACTTTCTCCTCCATCATGACACTTCTTTAAATCCTAACGTTTCCCCCACCCACCCCCCGCTCCAACTGGGGAACTGTCATTTGTTCTTAAATTCTGTTTTCACTGAGCAATGTGTTTCCTTGTTAACACGTTCTGCTATCTCACCTTTATGCCACTATCAGCACCTTCTCTAGTTTTTAACACTGCCACTAACACTTCCTTTGTCCCGTGTTCTAACCCCGTGTCCAATCTCTCCTGAATTCCCTGACTTTCTATATTGCTCTATCCACTGTTAAACAGAATAAAATCCAGCACGTTCCTCCTTCTCTTTCGCTCTGAAGAAGAGTCATACAGGCTCAAAATGACCAAAGTTCCAGCACTTCTTCCAACTGTTATTGTGGGATTATGGAAGCTCGGTGGATAAAGAAATAACAGACAGATCACAATCTAACTGAATGGCAGAATAGGTTGCGGGGGGATGAATATCCATTGTGTATTCCCGTGAGCATGGCGTAAAGGAGGTGCGAGCATGTATTTGTGTAGTGTGCGAAGAGGATAGTGTTCTTTGCCCTTGTATTCAGATAGGGCCCGGGTGGGTCTGTGGACTGTGAAGCTGTGGTGAATGAGACAGCTATTAGTCTCAGGGTAAGTCTTCCCAGTCCTTCCTGCAAGTGGCATCTTCCTGTCCCGCCAAAGGTGACTTCTCCACCTCCCCACACGCCTCAGAACGTTCCCTGATGGCCTGCCTAGCTGAGGTGATGGAGTAGTGGTATTGTCATTAGACTCCAGGGAGTCAGGGGAATTCTCTGGGGACCCGGGTTCAAATCCCATCACGGCAAATGGTGAAATCTGAATTCAGTGAAACTATTGTCGATTGACGTAAAAACCCATCTGGTTCACTAATGTCCTTTAGGGAAGGAAATCTGCCATCCTTATCCGGTCTGGCCTACATGTGACTCCAGACCCACAACAATGTGGTTGACTCCTAGCAAGCCACTCAGTTCAAGGGCAATTAGGAATGGACATCAAATGTTGGCCCACCCCCAGCGATGCCCATATCCCAATGAAAGAATGTTTAAAAAAAAGGCTATTGACTTTGGTGGGATAGGGACGACCCCTCCAGCAGCCAATGGCAAGCTAGCTCTGTTATCAGAAAACCCGGCACAGCGGGGAGGTCGGAAAAATCCCAGTCTCCGTGTCCTCAAACTGAGAGGAATTGAGGAGCAGGGCTTCCCAACCCCTCACAAGTGGCTCCTCCTGGGAAGGGGAAAGGTGACCAGATGGCGGCAGGGGTGAGGGGAACTGCACTGATACACCCCCCTCCCCACTTCCCCCCCTCTCCCAGCACTTACCAGTGTCGAAGGAGACCAGGGACCCAGAAGGAAGTCAGAAAGAAAGGAACAGAGAGACTTGGGGCTGAGGAAAAGCTTTAACTCCCGCTCAGAGAGGTGAGGCTGAAAGAGGCAACGTGTGAAATACCTTTCAATGCTTTGAGGGAGTTTTGAGCTCTCGCCAATCCAGCCCTGACAAGCAGAAGCTTGCTCTCTGACACATTCCTCCCAGCTCCAGGTGATTGTCAATTCCCAGCCACACCAACAAGTTCTGTTTTATCCACTCAGTCCACACACAGCGGAACCACGACTAATCCCTACACACCCGGAGGCAAACTAACCTGTCCAGGATTTTCAAAAGGCACCGAGGGCCCAGCTTTGAGCTCCTTATCACTGAAAGGAAATCGAGGCGCCGAGAGAAAGCGCAGAAAGAGACGGAACATTCCAGAACTAACTACGAAAATATGGCCTTGTACTCTCCATCGCCAGAGACAGACCCCAGAGGAGTGATCCGATAGGAGGTTGCTTCAAATTATGAAAGGGCTTGAACTAATGTAGGGAAGATGTTTTCACGTGTGTGTGTGTGTGTGTGTGTGGGGAGGGAGGAATGTGGGGGAGTGGGCATGGAGGGAAAGGTGTAGGGGAGGGCAGCTTTGTGGGGGGGGGCACATGACAGTGGGCTGGAAGATGTGTGGAAGGGATGGGGTTGGGGAGCATGCGGGGTGGAGGGGCACATGTAGGTGGGTTGGAGGTGGCGTTGGGAGTGTTGGTGGAAGGCATATGGGGTGATGGGTGCAGGGCAGGGGAGGCATTTGAGGGTGGTTGGAAGAGATATGGGGGAGATTGGTGTCGAGACAGGAGGATGTGGGGGAGACGGGGTGTGGAAGGGGCATGTGGAAAGGAGGGAGTGCGGGAGAGTGAGGGTTGAGGGGTGGGGGGGCAGTGGGGAGAGTGGGGAGACGGGATAGAGGGCACCATATCTTTGCGCATAATTATATAAACAATCGATCCAATAGTGAATTTGGAAATCTAGTTTTATCCAGAGAATGGTTAGAATGTGGAGGTTTTTGTGGGGAGGTTGGGTAGGTGCAGGAAGGGGAAAGGATTGGAAGGATCTGTTGATGGCTGAGAAGAGGAGAGAAAGTTCATGTGAAACGTAAAAAGCATCATGGATCAGCTGGGCCGAATGGGATTCCGTGTATGTCTAACACACACATCACAGTGGCAAAGGCAGCTCACCATCATCCTCTCAATGCAATTAGAGAGGGGTAATAAATGCTGCCCTTGCCAGCAATGCCCACGTCCCGTGAACTAACAAAATAAATACAATAATACATCGTGAATCAGTCAGGAGGATATTGCCTTTAAAATGTTACCATTCACACAGAGTATCTTAAGTCAATAAAAACCAAAAAACAGCAAGGAGAGAGATAGAGTGAAGCATCGGAGGAAAGGAGAGAGGGTAGAGGAAGGAGGGAGGAGGACAAGAGTGGAGCAGTGTAGAGGAGGGAGGTAGTGAGGAGAAAGAAGAGGCAGGGGGGAGGGCAGGAGGGGAACCAAGTGGAAGAGAGGAGGAGGAGAAGGGGATCATGAGATAGGAGGGGAAGAAGAACAGGAAGGGAGTAGAGTGCTGGAGGAGGAGGAGGCTGGGTGGAGGAGGAGGAGGCTGGGTGGAGGAGGAGGAGGCTGGGTGGAGGAGGAGGAGGAGGAAGGAGGAGGAGAGGAGGAGGAGAGGAGGAGGAGGAGGAGGAGGAGGAGGAGGAGGAGGGTGGAGGAGGAAGGAGGGAGGGGAGGAGGAGGAGGAGGCTGGTGGAGGAGGAGAGGCTGGGTGGAGGAGGAGGAGGGGGGAGGAGGAGGAGGCTGGGTGGGGAGGAGGAGGAGGAGGAGGCAGGGTGGAGGAGGAGGAGGAGGGAGGAGGATGGAGGGGAGGCAGGGTCAGATGAAGAAATGTTTCCATCTGTTCCTTGCCCTGACTTGATCAAAGAGGGAGGTTTGAAGGAGCCTCAAAGGAGGAAGTGAGGAAGAGGGGGAGATGTTGGGAGGGAACTCTGGAGTTTGGGGCCTGGACAGCTGGTGGGACAGCCAGCAATGGTGGAGCGATAAACCTGAGGCACAGACAAGAGAGCAGAACTGGCAAGAGCACAGAGCAGGGTACAGCGCCAGACAGCAGAGAGAGGGAGTGCCAAGAACTGGAGAGATTTGAACAGAGCCCAGCTGCGCGGGGAGAGCCCAGCTGCGGGGAGAGCCCAGCTGCGGGGGGAGAGCCCAGCTGCGGGGGGAGAGCCCAGCTGCGGGGGGAGAGCCCAGCTGTTGTGCGGAATTAGTGTGGAGACAACCCACTACATGTATTAAGTTAATCTTTCCTCTTCACCCCATCCGTAACTGTACATTCTGCACCCTCTCCTTTCCTCGTTCCCTACGTACTCTATGAACAGTAGTTTTACCTGTATAGGCTGGTAGCTCTCTCAGTCTTGACAGCAGTGAGTGACATGTTAGCAGCTGTCAGGGGGATTACAGGAGGGGGAGTAAGAAAGTCCATTGATCCCTGATATCAGTCAGTCTGCTGTCCTGCCCAGTCAGGTGCGTTGGCCATAACAAACTCTCCCTCAGCGTACCTGAACAGGCACTGGAGTGTGGCAACCAGGGGATTTTCACAGCAACTTCATTGCAGTGTTAATGTGACCATACTATGACACTAATAAATAAACTTTAAACTGCTCCCCAGCATCCCCCAGCCACCTACAATTCGAAAGTACATCATTGGTTGTAAAGCACTTCGAAATGTCCTGAGGATAAAATAAAGTTTATTTTATTAGTGTCACAAGTAAGGTTTACATTAACACTGCAATGAAGTTACTGTGAAATTCCCCTAGTCGCCACACTCTGGCACCTGTTCAGGGCAATGCACCTAACTAGCGCGTCTTTCAGAATGTGGGAGGAAACCGGAGCACCCTGAGGAAACCCACGCAGACATGGGGAGAATGTGCAAACTCCTCACAGACAGTGACCCAAGCCAGGAATCAAACCTGGGTCCCTGACACTGAAGCGGCAGTACTAACCAATGTATCATCGTGTCACCCCGCGTGAAAGGCATTATATCAATGCAAGTCTTCCTTTATATTTGGGGGTGACAAAGTTGCCTTGTTGTGCCTGTTGGCGAGGTGATGAGAATTGCTGTCAAAGCAGTGACAGAGTTTGATGAAGCAATATCAGACTGAAGGAGGTGTATTAGTCAGGCCCTGACTTGTCTCCTACATCCTGTAGTTTCCTCTCTCCCCCACTGGCTCCACGTTCACCGGAGGACAATGGGAAGCAATGTGTGGAGCTCTGAGTAACAAGAGCCAGGAGCTCAGCACTGAGGCCAGAGAGAGAACAGGTTTGTACTATTGTGAGTGTGTGTACAAGCAGACAAAGCAGGAGGTTGATGTCCAACCATTGAAGGGGGAGGGGGGAGGGGGGGGAGAGGGGAAGGGGCAGGGGGAGGGGGGCAGAGGAATCCAAGCAGAGATGAGTATGTGGCACTGTAAAATAGAGGTGATAAATTTGGCACACATTGCACTGAGCAGAAGTCCATAGGGTGCAGTATTGTCACAGGGCCTGAGCTTCCATTCACTTTTCACTGAGAGTGTGGCACAACTTCAGGGTCAATGCTGAGGTGACGAGGCCCCTGGGTTAACAAAGAATTGAAAGGACAATCTTCCTCTAGTCAACAAGTGGATGGGGGCGGGGGTATCACTAGGCCTGAGGCTCTTTGGGAGGGACCCTTTCCAAAAAATTCGAAGTGTCAAATATGCGTAAAAACGGGAATAAATCACACTCCTTTTTCAGCAGGAGTTTCAAAATGACCCCCAGCCCCACCGATCTTCCCCCAGAGGCCCTGCCCCCATCAGGTCTGCCCCATTAGCCCCCACCCCCTTGACACTGTCCAATGCCCAGTAGGGAGTGTCAAGGTGCCCCCTGGGCATTGGCACTTTGCCCCTCGGCAGTACCAGGGGCACAGGCTGGCACTGCCAAGGGGCAATGTCTAGAGGGCAGCCTCCCATGCACATGATCCTCTGGGGGAGCCTCTATTGCCCCCTTTAACTCCAGCGGCGTCTGGCCGCCAGCTCCCCACAAATGGGGATCCTACTAAACCCCGCTGGAGTGATCCACTCCTGGCGATGGGGGGTGGGGAGCAGACCCACTAATCGTATTTAAATAGTGATAAAATGAGCAATTAAATAAATAACGGAGCTTCATGCCGATTTCCAGTGTGGAGCAGACGGTGCCGCAAGTCGAGCTTCCGGGGATGTGCAGCGGGGAGCCTATGAAATGAGAATCGTGGGAGAGTCACCCCCCTTAGTTTCTTCCTCCCAGCCTTTCAGCATTGGGTTGTCACTCACAGGAGTGTGTGTCCCCTCTTTCAGCAAGAGACTCCCCTCCCTCCAGTGTCTGGACAGAGGCTCAGTCCCCAGCCAGGCGAGGAGATTCCCGACTCGATTACAGTGCAGCTGAATGTACCCTTTGTCTGAACTCCATGCAAATCAAGCAGTTACTGAGCGGTACAGATTGTCTGCTCACCTTACACTCCGCAGTGTGGCTGGATACCTGTGTGTGTGTATGTGTGTGTGTGTGCTTTCATTTATCTCTCAATAGATAGGTTACTGAGCCAGGTCGATCCCAGGTATGGAGGGATTTTCTTATGAGGAGAGGTTGGACCTTACTCACTGCAGTTTAGAAGAATGAGAAGGGACTTTATTAAAATATATCAGATTCTTGGGGGGAGTAAATATTGAGAGGTTGTTTCTCCTTGTGGGCAGTACGGTGGCACAGTGGTTGGCACTGCTGCCTCACAGCTCCAAGGTCCTGAGTTCAATTCCAGCTTGGGTCCCTGTCGGTGTGGAGTTTGCACCTTCTCCCCGTGTCTGTGAGGGTTTCCTCCCATAGATGTTTAGATTAGGTGCGTTGGCTGTGCTAAATTGCCTCTTAGTGTCCTGGAATGCGGAGGTTAGAGGAATTGGTGGGGTAAATAAATGGGATTAAGGGGATAGGGCGTGGGTAGGATTGTTGTTGGTGCAGGCTTGATGGGCCAAATGGCCTCCAACTGCACTGTAGGGTTTCTATCAAATGGCATAATCTCAGAGTAAGGGGCCATCTCGTTAAGATACAGATGAGAAATAATTCCTTCTGTCAGAGGGTAGTGAATCTATGAAATTCTTTACCACAGAGATTAAGTATGGGAGAGAGAGATTTTTAATCAGTAAAGGGATCAAGGTTATGGAGATAAAACGGTTGCAGTTGAGGATTATCACATTAGATCAGCCATGATCTTTCCGAATGGCGGAGCAGACTCAATGGGCCGAATGACTCATTTCTACGCTGATGTCTTGTAATAGTCTTATTACTTACTGTGTATAAACTGGTTATCCTATTTCCTGTAGCAATAACGAATTAACATTGCACAAATTCCTCATCACCTGTGAATGACTTTGGACATCCTGAGTTTCTGAAAGGCACTATTGATTTTTATTTATTAGTGTCACAAGTAGGCTTACATTAACACTGCAATGAAGTTACTGTGAAAATCCCCCAGTCGCCACACTCCGGCGACTGCGCGGGTACTCTGAGTGAAAATTTAGCAATTTAGGCCTATGCACTTAATCAGCATGCCTTTCAGACTGTAGAAGGAAACTGGAGCACCCAGAGGAAACCCATGCAGACACGGGGAGAACACGTGGACTCCACACAAACAGTGACCCAAGCCGGGAATTGAACCCAGATTCCTTGCCTTATGAGGCAGCAGTGTTAACCAATGTGCCACTGTACAGTAACTAAATGAAGCAACAGACTTGTGAATAAAGTTACTGACTCCCCAGATTTGCCCTGGAGTCTCCAGGAATGAAAGGTTAACCTCCAGGATACAGCCCTCTGCAAATCCTGGGAGAAAAATCCCAGAAACTGTAACATTCATCGAGTCTTGGTTTCATTTGCTTTAATCATTTTAATTTCTTAGTTACTAAAATTTTGGGAGCTAAGGAAAGAACACACATGCAAACACAGACAAACATATACACGCATAAGCACACAACACATACACAACGAACGCACACATGTACACACAAATACAGATATGCAAACACATATATACAAAACACACATACTCGCAAACACACAAATATATACTCCCATTAATACGCACATGCATATGCAAACACACACATACACACATAAATATGCAAACACACAAACGCACCCGCAAACACAGATGTGTGCAAGTACATACATACAAGCACACATATGCAAACACACAAACACATACAATCACAAACACGCAAATGCATATACACACATACACAAATACACACACACAAACTTTCCAGCATTTCCACCTCAGTCAGAGCCGTCTCCACTCTAGTCCCAATATTCTGTTCAATTCCTGCTTGCTTGTTCAGGTTTGGTTATCCAATTCCCTTTTCAACAATGTGATTAACTCACCCTGTTGTGAATATCTTGGGTCCTCACCTACATCACAGACAGACTCCTTCAAAACCTGTTCACACATTGGGCACAATTCCCTATCAGACTATCCCAGTACTATTGACTTGCAAATCGGTTTGGTTAATCATCCATTATTTACTTTCTGCACTGTTTCAGCATTTACAAGCACAGTTCCTGCCGGTTACCAGTGAGTCACTGGATACGTAAGCATAAACCACAGGGATAAATATACGGAGTATAACATCACAGGAGAAAGAAGGTGTATTGTCTTTTCTTCAAAGTGAATTCATAGGATAGTTGAATTGAACTATTGAGGCCATTCGGCCCATCATGCTTGTGTCAGTTCTTTACAAGGTCTTTCCAATTGGTCCCAATCCCCTCCTGCTTTCCCCAGAGCCCTGTCACTCTTTCCTATTCAAGAACATATCCAGTTTCCTTTCGAAAGTCTCGAATGAATTGATTGCTGCCGCCTGTATTCCAGACCATGACAACTCGCTGAGCAGAAAAAAAACAAAAGCTCCTCGTGTCACCCCTCCGGGCTCTATTACCCACGACCATGTCCTGTGCCTGGGGATATACATACTTCTGCTGTCTCTCATCTTTGCTTTCAGTTTACTGAGATTTAAAGATGATCAGAAAGCTCTGATAGGAGGGATTCACTCTGACAAGAGGCTCTTAGAATTATTGCTGTCAAATGTCCACCTTCAGGCCTGAATGAGCAGTGTTTCTGAAGTCATATTGGAGTGTAGGGGTCTATGATATTCCCGCAGTGTGCTGACAATATCTACACTGCATCAGTCACATCACATCATGCTTATTCATATCTTTAAAATGCATATGTGAACATTCAGGTGTCACACTCTGTTAGTCATTTCCTGAGCACTGTATTCACTTCAGAATCTGCAATCTGTTTACACTGACAGCACTGTCTCTAAGCTAATTCACTCTCTTCAGTGAGAACATTCAATAATGGGACAGTGTAGAGGGAGTTTCATCCTGTATCTAACCCTGTGTTGTACCTGTCCTGGGAGTATTTGATGGGGACAGTGTAGAGAGAGCTTTACTCTGTATCTGATCCCATGCTGTACCTGTCCTGGAAGAGTTTGATGGGGCCTGTGTAGAGGGAACTTTGTATCTAATCCCGTGCTGTAGCTATCCTGGAAGTGTTTGATGGGACAGTGTAGAGGGAACTTTACTCTGTATCTAATCCCATGCAGTACCTGTCCTGGGGATGTTTGATCGGACAGTGTAGAGGGAGTTTTACTCTGTATCTAATCCCGTATACCTGTCCTGGGCGTGTTTGATGGGGACAGACTAGAGGAAGCTTTACTCTGTAACTAAGCCTGTGCTGTACCTGTCTCGGGAATATTTGATGAGGACAGTGTAAAGGGAGATTTACTCTGCATATAACCCCATGCACCT
Source organism: Sphyrna mokarran (assembly GCA_024679065.1). NCBI lineage: Eukaryota > Metazoa > Chordata > Chondrichthyes > Carcharhiniformes > Carcharhinidae > Sphyrna > Sphyrna mokarran. Next base: position 14,784,225 of record JAGIQG010000028.1, on the reverse strand, counting down.
GTTTTGAGAGTGTTTGATGGGGACAGTATAGAGGGAGCTTTACTCTGTATCAAACCCCATACTGTACTTGTTCTGGAATGTTCGATTGGGACAATATAGACGGAGCTTTGCTCTGCATCTGACGCCACGCTGTATGTGTCCTGGGAGTACGTAATGGGGACAATATAGAGGGAGTTTTACTCTGCATCTAACCCCCACACTGTATCTATCCTAGGAGTGTTTAATGGAGACAGTATAAGGGAGTTTTACTTGGTATCTAACCCCATACTGTATGTATCCTGGGAATGTTTGATGGGGATAGCTTAGAGGGACCTTTATTCTGTATCTAACCCCAAGCTGTACCTGTCCTGGGAGTGTTTGATGGGGACAGTGTAGAGGGAGCTTTTACTCTGTATCTAACCCCGTGCTGTACCTGTCCTGGGAGTGTTTGATTGGAGTCATGACATAGAGATGCTGGCATTGGTCTGGGGTAAACACAGTAAGAAGTCTCACAATTCTAACCGGGTGTTCGACGGAGACAGTGCAGAGGGAGTTTTACTCAGTCTCAATATTTTGCAAAATTCACAGCCACAAACGGAGTTTATTTTAAAACAGCTTAAGACTGCATTGCTTTATTAAGTTGGAAAATATTTTACTTTTTTTTCAAAATCTCAGGAACAGCTGCCTACAGAAGTGGTGTGGAAATGGAGTTCAGTTACAAACAGCCCTTGGCGATCCGGGCTTCCGGAGAGAAAAAAAGAAACAAAATGCGTGAAAAAATACTTACAAATTAATCGTTGCTATTTTCAATCCACTGTTGTGCATTCAGTCTTTTTATTTCCCGTCTATATAATCAATTAATTCAAATACCGCAGTGGGAGCCAGTGTGGAAACTACCAGTGTTACCTGATCCCCTGGACCCTGATATCAACCACCACCCTCCCCTTGTGAAACGTGGCATTGTCCATGTAGCTTAGACTCAGACCACAGAACACACTGAGCCCAGCATGGATCTGAGAGAAAATGACAACATTAATCTGTTTAAACGTCCTCCATGTGGATAGCACAGTGGTTAGCATTGCTGCCTCACAGGGTTCGATTCCCGGACTTGGGTGACCATCTATGCAGAGTTTGTGTGTTCCCCCCGTGTCTGCTTGGGTTTCCTCTGGGTGCTCTGGTTTCCTCCCACAGTCAGAAAGATGTGCGGGTTAGGGTGCACTGGCAATGCTAAATTCTCCCTCGGTGCACTCAAACAGGCACAGGAGTAGGGGATTTTCACAGTAACCTCATTGCAGTGTTAATGTAAACCTACGTGTGACACTAATAAATAAACATACTGTGACATTCTCACACACGCCACATGTCTCACACTCAGCTAAAGACAAGCTCATTCATCAATAATTTCAAGTCTGGGCCATTGCTCAGAACTGCTGGTCAGGTGGGGAGGTGGGGGAGTGCGGGGCGGGGTTAGTGGGGGGACGGGGGCTGGTGGATAATGGCAGTGCCACAGAGTTGGGAGGGGTGTGGGGAAGAAGGTATCAGCGCCTGAGGAAACCAATCCTCAATGAGCTACACGCACTGACATGGCAGGGGAGAAACAAAACTAAACAACAGCAACTTACATTCATACAGCACCTCTACCATAATAAAATAGTCCAACGGGCAGCTTGCAAAAGTATTATCAATTTGACAGCGAGCCACAATAAAGAGAGAGTTGGAGGGGTGGGAAAATAACTGGTTCAAGGAGGTATGCTTTAAGCAGCTTTTTAAAGGATTGGAGTTGGAGGGGTGGAGGGGATCAGTGAGAGAACGTCAAAGTGTAACTGGAGAAATTGGGTCAGGGGAAGAGAGTGGGATACGGACAAGAGGCAAGAGTTAGAGCAGGGCGGCGATCTCAGAGGATGCAGGCGGTTATATAGTTTAATATTTTTAAAGTTTAAAGTTGATTTATTTATTAGTGTCACAAGTAAGGCTAACAATTAACACCGCAATGAAGTTACTGTGAAAATCCCTTAGTTGCCACACTCCAGCATCCGTTTGGGTACACTAGGGGAAAACTTAGCACAGCTAACGCTCCCTAACCAGTGTGCCTTTCAGACTGAGAGGAAACCGGAGCATCCAGAGGAAACCCACGCCGACACCGGGGGAACGTGCAGACTCCACACAAACAGTGACCCAAGCCAGGAATCGAACCACCGGGCCAGAGTTGGAAGAGCATGGCAATCTGAGAGTGCGGTGGACCCAGAGCAGGACATAGAGACGGAGAGGGACAAATCGGAGGGATCAGAATATAAAGGCGAGAATTTTAAATTTGAGTCATTAGTGCGATGGGAGCCAGCGAGCACCAGCACCAGATGGGCAAGTGGCAATTGGAGCGAGATTAAAAGAAAACTCAGACACACACACAGACACTGACGTACACACACGGAGACACAGACATTGACATACACACAGAGACACAGTGCCTCCATCAAACATCAGCTGAGCTCAGGATTGGGCTGGTGTGGTTGAATTATCTCCCATCCCTCACTCTCCCTGAATCCCACCGGGAATGATAAGCAGGGTGACAGGGGGTGACTTGTGCCAAGAGGACCTTCCCACCAGGTAGTTAACAGGAGAGGAGAGATGCAGAACATGGGGGGGGGGGGGGTGGATGGAATGAGAGAGTCAGAGAATAAAGCTTAAAAAGTTAACCAGCAGTAGTGTTGAAAGAAAAGAACAGTTGAATTCCCAAGAGGCCGGAGCTTCTTGGGATCCTGTTGTGAGAATGAGTGAGAGTTAGAGCGAGAGAGCAGAAGAGTTAAAGTTAAAGTTGAAGTTGAAGTTGCTCGGCCTACCTGTGCACTCCTGGTGTAGCGTGGGGCGCTTTGCACTGGGTATGGCTCTCTCACACACACACACTCCTTCCTCAGTACAAGTCGAAGCGGTTACAGTGAAGAGAATACAAAGCTACTGCAGGTAAGACCGCCTCCGCTAGTTGAAAAGCCCAGGAAGCCAATCCCACAAACACATGACCCAGCCACCTCACCTTACAGTGTTCAAAACCCAGGTAACCTGCTCAGCTCAGAAACACCAGGGGGGAGAACTGAGGTGGAGCTAGAAAGTGTGAAAGGGTGTTGACAGACAAAATGTAAGAGAGGCAGGGAGGGGGATGTCAGGAGATGAAGCAGATTTTTCCAGGATTACTGGTTCTGCAGGCTGCAAATAGCAATTCCCGGAGTCTGAGCCTCTCACCTGGACATTTTCACCGTCTTTTAGCCTTTCCTCTCTCTCTCTCACTCTCTCTCCTACCACATTCTGTACCATGTCTCAGGGTGCAAAGGTGGCCCGAGTTAATGATTGTTAACTTTCTGGCTCATTTTCTTTCATCTGACATTTTAAAGCTCGCCACCACCTTGTCAAAGGCAGCTAGAGGTGGGCGCTGAATCCCACAGACCTTCAGCTCCCATCGGCAAACAAAAAGGGGGCCATTCCGTCCCAAACCTGGGAAACGGGAGGTTAAGTGGGAGTGAACCAAGGCATGAAAGACTTGCATTTGTATAGCACCTGGTCACAGCTCCCCCAGGAGGTGCTTCACAGTTAATGAGCTGGAGAGTGAAGCTCCCACACACAGGGCAATGTGATCATAGCCCGGTCGATGGCTAAATATTGGGGGGGGGGGGGAGGAGTTGGTGGGGGAGGTGGCGAGGGGGGGAGGGGGGGAGGAGGGGGGAGGGGGGGAGGAGGGGGGGAGAGGAGGGGGGAGGGGAGAGGAGGGAGGAAGGCGGTGGGGAGGCGGAGGCAAGGGGGAGCGAGGGAGAAAGGGAGGAGGGAGGAAGGGGAGGGGGGGAGGAGGGAGGAAGGGGGAGGGGGGCGGAGGGAGGAAGGGGGCGGGGGGAGGAGGGAGGAGGGGGGAAGGAGGGAGGAAGGGGGAGGAAGGGGGAGGAGGAAGGGGGAGGGGGGAGGGGGGAGAGGGGGAGATGGAGGAAGGGGGAGGGGGGAGGGAGGGAGGAAGGGGGAGGGGGGGAGGAGGAGGAAGGGGGATGGGGGAGGAAGGGGGAGGGGGAGGAGGGGGAAGGGGGAGGGGGAGGAGGGAGGAAGGGGGAGGAGGGAGGAAGGGGGAGGAGGAGAAGGAAGGGGGAGGATGGGAGGAAGGGGAGAGTGTTGTTTTTTTTTTTTTTTTTTTTTTTTTTTTTGTGTGTGCGGGTGAGGAGGAGAAGGGGGAGCGGGAACGGGGGGAGGAGGGAGGAAGGGGGAGGAGGGAGAAGGGGGAGGAGGAAGGGGGAGGAGGAGGGGAGGAGGAAGGGGGGAGGGGGGGGGAGGGGGAGGAAGGCGGAGGGGGGGAGGGAAGGGGAGGGGGGAGGAAGGGGGAGGGGAGGAAGGGGAGGGGGGGGGAAGGGGGTAGGGGGAAGGAAGGGAGGGAAGGGGGAGGGGGGGAGGAGAAGGGGAGGGGGAGGAAGGGAGGAAGGGGGGAGAGGAAGAAGGGGCGGAGGGGGGAGAGGGGAGGAAGAGGTGGGGGAGAGGGGAGGGGAGGGAAGAGCGGGGGAGGGAAAGAGGAGGATGGGGGGAGGGGAAAGAGGGGGGGGAGGGAAGAGGGGGGAGGGAAGAGGGGGGCGGGGGGAGGAAAGAGGGGGGAGGGGGTGAGGGAAGCAGGGGGAGGGGGGAGGGGGGAGGGGTGGAGGGGGGAGGGGAAGAGGGGGGAGGGAAGAGGAGGGGAGGGAAGAGGGGGGAGGGGGGAGGGAAGAGGGGGGAGGAAGCAGGGGGGAGGGAAGAGGGGGGAGGGAAGAGGGGGGAGGAAGAGGGGGGAGGGAAGAGGGGGAGGGGGAGGGGAAGAGGGGGGAAGAGGGGAGGAACGAGGGGGAGGGGGGAGGGGGAGGAAGAGGGGGGAGGGGGAGGGGAGGGGGAGGGGGAGGGGTGGAGGAAGAAGGGGGGAGGGAGAGAGGGGAGGGGGTAGGGAAGAGAGCAGCAGAGGGGGAGAGAGTGAGTGAAGGAGGGGGGAGAGAGGAGGGAAGAGGGGGGAGGGGGAGAGAGGAGGGAAGGAGGGGGGAGGGGGGGAGAGAGAGGTGAAGAGGGGGGAGGGGGGAGAGGGGAGGAAGAGGGGGGAGAGGGGAGGGAAGAGGGCGGGAGGAGAGGGAGAGGAAAGAGGGGGGAGAGGGGAGGGATGCAGGGAGGGGAAGAGGGGGGAGGGGGAAGGGAGGGGGAGGGGAGAGAAGGGAAGGGAGGGGGGGAAGGGAGGGGGGAAGGGAGGGCGGGAGGGTGGGAAGGGAGGGGGGAGGGGAGGGGGGGAAGGAGGGGGGAAGGGTGGGGGACGGGGGGAAGGGTGGGGGAGAGGGGGGTGGAGAGGGAGTGGGGGAGTGAGTGGGGGTAGGGGGGGAAGGGAGGGGGGGAGGGGGGGAAGGGAGCGGGGGAAGGGGAGGGGTGGAAGGGAGGGGAGGGGGGAAAGGGAGGTGGGACGGGGAGGGGGGAGAGGGGAGTGAAGAGGAGGGGAGGGAGAGCGGGGGGTGGGGGGAGGCGTGGGAGGGGTAGAGGATGGGTGGGGGGGAAAGGGGGGTGGGGAAGAGGTGGAGGGAGGGAGAGGGGGGAGAAGGGGATGGGGTGGGTGCAGAGGAGGAGGGAAGGGTGGGGGGGAGGGGAGGGGAGAGGTGTGTGTGGAGATTTGTGGGGAGGGGAGGGGGAGTTGTGGGAAGTTGGTGGGGAGGGGAGGGGTGGGGGGTGAGAGAGGGAAGGGGTGGAGAGGGGAGGGCGTGGGGAGAGGAGGAGGGGAAGGGTGGGGAGGGGAGAGGTGGGAGATTTGTGGGAGGGGAGGGGGGGGATTTGTGGGGGAGGGGAGGGGGAATTTGTGGGGATGGGAGGGGGTTTGGTGGGGAGGGAGGGGGATTTTGTGGGGAGGGGAGGGGTTTGTGGGGAGGGGAGGGGGATTTGTGGGGAGGGGAGGGGGATTTGTGGGGAGTGGAGGGGGTTTTGTGGGGAGGGGAGGGGGTTTGTATGGGAAGGGAGGGGGATTGTGGGGAGGGGAGGGGGATTTGTGGGGGAGTGGAGGGGGTTTTGTGGGGAGGGAGGGGGATTTGTGGGAGGGAGGGGGGATTTGTGGGGAGGAGGGGGTTGGGGGGAGGGGAGGGGGCTTTGTGGGTGAGGGGGATTTGTGGGGAGGGGGAGGGGGGTTTTGTGGGGAGGGGATGTGTGGAAGGAGAGAATGTGGGTGGGGAGGGGAGATGTTGGGGAGTCTGGCAAGTAGGGGATGGGAGGCTGGAGTTGTGGGGAGGGAGGGAGAGAGGAGTTGGAGGGAGGGGATTGGGGAAGAAGGGTGGTGTGGGGAGGAAATTGGGGGCGAGATGAGGGAGTTGGGGGACAGGGGGTTGGGGAGGTGGGGGAAGATCCCTGTCCTTCTTCGTAAAGTCATTTTTTAAAAAGTAGTTTAATTTCTATCGGCAAACCAGGATAAACAGGCCTCAGTTTTATATTTTTATTCTGTTTATTTATTCGTCACAAATAAGGCTTATGTTAACACTGCAATGAAGTTGGGTTGGGGATGGGAGCATTATCAGCCCACCCCAGAAACCCCCTGTACTCTTCCCCAACTCCCATCACTGTCCTCCTCCTTCCCCTCCCTCCACCTTCCCCCCTCTCCACCTTCCCCCTCCTCCTCCATCCACCCCTCCTCCTCCCCCCTCCCATCCTTCCCCTCCTCTCCATCCCCCCTCCTCCTCCCCCCATCTTCCTTCCCCCTCCCCCCCCCCCCTCCTCTCTTGTCCCCCTCCTCCCTTCTTCCCCTCCTCCCTCTCCTCTTCCCCTCACCCCCCCCCTCCTCCTCCATCCCCCCTCCTCTCCCTCTCCTCTCCCCCCCTCCTCCTCCTTCCCCCCTCCTCCTCCTCCCCCTCCTCCTCCTTCCCCTCCCCCCCTCCTCACCCTCCTTCCCCTCTCACCCCTCTCCTCTTCCCCCCTCCTCTCCTTTCCCCCCTCCTCCTCCTTCCCCTCCCTACTCCTCCTCCCCTCCTCCCTCCTCCTTCCCCCCCCTCTCTCTTCTTCCCCCCTTCCTCCTCCTTCCCCCCTTCCTCCTCCTCCCTCCTCCTCCTCCTTCCCCCCTCCTCCCCCTCCCCTTCCCCCCCCTCCTCCTCCTTCCCCCCTCCTCTACTCCTTCCCCCCTCTCCCTCCTCCTCCTTCCCCCCTCCTCCCCTTTCCCCTCCTCATCCTCCTCCCATCCTCTCCTCCTTCTCCCCACTCTCCTTCTTCCCCCCTCCTCCCCTTCCCCTCCTCCTCCCTTCCCCTCCTCCTCCTCCTTCCCCCCTTCCTTCCTTACCCCCTACTCCTCCTTACCCCCCTCCTCTCCTTCCCCCCCTCCTCCTATCCTCCTCCTCCCCCCTCTCCTCCTTCCCCCTCCTCCTCCTCCTCCTCCTTCCCTCCCTCCTCTTTTTCCCTCCCCATCTCCTCTCTCACTCTGCCTCTCCTGCCCCTGTGTCCCTACACCTCCCCGTTCCCATCCCCGGTGTGTGTGTGTGTCAGGGGAATCACTGACGAGGATACTGAGACTCAGTGAGGCCCTCTGTTGGAACCCAGAATATAATACAGGAGTCGCATCTTTGCACAGGAACAAATTGTTCTTCTCAGGGACACATATTTAGTCTCCTCTTTTACACCTGCCCCTGTAGATGTAGATTTGAGAAAATATTGAGCCCTTCCATCCCTTGGCAGGTAGCTCGCTGTAAAAACCACATTGACAAGGACATCCAGTTCTGTCCATTCACCTGGCTACAAACTACAGCAGCCACTATTGATAACAAGACCTCTGCAAGTCAGCACAGCCTTAATGGACCGATTGGCCTTCTGTACTGTAGAGATTCTATGCTTCTAAATTAACAAAAGTCCAGGGGTAGAATTCTCCCAGCCAGCCTGTGGTGGGTTGGCGATGGACGAATGTGCTGAACCTTACAGGATCCAAAAACTCAGAAACCTTCCGGAGTAAAATCCCATAGCAATTCTCCCAAACGCAGGTGGCTCTTCCCACAGGCAAGTGACACACGTGGCATTTGTATCTCATGAATACTCATTTAATCCCATTGTCCAGTCCTTGGGTCTTAGACTTGTGTGCCTTGGCATCGTAAGTGCACATCTAAATACTTATTTAATGTTACGAGGGTCTCTGCCTCCATAACCTTCTCAGGCAGTGAGTTTTAAACTCCCACAACCCTGAGGGTGAAAAGTTTCACCTCACATCCCCTCTAACCCTCTTGCCCCTGACCTTAAACCTGTGCCTCCCTGGTCACTGACCACTCCACCAAAGGGAAACATTCCTCCTGCTTATTCAATCAATGCCTCTCAATTTTATATATCTCAATCACGCCCTGCTCAGTCCCCTCTGCTCCAAAAAAAATCTCGGTTCACCCAATCTCTCCTTAACTAAAATTCTCCAGCCCAGGCAACGTTCTGGTAAATCTTCTCTACACCCTTTCCAGTTTTCTCACATCCCTCCTATCGTATGGATCTCCGAAATGTACATAATACTCTAGCTGTGGCCTAACCAACATTTATACAGCTCCAGCGTAACTTCCCTGCTCACAAACCCTGTGTCTCAGCTAATAAAGGTAAGTGCTAAACTTGAGATCCCAGGCTAACAGAAACTCGGGGACCTGACCCAATAATAGCCAAGATCGTGGGGGGGGGGGTTTCCGCTCCTGTGTTCCTTGGGTGGGGTCCCACAAGAGGCCCAAATTGTGTTTTACATGGACATAAAGTTGTGATGCAACACCCCTCCCCCCTCCCACCAGTGACGTAATGGGAATCCTGGCATTCAGCATGGGAATCCCCATTAGAATAAATTTTCATCTGATTATCCAGCATCCATGTCTGATAATTCTTCCCACGCCACTCCCCACTGTTACCTTCCTCCATTCACTCCAACATGCAGGAGTTCTGGGGTGTGCAACACTGAGGGGGAGAGGGTCATTCCATAGGCACTGCCCCCTAGCACCAACCCTTGGCATTGACCCCTGGCATTGACCCTAACACTGCCCCCTGGTATTGACCCCTAACAGTGCCCCAGACACTGCCCCCTGGTATTGACCCCTAACACTGCCCCCGGGCATTGACCCCTGACACTGCCCCCGGGCATTGACCCCTGACACTGGGCCAGACACTGCCCCCGGCATTGACCCCTGACACTGGGCCAGACACTGCCACTGGCATTGACCCCTGACACTGGGCCAGACACTGCCCCTGGCATTGACCCTTGACATCATCCCCAGACACTGCCCTCTGCTGGCTCCAACCACTGACACTGTCCCCTGACAGGCTCAGTGCCAAGGGCAGTGACCTTGGTGGGGTGTTGCATGGGGAGTGGTTCTACATGGGGTGGGCTTGCTGTGTGATAGTGTTGTGGGGGTGAGGGGTGTTGGGGGAGGGGGGGATCCATTTTTAATTTGTTACATTGGGACATTAAAAACGGCGGCCCACTCTTTCGAAAACAAAGAGGCCGGTGAACCCACCCTGCCGGCCTGGTGACGTGGGAGCCGTGCCAAGCAATATGGTGGAGAAAGCCACTGTCAGGGCTGGGGGGCTTCAACGCCACTTACCCCCCCCCCCCCGGCTACAACACTCTGGAAAATTCCGTCCTGCGTACGCCTGCTCCAGGCAGCAGTAAGAAGTCTCACAAAACCAGGTTAAAGTCCAACAGGAAAACTCTCCACTCACCTGACGAAGGAACAGCGTTTCCGAAAGCTTGTGGTGTTTACAGTCAGATAAACCTGTTGGACTTTAATCTGATGTTTGTGAGACTTCTTACTGTGTTTACCCCAGTCCAACGCTGGAATCTCCACATCAGGCAGATCCTGTTGCTTCTTATGTGGGGAGGCAGTGAGTGAGTGTTCGCTGGGACTAGTTCCTTCCCCAGCTCTCCTGCCACACTGATAGCCCCGGGTCAGAAACATCTGGACTGTGGACTGACGCTTCAAACAATCCTTGAAATGTTTTCTCGTTGTTTTTCATGCGTGAATTATTTAAAATATTTTCTCTGTCACCTTTCGTCTGATCCCAGCTGCTATGGGATTTTTATTTGTTTAAACGAACATTTATTGACACATTTGGCAGTTAAAATATCTATTTCTTCTCAGAGATACTGACAGCGCACCCTGTGGCCTTGTGCACGCAGAGACCCCAGATGTGTCACAGACCCCTGTGCACACGAATCTTCTTCAATCGCTCCAGATCCTCATGCAGTTTGTTATCCAGGTCGTTGACTAGGACCTGGCTGTATTTTCCATCTTTAACATCCTTCTGCCTGTTGAGGAAGCAGTCAGGAATCTTGTACTAACGAGAGTTCTGCATGATTATTATAATGCGCTCAACCTCATCCTCAGAGAGCTCATTGGCTCTCTCACTCAGGTTGACCTTCCTCAGCACCACATGAGCCTTCAGCTAGAATCTGCCTCTACATTTCCCCATTGCTTTGTGAGTGAATCTCCACAGTCAGAGTTTGACATTCAGTGCCTCGGGCCTCAGATGGAGCTTATCCCTACTGGTCGTCCAATCACACATGCACGTTATTCCAAAGAAGAGCTGGGATTTCTCCCATTGTCCTGGAAAATATTTATCCTTCAAGCGACATCACTAAAGTAGGTTAGCTAGCCATTATCACACTGCTGTCTGTGGGAGCTTACTATGAACAAATTAGAGTCATAGAGCTTTACAGCATGGAAACAGGCCCTTCAGCCCAACTTGAACATGCTGCCCTTTTCTTAAACCTCTAAGCTAATCCCAATTGCCTGCATTTGGCCCATATCCCTCTATACTCATCTTACGTATGTAATTGTCTAAACACTTTTTCATCGAAATCATAGAAACCCTACAGTACAGAAAGAGGCCATTTGGCCCATCGAGTCTGTACAACCGTAATCCCACTCAGGCCCTACCCCATACCGCTACAAATGTATCCACTAATCCCTCTGAGCTATACATCTCACAACACTAAGAGGCAATTTAGCATGGCCAATCAACCTAACTCACACGTCTTTGGACTGTGGGAAGAAACCTGAACACCCAGAGGAAACCCACACAGACATGGGGAGAATGTGCAAACTCCACACAGACAGTGACCCAAGCTAGAAATCGAATCCAGGTCCCTGGAGCTGTGAAGCAGCTGTGCTAACCACTGTGCTACCGTGCTGTGCTTTTTTTAGAAGACAAAATTGTACCTGCCTTTACTACTACCTCTGGCAGCGTGTTCCAGACACTCACCACCTTCTGTGTGAAAGAATTGCCCTTCTGGACACTTTTGTATCCCTCCCCTCTCACCTTAAACCTACGCCCTCTACTTTTAGTCTCCCCTACGTTTGGGAAAAGATATTGACTATCTAGCTGATTATTTTATAGACTTTTATAAGATGATCCTTCAGCCTCTGATGCTCCAGAGGAAAAAATCCTAGTCTATTCAGCCTCTCCTTATAACTCAAACCATCAAGTACTGGTAGAATCCTAGTAAATCTTTTCTGCACTCTTTCTTGTTTAATATCCTTTCTATAATAGGGTGACCAGAACTGTACACAGTATTCCAAGTGTGGCCTTACTAATGTCATATACAACTTCAACAAGACATCCCAACTCCTGTATTCAATGTTCTGACCAATGAAACCAAGCATTCTGAATGCCTTCTTCACCACTCTGTCCACCTGTGAGTCCACTTTCAAGGAGCTATGAACATATATCCTTCCATCTTTTTGTTCTGTAACTCTCCCCAACACCCTACCATTAACTAAGTAAGTCCTGCCCTGGTTCAATCTACCATAATGCATCACCTCGCATTTATCTAAATTAAAATTCCATCTTCCATTCTTCAATCCACTGGTTCAGGAGTTCTCGACGTTACAACAGCGACCACACTTCCGAAAGTGCTATATTTCCTGCACAGGAATGTTCCAAGCTTGTGAAGAGATTAATATAATTGCAAGTCAGTCTCTGTTTACAGCGGGGTTACTGGGTAGCAATCAGGAGCAGGAATACAGTCCAATTTTTTTCCTTTCTTAATCCAAAGAATTCACCCTGAGACTCAGTGGCTAGCGCTGCTGCCTCACAGTGCCAGGGACCTGGGTTCAATTTTGGGCCTCGGGTCACCTTTGTGTGGAGTTTGCACACTCTCCAGTGTCTGTGTGGGTTTCCTCCAGGTGCTCTGGTTTCCTCTCACAGTCCAAAGATGCTAAATTGCCCCTTAATGAGGCACCATTTGGTAAGATCATGCCCTATCTAATTGTGGCCTGAACTCTACTATCCTGTATACCATCTTTACGCTTTAGCTCCTGTGTTGAGTGCAAACTCGATGGGCTGAATGGTCTCTGTGCACTGTAGGGGGTCTGAGATCAGCAAACTGTGATAAAAGGTGAACATGGAGAGTGAAAGGGGGGGGGTGAGATACCAATGGTGTTAAAAGGAAGTATGGAATCACTTGGATCAGCCGTGTGTACCAGAGCACTGAGTATTTTAAATGTGACATTCACTTTTTACAACAGGAAAGCCAGTCAGTCCCTGTGGTTATTCTAATTGTTGTAATTAGTGACTCACTGCAGAGAGTGAATCTAGTTAACCCTCTTCCAACTCAGTCTGTCTTCTTCCTGCTCTGACACATTTGAAGGTCAAACAAGCGACTGCTTCAGTCTCACTGCAATGGAAATATTTTTGCTTTTTCTTGCACTGTGAAGAAATCTGAAGTTTGCGAGTTGTTGTTTCCACTGACTATATTTTCAAAGCTCGAGTCTTTCTGAGAGATTCTTCTGGGGAGGGGGTTACAAATTATAATTCCTGACTGTGACAGCAGATCTCAGCCCGTGACTTAGGTTGCTAGGGAAACAGAAACTAAGTGGGAAGATAAGAACAAAGCCAAGAGGTCGAATTTCACCTTGTGGTCGGAACAGCCACTTGGAGCTGAAAGAGAACAGTCCTGATGGGCTGTGTACTGTTTGAGACAGTTTAGGCATAGCTGCTTCCCTGAGCAGAGCTAAGCGAGCAAGGGGGAAATATGTTTTTTATTGATAAGACTTTGTGCTTCATTCCTGCATGAATAAAGGAGCTGAACTCCTGGGAAGAATGGAGTTGTGAGTGATTCTGTGGCTGTGATTAGTGCATGTGTACTATCAGAGGTCATGTTTTTGAGATGCCGGCGTTGGACTGGGGTAAACACAGTAAGAAGTCTCCCAACACCAGGTTAAAGTCCATCCAGTTTATTTGATAGTAAACCCACAAGCTTTCGTAACGCCATTTCCGAAAGTTTGTGGCTTTACTATCCAATAAACTGATTGGAATTTAACCTGGTGTTGGGAGACTTCTTACTGTACTATCAGAGGCATCAGCAAACTGTGAAATTTATCTCTGTTGTATGAGTTTTCAATGTAATATGTAGTCTCCATTGACTGTTACGTCAAGTTTAACTTATATTGATTTGAGTTTGATTGTTATAGTAAAACCGTAAAAAGTGAAATATTGTATGCTGGTCCCTTCCATTGGTGTCACTTGGGAAGTTTGGCTCTTTCACATTACAGAGTAATAAAGTGTGACACAGCATGGAAACAGGCCCTTTTATCAACTGGTCGATGCCAATCATGATGCCCTTCCAGTTGCCCTCGTTTAGCCGTAATCCTTTCCTATCCATGGACTTATCCAAATGCTTTCTAAATTATACTGTTGTACCTGCCTCACTTTCTCATTCCATGTATGCACCCTATATAGTATACAATATATATAATATCCATGGGAATCATAGTAAGAGTTTTACAAAACACTTTTGTTCCAAGTGTTTCTGCAGCCTCCTGTCACCCAGGAATCCCATATTTATGAAGCCCATGGCTTTAGCTGCAACAAGACTCATTTGAGAGACTACACTGCCAACCGTGCAGTGCAGGGCTGAGGGAGTGCCATACTGGTGGAGGTGCTGCTTTTTCAATAAGACATTAAAGTTCTCTCAAGCGGATTCAAATTCCAATACCAGTGTCCTGGGCAATACTTATTCCTCAACTAACATTATTATGGTCAGATTATTTACTCATTATCACATAGCTGTTTGTGGAATCTTGCTGTGTATAAATTGGCTGCTGTGTTTTCTAAGTGATGACAGTTCAAAGGTACCTTGCTGGCTGTAAGATACTCTGGCCTCCTGAGGAGATCCTCAACTGTTGGATTGCTTTCTGTATCTCTGAATGCATTGGCAGCGCACCCAGATATGAGGTGGGATTTTCCGGCTGCGCTCATCCCAAGGCCGGAAAATCCTGCCCAAGCTCAAGGGATCTTTGCATAGTCCATGTCCCGCCCACTACCATTCCTGTGGGGGGTGGAAGGGGAAAACCCAGCCTCATGATCTGTCAGGATGTTGAGGGCTTGTTTTGTTGGATCACATTGACTCCATATTGAGAAAGTTTTGCCAGTGCTCTTCCCAAAGTTCTCTGATAGTCTTTGAGAAGAAGAGTTTCGCCCTTTTCAACTGAGGGACCATTTGCTTTGGGTCCACAGATGGGGTGAAGGCCTGGAAGAAGTTACACATCCAACAGTTGAAGAATATTAACACGTGTGATCTAGACACCATTCTCACAGAGATCTTTCAAATTAATAATCATGGAACTCACACTCACACTCCAAGACCTTTGTACAAAACTCTGGGAAGAAGAGAGAATGCTTCGCATGTGTTGCAATGCCATTCATGTTTCACTTTTCAAGAAGGGTGATGAATTAATTTACAGGAACTATAGAGGCATATTGTTTCAGTGCACTGCAGGGAAAATTCTCACACAAATCCTCCACCCCATCAGAAAAACAATATTTCCACATGTCCACTATGGTTTCCAGTCGTTCAGGGAATCACAGATATGATCGTTATTGTTCAATAAATCCAAGGAAAGTGTGTGGGGAAAGACAAAGAGGCCTATCTAGCCTTTATTAATCTGTCAAAGGCCTATAATTCCATCAATCGTGAAGTCTTTGAAAAGTATTCCAGAGACTTGGATGTCCAAGTTTGTTAATATCCTACAAGTCTTGCATGACAGTATGTAGGCAATCGTCCATTACAATGAATAGGAGCTGTTTCATATCCATACAGATAACAGGCAAGGCTGTGCTAAGGTGCCAACTATCTACTCTTTTTGTTCCCTATTTGCTCCACCATCTACCTCAGCCTCGTCCTGGAAATTATTCATGAGCAACTTCCACAATGTGCCAATGATTGAGTTTCAAATCAACAGGAAACTTCTCACCCTCAACAAGGCTGAGAGCTGAAGTTAAGGTAATCCCCTGGCATGTCTACCAGGTGGCTGAAGATGGCAGTACGGAGGCCACAAACACCTGCCGACACTTTACAAGGCCCAGGCTGCGTTGCGCTGATCGAACAGGCGATTGGCCTGCTGAAGATGCCATTCCGTTGCCAGAATTGGTCAGGGATGGTATAATAAAGGCCAGATAGGGCTCTTTGTCTTTCTCTACACACTTTCTTGGATTTATTGAGCAATAACAATTTTATCTCTGATTCCTCGGATGACTGGAAACCATACTCGACCTGTGGAAATATATTTTTGCTGATGGGGTTTGAGAATTTGTGTAGAACTTTCCCTGCGACGCACTGAATCAATATGCCCCTATAGTTCCTGCAAATGCTCTACATTATATTGCCCCCGAGGGTTTCCAGCATTGCTGTAGTCTGTTCTTCACAACGTAGCATTACAGAGGGGACGCTACCTGGATCTGAAGGAGATGGAGGAGCACCACATCTCTTTGGATGAGGAGGATATTGAGGAGTGCGGTGAGGATGACAGTACAGAGAAGTGGAAGGAACCCAGTGGTCAGGGCCTGACTGGGCCTCGTAGCGTCTCACTCCAGGACGAGCAGGACTAGGATTGATTAGCTCTCCCACCATTGGGATGAACATCTAACCAGTGATGAGGTGCCAGCAGTATGCTTTCATGCTGTTGCCAGCTGCCATGATCAGGGCACTGAAGCCGTTGGTGAGATTCTGGGGACAGTGATGGTGACTTGCAGCAATGGTCCTCCCATCCTCAGTGATATGACTGACTCCTGCCTGACAGAGAGCTTAACGCTTCCTGCTGTCAAATGGACATATTATCAGGCTCAGAGACACAGGATGCACAGTGTCATACTATCCTCCCCACCCATATCAGGAGTCCTGGTGTTTATATCCATCTTCCAGCCGAGATGGGCACCCTCGCAGCCCTTAGCCTCGTGATTAATAGAGAACACTGCTACCACACAGAGGTGGTTTTTCCCTCTGCGTGATTTCGGAACCAAAGGGATACCTCACTTTGTAATCTTATATAAATATGCGTGAGGTAGTAGGAAGCTACTGGTTGTGGTAAAGTAGCATTTGACACTCCCTGTCATGAACAATTAACAGATCTTTATTTTTAAACTGGTGACAATCTTATTAACAATTAACAAACTCAATAAACTCTCCAGTAGAATGCTGTTTGAATATTACAAGATTCATTAAGGAATAATTAAATGAATCCTTGTAAAATATTGTCACTCTCAAATAATATAATACCAGGCATCTATTGGAAGTGTGAACTTCCTTCTGATGTTTCTGTCTGAAACACCTTCTGAGTTAGTATCTCTTTCTCTTTAGACAATGCTATATGATTTTGTTTGTTTGTTTTTCTTAGCAATGGGTGGCATGGTGGCACAGTGATTAGCATTGCTGCCTCACAGCGTCAGGAACCCACGTTCAATTCCTGGCTTGGGTCGCTGTCTGTTTGGAGTATGCAAGTTCTCCCCGTGTCTGCATGGGTTTTCTCCCACAGTCCGAATATGTACGGGTTAGGTTGATTGGCCATGCTAAAATTGACCCTTAGTGTTCTGGGATGTGCAGATTAGAGGGAATAGCGGGTAAATGTGTGGTGTTGTGTGGATAGGGCCTAGAATGGGATCGTGATTGGTACAGATTCGATGGGTTGAATGGCCTCCTTCTGCACTGTAGGGATTGAAAAGAAATATTAAATTTTCAGTTTTAAGCTGACAAATGCAACTTCACAACAACACTGTTAGTCAAGAGAGGGGTGTGTTTGGATGGAGGGTAATGGCAGGGAGTGTTCAGCCTTCATGGGTGGGGGATGGGCACGGGCAGCGGGGTGCTGGGATGTGTGCCAACAGCAGTGCCTGCTTACTGCATCGCCGGTGAGGGAGGCTTATAGCACTGCCAATCTCACACTCTACAGGGATGAGGTGCCAGCTCAGTGCGGTGGTACCGTGAACAGAGAGGGTGGAGGCTCTGTGGGTGAACAAAGTGAAATTTATTGCCAAAAATTCAAAACAAAATGGTGAGCTATCGACACGTGTACCTATCTTCAATAAATATCAATGGCCTCTTCATCTTCCTCACCCGCCCACTATGCCCCAGGATTGATCGCTGAGGTTCAGGCAGCCCGCTGACTCCCACATCCTTTTGCCTGAGATCACCGTGGTGGGGGCCGGGACCTTGGGGTCCACGCCTGCTGTCGGGCAGCATGGATGTTGGACTGCTTGATGTCAGGGTGCTGGAGGTGTTTCGCTCACAGGGAGGGCACAGTGTGTCAGATGGGCTGGAGATGCCCAGGGTCCCCTGGCTGGAGGACCCAGGCTGTACTCCTGCTGATCCTCTCCCCTTTGGTTCCCTGGGGGCTCCGGAGCTCCTTCATGGGACGAAGGGGCAGCTGGAGTGAGATCCAAATGTCCCGGTACCCTCTGTTGCAGACACTGTTGAGGATTCCCACCAGTGCCTGCACTGTCCAGTAGAAGCTCTGCACCATAGTGCAGACTTCTCCTGCCATGAAATGCATATCCTGCACCAAGGTCTCCACTGCAGAGACCAGCCTTGCAGTGATGGCACCATCTTCAGATGAACCTGTATCCGAGGTTACCATCACAGTTGTCAGATCAACCTTCTTGAAAGTTAACCCACAGATAGTGACTGGCCTGGGTGGGATACTCAGATTCAGAACGGACCAACAGACGTGATATTCGCAGACAGCTTTAACCTTTCCTTACATGGATCTGAGTTCCCTACCTGCTTTAACAAGACAAGCATCATCCCTGTACAAAAAAAGGCAGGAGCGTGCCTTAATGACTGTCACCCGGTGGCTCTGACATCCATTGTAATCAAGTGCTTCAAAAGGTTAATTGAGACACAGACCAACTCCAGCCTCACAGATTGCCTGGATCCACTACCGTTTGCCTATTGCCGCAGCAGATGCCATCTCCCAGGCCCTACACTCAACAGTGAAACCCTAGATAATAAAGACACTTATGTCAGATTCCTATTTATTGACTGTAGCTCAGCCTTCAACACAATCAGTCCTACAAAACCCATCTTCAAACTCCGTGGCCTGGGCCTCAGCTCTTCCCTCTGCAACTGGCTCCTGAACTTTCTAACCCACAGACCACAGTCAGTAAAGGTAGCAACAGCATCTCTGCCATGATCATCTTCAACACAAACCGTGTCCTCAGCCTCCTTCTATACTTCTTATACACCAATGACTGTGTGGCCAAATTCTTCTCCAATTCAACTTTCCAGTTTCCTGATGACACCAGCATAGTGCGTTGGATCTCAAACAATGTCGAGACAGAGTACAAGAATGAGATAGAGAATCTGATGAAACAACAATAACCTTTTCCTCAATGTTAATAAAATGAAGGAGATAGTTATCATCTTGAGAAAATTTAATGGAAGATATGCCCCTGTCCACATCAATGGGGACAAAGTAGAAATGGTCAAGAGCTTCAAGTTTCTAGGCATCTCACTCATCATCAACCTCTCCTGATCTCTCCATGCCGATGCTACAGATAAGCAAACTCATCAAAGTCTCTACTTTCTCAGGAGGCTAAGGAAATTTGACATGTCTACTAGACTCTCAACAACTTTTACAGATGCACCATAGAAAGCATTCTTTCTGGTTGTATCACAGCTTGGTATGGCTCCTGCTCTGCCCAAGTCCACAGGAACTACAAAGGTTTGTGAACGAAGCCCAATCCATCACTCAAACCAGCCTCCCATCCACTTCCAATGCCTCAGAAAAGCAATCAGCATAATTAAGGACCCCAAGCATCCAGACCTTCTCTCTTCCATCTTGTTTCGGGATAAAGCTATACACACCAACCAACACAAAAACAGTTTCTTCCCTGCTGCTATCAGACTTTTGAATGGACCTACCCTGCAGTAAGTTGATCTTTCTCTACACTCTAGCTATGACTACAATACTACATTCATACAGTCTCATTTCCTTCTCTATGAATGGTATGCTTTGTTTGTATAGAGTGCAAGAAACAATACCTTTCAATGTAAGCTAATACATATGACAATAATAAATCAAATCAGAATCAAAGGAATAATTTATCTTCTTCTGACACTGTTGCTCATCCTCTTCTGGAGTGCTTGCACTGAGTAAGAATCTAGCAACACCAATTTTAATTCCAACTGATTTATTTGATAGTAAATTTGCGAGCTTTCGACTTTCTGTCTTCATCAGGCAAATACCAAACGAAGACAGAAAGTCGAAAGCTCACAAATTTACTATCAAATAAATCGGTTGGATTTAAAATTGGTGTTGCTAGATTCTTACTGAGTTCTTACTACCCCAGTCCAATGCCAGCATCTCTACATCGTGCTTGCACTGACCAGGGCTGTCATTGCGTCCCAGGTGGGGCTGGTAATCCTGCTGAAGGCCATCTCCTGGAGCGAGGATAAAGGGTGTCCCACCTTTGCTCTACTCCATCCAGGATCCTGGTGAGAGCTCTATTTCCTGCAGCCGTTGTGGATCCAGTGTTGGGGAGTACTGGGGGGCTGTTTAGCCGGAGCTTCCCCGTGCTTGCAGCAGTTCAGTTGCAGCGAAGCAGGTAATTCAGAGGGAACATGCTGCAGGAGTAGTGCGAAACACATGGGAATACAATTTAATCCTAATGAGCTTTAAGATTCAGCCCAAAAACATTGCACGCAGTTGGCTGGAAATTTTTAATGCTAAAACCAAAGTTCTGTTATTTATTTTGTTCAGCTTTTGCCCTTGTGGCAGCGGAGAAGGGGATTCTTTCTGTTGGAGGGATGTGAGTCTTTGGAAATTTTCTTTCAAAAGCAGTTGGAGAGAAGTCTTTCCCAAAAAATTACTAAGGAAAACCTTAAACCTTGGGAAAAAAATTGTAAGAGCCCAACAAACAGGAAAATGGGAAGGTTTCAGACCTGGGCAAGTTTAACTACTGGCCAGGTTGCTAAGGTAACTGATTCATTCAGTTCAGGTGACCCAGTCTGGATGATCCAGCCCAGGCAATCCATTCAGTCCAGGTGATCCTGCCTGGGTGATACAGTCTGGTGATCCAGCCCAGGTGACCCATTCAGTCCAGGTGATCCAGTCTGGATGATCCAGTCAGTCCAGGTGACCTATTCAGTCCAGGTGATGCAGTCTGTGTGATCCAATCCAGATGACCTATTCAGAGCAGATGATCCAGTCTGGGTGATCCAGTCCAGGTGACCCACTCAGTCCACGTTATCCAGTCCAGGTGATCCAGTCAGAGTGATTCAGCCCAGGTGACCCATTCAGTCCAGGTGATCTAGTCTGGATGATCCAGCCCAGCTGACCCATTCAGGCCAGGTAATCCAGTCCAGGTGATCCAATCTAGGTTATACAGCCCAGGTGACCCATTCAGTGCAGGTGATCCAGTCTGGGTGACCCATTCAGTGCAATGATCCAGTCTGGGTAATTCAGCCCAGGTGACCCATTCAATCCAGGTGATCCAACCAGTCTAGATGATCCACTCAGTCCAGCTGGCGGTGCAGGTGACCCGGGCAGTGGAGCGGCTCCTGCCTGTGTGTCCTCCGGGCTCCAGGTGGCGGTGCTGCGGAGCGGATCAGGCCCCGAGCCCCCGGTCCCGGAGCCGCTGCCCCGCCGCTCCCCCGCTCTCCGAGCCCGCTTCTCAGTCCCGGCGGGAGGCGCTGCCCGAGCCGCGGCCTAGCACTGACCGGCACCGAGCGGCGGAGGGAGAGACTCCTGGGAGGGGATTGAAGCCGATTACTCAGAAACTGACATTGTCTGGAAACCAATCGGCCCATCACCCTGCTACTAGATCCCAGCCGGGGGGAGACGGTGAGTCTGGGTGCGGGGGTCTCGGGGGGACGCTCTGAGTTCAGGTCACCGCAGTGCTGCGTTATTAACGCTCTCATTCTTTAACGCAGGGTTCGCGATGCCTGGCTTACCAGTAAAGCAACCTCAGCTGATCCGCTCCAACCAGAAGGATGAATATTACCTGAGCTCACTGCGGAGCTACGCCAACGAGGCTTTCCAGATCTTTGCTGGTGAGACATTGAATGTGTGTATTGTGGGTGGAAGGACAGCTAGTGACCCAACCTGCTTCCCGCTAGCAATTTGAGCAACATGGAACTTCAGAATAAAATTATTCCCTGTTTCCGCCCCTCACTGGCCAGTCTCCTGATTTAGGATGTGTTTACCAAAAGCCAGGCTCACAAAATTCAAATAAGAGAAATCCAAAGGAGACATTTAACAAGCACTTCGACTTTAATTACTGAGATATTGAGGATCAGACTGTTACCCCTTGACTATACTTTGGAGAGCCTGTGTATGACTTTTCTCTGTGGTCACTTTTACAGAATATTTTGCTTTAAGCCCCCTTATTTTTTTGGGGGAGGTGCGTAAGGGACATGGTCTGTTTTCTGTGGGATTGTGCTTTGTCCTCTGTTACAAAACAGTGCCTCTTCATTGTTGTAATCTCTGCATCATTCCTTTGATAAAATTATAACAGTTGCTGCAATAACTGACTCCCAGCTTCCCTTTCCCCGTGAATCTCGAGTGGTGTCCTGTCTTTCCTGTTCTAATAATTTAATTGCTTCTCCTCCCCACTGCCCCAAAATTCTGTCATCCTTCCTCTCCACATCATAGTCTGTATTCTGAGATGATCATGTTTTAAAGAAGCAGTTTTCCTCCATTCGATAACCCACATTACACAGCTCTCGAACCTTAAGGTAAAATACAGAAGCGGGAGTAGGCCTTATGGTCCATCAGCTCTACTCAGTCCTTCAGGAAGATCATAGCTAAGCTTCTAGACGGACTTTCCCATCCTGTCCTCCAGATTCCATGGCTTCCTCGCTGCTAAACATCTCTGTCAGCTGTTGCTGATGTTGACAAAGTTGAGGATCAGTTGAGGGGAAATAAAGATTACGAGAAAAGAGGTGTTGGGGCTGTTAGGCAGCTTAAAGACATATAAAGCTCCGGGGCCTGATGGCATTTACCCCAGGCTGCTAAGGGAGTTGAGGGAAGACCTAGCTGGGCCTCTGACGCAAATCTTTGTCTCTTCCTTGGACACAGGTGAGGTCCCAGAGGACTGGGGGATAGCAAATGTAGTACCGTTGTTTAAAAAAGGTCAGAGGGATAACCCAGGGAACTATAGGCCAGTGAGCTTGACTTCAGTTATAGGTAAGTTAATGGAGAGGATCCTCAGGGACAGGATGTATGAGCATCTGGATCAGGGATCCAGATCTGATCTGATCAGGGATACGCAGCATGGCTTTGTCAAGGGGAAGTCTTGTCTTACAAATCTAGTGGAATTTTTTGAAGAAGTGACAAAAACAGTTGATGAAGGACATGCTGTTGATGTCGTCTACATGGATTTCAGTAAGGCGTTTGACAAGGTTCTTCATGGTAGACTGATAGAGAAGGTGAAGGCGCATGGGATACAGGGCCGGGTATGTAGATGGGTCGAGAACTGGCTCGGGAGGAGGAGACAGAGGATAGTAGTGGAAGGCTCTTTTTTCCGACTGGAAGCCTGTCACTAGTGGAGTGCCACAAGGCTCAGTACTAGGTCCTCTTCTATTTGTGGTCTACATAACCGACTTGGAAGTAGGGGTAGGTGGTGAGATCAGCAAATTTGCTGATGACACCAAGATGCTTGGATTGGTGGGTACAGAAGAGCAGTGTCAGGCAATACAACAGGACATAGACAGGTTGGTAGACTGGGCAGATAGATTGCAAATGGAATTTAATCCGGATAAATGCGAGGTGATGCATTTTGGCCGGAAAAATGTAGAAGAGAGTTATAGGATAAAAGGTAAAACTATTCGAAGTATAGAGACGCAGAGAGACTTGGGGGGGCAGGTTCACAAGTCTCTGAAGGTGTCTTCACAGGTGGAGAAGGTGATAAAGAAAGCGTATAGTATGTTAGCTTTCATTGAAAAGGGTATAGAATACAAGAGTAGGAGTTTGATGTTGCAGTTGTATAGAATGTTGGT
Organism: Sphyrna mokarran; assembly: GCA_024679065.1. Taxonomy (NCBI): domain Eukaryota; kingdom Metazoa; phylum Chordata; class Chondrichthyes; order Carcharhiniformes; family Carcharhinidae; genus Sphyrna; species Sphyrna mokarran. The sequence goes on along the minus strand of JAGIQG010000028.1, from coordinate 14,761,031 downwards.
TAGGCCTCATTTGGAATACTGCGTCCAGTTCTGGTCGCCGTACTATCGGAAGGATGTGGAGTCCTTGGAGAGAGTGCAGAGGAGGTTTACCAGGATGCTGCCTGGTATGGAAGGACTCTCTTATGAGGAACGATTAAATAGACTGGGGTTGTTTTCCCTTGAACGACGTCGGCTTAGAGGGGATCTAATAGAGGTGTATAAGATTATAAGGGGTATAGATAGAGTAAATGGTGGTAAACTTTTCCCACCTTCAGAAATGGATAGTTCGAGGCGTCACGGCCTTAGGGTGAGGGGGGGCTATGTATAAGACAAATATTCGAGGGCAGTTTTTCACACAAAGGGTAGTGGGGGTGTGGAATGCACTGCCGAGTAAGGTGATGGGAGCAGGCACGCTAGGGCTGTTTAAGGGTCTCTTGGACAGCCACATGAGCGTTACGCAGATAAAGGGATATAGTAGGACTGTTTAACTATGGCTTTTTTTCCACAGGTAATTCGGTCCATACTTGACCATCAAGGAGCATGCATTCGGCAGGTGGTGCGAGTACAGCTCTTGGATGTTGATTCATGGGTTGCCTGGTACTTCATGTCGTAAATGAGTGCTTTATGTGGACCATCTGAAGGGTACCATGACAGCTCAGAGACTATCGCTGTAGCTGTGCAGACACTTGGAATTGGGCCGGTGTCTGCGGGAGTTTGCACGTTCTCCCCGTGGTTGTGTGGGTTTTCTCCGGGCGCTCTGGTTTCCTCCCACATCCCAAAAATTCGCTCTTAGGCTGATTGGGAAACAAATTGTCCCTACATTTAGACTCTTCTATATTAGGAATAACCTAAAATTAGGATAGGATAATGGAACTGTTACTATATAGTTATGACAGCGGTGCGGGCTCGTTGGGCCGAAGGGCCTGTTTCCCGTGCTGTGTTGCTCTTAAAAAAAAAAGTGAGGTTTCGACATTTCCGTTCTCTGGGAGAGAGAATTCCAAAGATCCACAACCCTCTGAATGAGAATTGGACAGCACGGTGGTTAGCACTGCTGCCTCACAGTGCAGGGGCCCAGGTTTGAGTCCCAGCTTGGGGTCATCTTCTGTGCAGAGTTTGCATGTTCTCCCCATGTCTGCATGGGTTTCCTTCGGGTGCCCCGGTTTCCTCCCACAGTCTGAAAGACGTGCTGTTAAATGCATTGGCCATGCTAACTTCTTCCTCAGTGTGCCCGAACGGGCGCCGGAGTTGGCGACGAGGGGATTTTCACAGTAACTTCATTGCAGTGTTAATATAAGACTTACTTATGACACTAATAAAGTAAAATAACTTTTTAAAAATACTTTCTAATAAATAATAGATACTATTTGCTCACTGTATCTGTATGTCACCTCGGATTCATGTACAAAGATATCCAAATTCCTCTGAAATATTAACGAGTTTATCCAACACCTTTTATGGCAGACAAGATTAAGGAGAATCCTAAGGCATTTTATTCATATGTTAGGAATAAGAGTTATCAGGGAAAAAATCTCAGTGGTAAAGGAGGAGAATTATGCTTTGAACCCAAGGGAATAGGGGAGATCCTAAATGAATGCTTTGCATCAGTATTCACAAAGGAGAGGGACATGTTGACTGGGAGTGCCTCAAAGGGAGGTGTTGACCCATTAGAGAGAAGCTCCATTACAAGGGAGGAAGTGTTAGGTTTTTTAGGGAATATTAAGACTAACATATCCCCAGGGCCTGATGGCATCTGTCCTAGACTGCTAAGGGAGACGAGACGGAATTGCTGGGCCTCTGACGGAAATCTTTGTCTCTTCATGGATGTTGGTAAGGTCTCTGAGGATTGGAGGATAGCAAATGTGGTACCGTTATTTAAAAAGGGTAGCAGGGATAACCGAGGTAATTATAGGCCAGTGAACTTGACATCCATGGTAGGGAAGTTATTGGAGAGGATTCTTAGAGATAGGAAGTATGCGCATTTAGAACAGAACAGTCTCATTAGTGACAGACAGCATGGCCTTACAAATTTGGTGGAGATTTTTGAGGAGATGACAAAAATGGTTGATGAAGGAAGGGCTGTGGATATCGTCTATATGGATTTCAGTAAGGCGTTTGACAAAGTCCCTCGTGGCAGGTTGGTTAAGAAGGTTAAGGCTCATGGGATGCAAGGAGAGATGGCTAGATGGGTGGAGAACCGGCTTGGCCACAGGAGACAGAGGGTAACAGTCGAAGGGTCTTTTTCCGGCTAGAGGTCTGTGAACAGTGGTGTTCCGCTGGGTTCTGTACTGGGACCTCTGCTATTTGTGATATATATAAATGATCTGGAAGAAGGTGTGACTCGTGTTTTCAGCAAGTTTGCGGATGATACGAAGATGGCTCGACTTGCGGATAGCTATGAACATTGTCGAACAATACAGCAGGATATAGATAGGCTAGAAAATTGGGCAGAGAAATGGCAGGTGGAATTTAATCCAGATAAATGCGAGGTGATGTATTTTGGAAGAACTAATATGGGAGGGAGCTATACAATAAATGGCAAGACCATCAAGAGTATAAAAATACAGAGGGACCTAGGTGTGCAAGTCCACAAATCCCTGAAGGTGGTAGTACAGGTGGAGAAGATGGTGAAGAACGTATATGGTATGCTTGCCTTTATAGGACAGGGTATAGTGTATAAAAGCTGGAGTCTAATGTTGCAGCTGTGTAGAATGCTGGTTAGGCCACATTTGGAGCACTGTGTTCAATTCTGGTCGTTGCACTACCAGAAAGATGTGGAGGCTTTAGAGAGAGTGCAGAGAAGAATGTTGCCTGGTATGGAAGGTCTTAGCTATGAGGAGAGATTGGGTAAATGGGGTTGTTCTCCCTGGAAAGATGGAGAATGAAGGGAGACTTAATAGAGGTGTACAGAATTATGAAGGGTATAGATAGAGTGAATAGTGGGAAGCTTTTTTCCAGGTCAGAGGTGACAATCACGAGGGGTCACAGGCTCAAGGTGAGAGGGGTGAGGTATAACTCCGATACCAGAGGGACTTTTTTTATGCAGATGGTGGTCTGGGGGTTTTATGCAGATGGGGGCCTGGAATGCACTGCTGAGTAGGGGGGTGGAGGTTGACACGCTAGCATCGTTTAAGAATTACCTGGATAGTCACATGAGCAGCCTGGGAAACGATTGGTGTGACACAGGCTTGGAGGGCCAAAGAGCCTGTTTCCCGTGCTGTACTGTTCTTTGTTCTATGAAATATTCTGCTGTTCCATTCTTCCTGCTGGAGTGAATCATTTCATGCTTCCCCTACATTATACACTATTGGCCATCCACTATCTTATCACCCAGTCACTGTGCCTCCTTGTGACCTTTCAATATTCTTCCCTATACTATACCATAAGAGTAGAAGAGGGACCTATACTAATACAGTACTCTCCTGTAACCAGGAAGATATGGAGCTAATTGTCTGTTTCCTCTAACATACAGGTGCCAAGCGATGGCTGGAATGGAGGAAGGAGATCGAGTTACTGGCAGATCTGACATATTTTTCTCTAACAACCTTTGCAGGTCAGGCTGCATTATTAGGCATTATTATTATTGGGCAGCGTTTTGATTCTTTATGTACACAGATGTTACAGTCTTGTATCTGCTCATAGTAAGAGTCTCTGTTTGAATCTGTAGGGGAGGTGACACAGTGGTGCTCAGTGGTTAGCATTGCTATCTCACAGTGCCAGGAATTTGGGTTCAGTTCTTAGTTTGGGTCACTGTTTATGTGGAGTCTGCATATTTTCCCTGTGTCTACCTGGGTTTCCTCTGGATGCTCTGGTTTGCTCTCACAGTTCAAAGATGTGTGGGCTACATGGATTTGCCATAATAAATTGCCCTTAATGTTAGGGGGAATTAGCAGAGTAAATGTATGGGATTGTCGGTGCAGTTTCAATGGGCGGAATGGCCTCCTGCACTGTAGGGATTCTAGACTACATGGGTCTATTTGCTCCATGTCTTGCTGTCTCTTTTTTAAGTGCTTTTGTTTGCTGTGTCTGCCAGACCCTTTCTTGCAAGTTCAGTCCCTGATTCTAGCATCTGCCAGCACCTTTCCATTTTGCTTCCTGTCTCTAATCGTTAACCTGTCCTTTTCATCCTTGATTTTCCCAAGGGACAGGCTCTGTGCCCGGGTCTAACACTGCTTCATCCCAAAAACCATCTTCTGCCCAAAGCTTTGCCTGGAAATTCTAGATATATCCTGATATTTAAATTTGCTGAGGGCGAGAGCTGGATTTTGCCTCACCTGCCTGGGCACCGGAGTTACAGGTCAAGGCCCTGACTGTAGATTAAAACCATTGTCAGGTAGAGGATCGGCCAGGCTTTTCCATTGCACTGTCGTGGAAGCCATGATGTGGAGATGCTGGTGTTTCACTGGGATGGGCACAGTGAGAAGTCTCACAACACCAGGTTAAAGTCCACCAGGTTTATTTGGAATTATAAGCTTTCAGAGTCACTGATCCGATGTAGGGCAGTGCCCCGAAAGCTCGTGTTGTGAGACTTCCTGCTCTCATAGAAGGCACTGCATTAAGATGAGGACTCTTAGATTGCAGTTGGATTCAGGGATACACTTCACTAATGTCAGGTGTCAGTGTTCTTATCAGTAAACTTGTGGGTGAGACATAGAAACAGGAGGCCATTCAGCCCTTCAAGTTTGTTCTGTCATTCAGTGAGATCTTGATTGGCTGGTGGGTTGTGACCCTCATTGCTCCACTGAGTGGAGAAGGAACTCTTAACATGTCTCACTATCATGCCAGTTTTCATTCATAGTTGCATGAAGCGCTGTTGCATCTTGAAGGTGCTATATCAATACAAGTTTCTGTTGTTGTAAGTTTCCAGCTGACTAATCTATTGCTTTGACTGTGCAGGTTACCAGACACTGGGGGAAGAGTATGTGAACATTGTTCAGGTGGACTCCAGTGGGCAGCGGGTGCCATCACCAGCCAGACGGGCAGCCCTTATCATCCTCCACACTTGCATTCCTTACCTGCTGGACCGAGGACTGAACCGGCTGGAGCAGGATCTGCAGACAGAGAATGAGGGATTCCGGGCAGTGGAGCACCGACAGGTGGTGGTGAGGCCAGGGCTCTCTAACTGGCTGCAAGGAGCTGTTAGCAGCCTGACTGCGCAGCAGAGGAAAGTGTTGCTACAAGCAGTCTGCGTCTTCCGACAGGCAATCTCCTTCCTTCACCGCCTGCATCTGGGCATTTTCTACCTCAATGGAGCTTTTTATCACATTGCCAAAAGATTCACCGGCATTACCTACGTAAGCCCTTTGTGCCAATCCAACAGTAGATCATATTGATGCGTTACTGAGAGACAGAAAGTGTAAACTGCAACTGCATATTGCAGACCAGCAGAGACCTTACATATATTCTTAGGAAGAACAATCCGTGGGGAAATGTTACAGGTCTATGTGGGTACTGTAGATTGGTGTGGTCTACACGTCAATGTTGCTGTCTTACCGTACAGTTTACTGACTGTTGTCTCTGTTCTGTGCAGCTATGCGTGCGTGGTCTGTTCAGTGACAGTGTTGGACTGCGGTGGAGTTACGAGCTGCTGGGAAAGGTTTCTCTGCTGCAGCTGGCCCTGACTGTCGCCATGCAGATCAACAGCTATCGACAAAGGCAGCGCGCTCGGCAAGAGTGGAAACTTCACCGCAGCCTTCCATGCTCAAAGTATGGGTGACGTGCCCTCTGCTTTCCCATAATCGTTGCTAATTATCATTTGTATTATCCAAAATTCCACTTGGTGCAGTCATGTCAGTTAAAGGAAGCAGCAGTCTTCACTTATTAGCATTAATATGTTCTTGATTAATAAAGAGATCAGGGATTATGGGGAAAAGGCAGGAGAATGGGGATGAGAAAAATATCAGACATGATTGAATGACAGAACAGTCTCGACGGGCTGAGTGGTTTAATTCTGCTCCTATGTTTTATGATCTAATGTTAGCTAAAATGATGTGAACATTATGGTACTGGGTGTGAGAGCCAAAAGCAGTCAGAGGTTTACCCCATGGAAACAGGTCCTTCAGCCCAACTTGTCCATGCCACCTTTTTTTTAAATCCTTAAGCTAATCTCAATTGCCTGCTTTTGGTCCATATCCCTCTATACCCATCCTGCCCATGCAACTATCTAAATGCTTTTTAAAAGACAAAATTGTACCCACCTCTACTACTATCTTTGGCAGCTTATTCCATCCACTCACCACCCTCTGTGTGGGAAAAAAAAACTGCCCCTCTGGATGCTTTTGTATCTTTCTCTTATGTCCTCTAGTTTTAGATTCCACTATCTTTGGGAAAATATATTGACTATCTAGTTGATCTGTGCTCCTCATTATTTTATAGAGCTCTATAAGATCACCTCTCAGCTCCTACGCTCCAGAGAAAAAAGTCCCAGTGTATTCAGCCTCTCCTTATAACTCAATCCATTAAGTCCTGGTAGCATCCTAGTAAAACTTTTCTGCACTCTTTCTAGTTTAATAATAATCTTTTTATAATAGGGTGACCAGAATTGTACACAGTAGCCTCACCAATAATTGTACAACTTCAACACAACATTCCAACACTGTATTCAATGTTCTGACTGATGAAACCAAGCATGCCGAATGCCTTCTTCACCACTCTGTCCACCTGTGACTCCACTTTCAAGGAGCTATGAATATGTACCCTTAGATCTCTTTGTTCTGTAATTCTCCCTCATGCCTACCATCAACTGAGTAAGTCCTGCCCTGGTTTAGTCTACCAAAATGCATCATCTTATATTTGTTTAAACTCCATCTGCCATTCATCAGTCCACTGGCCAATTAGTCAAGATCCTGTTGCAATCCTAGATAACCTTCTACACTATGCCACCAATCTTGGTGTCATCTGCAAACTTACTGTCCATGCCCCCTATATTCTAATCCAAATCATTAAAATAAATGACAAATAATAGTAGACCCAGCACTGATACCAGAGGTACACTGCTGGTCACAGGTCTCCAGTTGAAAAGTAACTCTCTACAACCACCCTCTGACTTCTGTCAAGAAGTCAATTTTGTATCCATTTAGATACCTCAGCCTGGATCCAATGAGATTTAACCTTATTGCAACAACTTACCATGTGTTACCTTGTCAAAGGCCTTGCTGAAGTCCATGTAGATGACATAACCTGCACTGTCGTCATCTACCTTCTTGGTTAATCCTTCAGTTGTGGCAAGAGTGCTACCTGAGGCACAGATAATGTCTAATTGATCTTAACATCCTGGGTTAGAAGCAGAGAAGTTCAATAACAGGGCCTCACACCAACAATAAGTCATTTCTCACTTTGAAATCACAATTCCAAAATGCAACAGCACCACCTCTAGTGGGGAGGTGCAATTCGTGTGAGATGTTTACATAGATAATTACCATTATAGATATGTAGATAGAAATTTAACACAAGAAAGATTTAATACAGGAATGAAAACATGAACAGAAAGAGGGGAGAATTTACAGAGGCATTACTCTCTTTCACAGGAATTCCTCTCAGGACCTTTCAGTACGCAGCTCCAGATGTATTTTGTGTTTAGAAGAACGTAGGCACTCAACAGCTACACCATGCGGACATCTCTTCTGCTGGGAATGCATCACCGAGTGGTGCAATACAAAGGTGAGTCAGCAATAAACAACTTCCATTCATGTAGTACCTTTAATGAAATAAAGTATCCGAAGCTGCTTTGCAGGAGTGATACCAAATCAAATTAGACATCCAATCCTATGAAAAACATATCCGTACAAGAGATCAAAAGCTTGCTCAAAGGGGTATGTTTTAAGGAACATCTTTAAAGGAGAGATCAAAAGAGAAAATGCTGGAAAATCTCAGCAGGTCTGACAGCATCTGTAAGGACAGAAAAGAACTGATGTTTCAAATCCAGCTCTTTTCTCTCCTTACAGGTGATACCAGATCCGCTGAGATTTTCCAGCGTTTTCTCTTTTAGTTTCAGATTCCAGCATCCACAGTAATTTGCTTTTATATTTTAAAAGAGGGAGACTGAATTCCAGAGTTTGGGTCCTGGGCAGCTGAAGGCGCAGTCACCAGTGCTGGAGTGATGCATAGCAGATATATAAGAAGCTAGAGTATGGACACCTCTGAGGTGTGCACTTAGGACATGGATTTGAACTGCATACTGGGAAAAGGAGGAATCAATTTTTGTGTCCAATTTATACTAGGAATAACCTCCTGCTCAGTTTCCAACAGTAAACTTAGGAAGTGCTGGCAGCACTGGAGAGGAAACCAGTTAATGTGTTGAATCTGTACAATCCAAAGCCATGCAGACTCAAAACGTTAACTCAGTTTCTCTCTCTGCAGGTGCTGCCAGACCTGCTGAGATTTACCAATATTTCCTGTTGTTTGTTTTAAAGCAGCCATGGTATTTTGCTTTTATCTTTCTAACAGTGTTTCTTTAAATAGGAAGCAAAGGAGATGTAATATAACTCACTGTGCCATATCCAAGTAGTATATTATGTGCAGAGCTCTCAGCCACTTTATTAACACTGATTTCTGCCTCTCACTACAGGATCAATTGTTAATTTGTTCTTTTTATTTGCAGGCAGAGTGTCCACTTTGTCGGGAGACATTCCAGCCCCACAGACTCATCTACTTGCGTCATTACATTTAGGATGTAGGAATTTGCACTGCTGCAGCATTTATCCCAGTCTGTGGAGATCCCAAAGCACTTTGCAGCTAATGAAAGTATTTTTGAAATGCAATCAGTGTTGTAAAGTAGAAAAGAGGAGTATCGTTGGTAATCCTCTGACTGCAATTGCAGTATGGGTGACATTGATCCCCCACAACACCGGCTCTCTGCTGATAGAGTGCACGAAACAACTGGGTCACTATTGTGCTCGCTCTGGGGGATTTGTATCAAAACAGTAAACTGGACAAATGGGCTGAAAGATTACTGCTTTCAATGACCCAGAAGAACCATCAAGCTGCGATTGTTGTTTGATGCTTTGCCATTGTTTCTCTTCCTGTCCTTTGGACATTATTCCTGTGGTCAATTCCACAATCTCTGATAGCTCAGTCATTCTGCGCACCTATTGGAGTCCTTCAGAAGAGTGCAGTGCTTTGCTCACTGGTGAGCAAGCAGGAATCCTGGCTGATCATCTCCACAGCACGGTGACACAGTGGTTAGTACTGTACCTCACAGTGCCAGGGGTCTGGCTTCGATTCCTGGCTTGGGTCACTATCTGTAGTCTGTGTTGGGTCTGCATGGGTTTCCTCCCATAGTCCAAAGGGTGTGCAGGTTAGGGTGCGTTGGCTATGCTAAATTCTCCCTCAGTCTACCCAAACAGGTGCCGGAGTGTGGTAACTGGAGAATTTTCACAGTAACTTCATTGCAGTGCTAATAGAAATCTATGTGTGACGTTAATAAATAAGCTTAAACTTAATTTCTCCTCAGCCCTAGTACCACAAGGGCAGCTATTGTCCAGGTTAGCATGATGCATATCTGGAACCTTCCTGCTGTGTGTGTAGCCCAGTTGAGACTTGTTTAACAATGTTTCCAACATATTTGTTCATACTTTGGGGAAAATAACTAACTGCAAATAAGTAATCAGGATTCAATGGTCAGGCCAGTCACTTTATTTAATTCCTTTAATAGTTTCATGTTTGTTTTCCCCCCCCAAGGGAAGAGAGCTGAGAAACAGCATTACAAATTTAATTATTTTGTTCACCTTTATTACAAGTAAAATAAAAGTAATAACATCTGTGATGCAGAATTGGGACATTTTAAAACCTAGCACAAGAAACATCTTTTGTTAAAGAAAGGTAATTAGACGTGTATGTGGTTGAAGAAGAATGATATTGCAGGATGCAGCACGTGTCTCAATGACTGGTGATTTGGTTTTATATAAAATTATATAACTGCACCATTGTAAGGGCTGCTTTCTTCCTAATCTGGTTTTAAAACATCAAACTCACTTACATCATCACACTGGGACAACCTGACAGGAACAAATAAAGTAAACAATTTTGATGTTGCACAAAACACTTCCTGTGCCATGTTCTAAATTTATCCCCAGTTATTCCCACCACCAGTGAACAGATCTGTAACCATCAATAATTCCACCCTCGTGGAATCAAATCTCCAACTCTCAATACAATCCCAGCTCACAAGAGACATGTGGTTTTTTTTAGTAAAAGGAGATGGGATTTAATCTATGAAGGTAAGCTGGGAATTCTGCCTCCAGACAGTTGTTGCTGCAGGGGTTTGTTGCTGAATTAGGAGTGACGTAGTAGAGCCACGGACATTGTTACAGTGTGAAGCAGCAAATAGCCACGGTTAGTCTTAAAAAAATAAAATCTCTGTACAAGCACAGCTGGTGGAGCTGCTTCACCTGACGTCAGAGGGTGAGAACGGGTGGCTCATCTGCTCAGCAGTGCCATGTTTGCACATGGTACACATCCAGCAATGGTGCATTTGCACACCGTGCACACACACAGCATTTAACAAGTTAGCTGCTCTTACCTTATGCCCTGCTGAGGTGAGAAGTTCTTCAAGAACAGGTGCCACCACTGGCAAGCAATCCCAGTAAATGTTCAATAGCTGCTACCATTGTACAATGCAGACACGCACTAGTTTACAACATAATGTAGCAGCATAACTAAGTTTTCAATTTTTTTCTCATACTCTTTGTTCTTTGTACACTTGTGCCTTCGGTTCCAGAACCTATTTCTGTCTTGTTTGCCTTAGTTCTCTCCCCGTAGCTTCTGGTGTGCTGAGAGTAAATAGTTACACATGCTGTCCTCAACTCAGTGATAACTTTTCCGGTTTCCATCTCAACCAAAGTCTCTGATCCCCTGGGTGTAGGAAAGGAGAGTAACGCACAACAGACAAAACACCCACAAATATGCACCTTTTAACAGCGATTCTGATGCTGATAGGGATCCTAACTGATCCTGTCCCTGCCTTCAAACCATCAATTCTGTGATTCCCAACCAGCAGTGCAAAGCAGATCCTTGCTGCAAAAACCACGCTAATGGTGAACAAGTCCAGTGAGAATGGGTATCACTTGGCACCACTCAGCACTGACTCAACACCCATTCTAACTGCATCAGTTACTGCACATCACACTTGCTGTGATTTAAAAATACATTATATATATATATATATATATATATATATATATATAATATATATCTAGGATATGCACTCCAAGACAAACAAAAATGCAAGCTGAGTCTGGGGTAGCTCGACCAACAAATCCAGAGTTATGAGTTGGGGTGACATTCCAGGTATGCTGCATGTGCCAACACCAGATTCAAGCATGTGGCTTTTGTCGTACGTTTTGGCTGAACTGGGGTCTGATTCAGGATGTAAAGTGGAGAAAGGAATGATGTGAGAAAACTTAAGCCAATGTAAATCTCCCATTAGTTTGAAATCACTTTTAATCCAAAATTAGAATAAAATGTATTGTTTAATAAAAAGCAAATCCAGTGCAGACCAGAAAGAGTGACATTATTAAGTAATGTGGAAGCAGGAGTTGGGATAATGTGGGAAGAGCATAGGCACCATACATTGTAGTGTACTGTTTGTGCTCCCATGAATCCACCTTGGTAACCATTAGACAGATGCACTATAAAGTCAGGTTCCAGTGAATACAACAACTAAAATACGAAATGGAAAGTCACATTTACTCTTAACTAAGTTGGGTTAAATTGACTGGCATCTATCACAGGGAAAGTGAATCTTGTTTACATGTTTCAAACAGACAATGAGACACATCTGAAAGGCCAAGTGCTTTCACGTTTCTGCTGATTTCTTTTACAAATTGCTGATTTTATTCAAAAACAAATCTAATCTACGCTTAGTCTGGAATCGTCTGGTGTTGTGAGGTTAAATTCCCATAGAATCAAAGTGTTTAGGTTGGAGGGAGTATGAAAAGCTTAAGCCCCGCCTCATTCTCCCATCCTTTTCCTCCACACACACCCACCCCCATTCCCCATGCACCCAGCTCAAAAGTGCTTCTCATCTGTTACTTTAAGGATATAAATCAGGACATTATTCCATCAGGGAATAGATTAACTCCCTTCAGGAACTTCTACTGTCAAACTGGAGAATTGAAATCATACAGCCTAATGACCAATAAGCTACCTGTTCCTTTTGATCCTCTGCCCTTCAATGTGTTAAGCTGGACTGAGCATTCATTCAGGTCTATCAGGCCTCCTGAGTCTCAGCCAACTATCTGAGCAAGGAAACATCAGACCCAATGTTCATTTCTCAGCTGGCTGTCTGTCAATTGCAGTCAGGGCCACAGGCTGCTGCTTTACTCTGGAGTACCTCTGAGTGCTGCCTCCCCTGACAATGCAACTGCACAATACAATGGGTAATTTTCATTTCCCACTGCTGCCTCATAGCGCCAGGAACCTGGGTTCAATTCTCCATCATTGTCTGTGCGAAGTCTGCACGTTCTCCCAGTGTCTGCGTGGGTTTCTTCCCACAGTCCAAAAGATGTGCTGGTTAGATACACTGGCCATGCTAAATTCTCCCTCAATGTATGCAAACAGGCGCCGGAATGTGGTTACTAGGGGATTTTCACAGTAACTTCATCGCAGTGTTAATGTAAGCCTACGAGTGATACTAATAAAAACAAAACATAATCCAATCACAACTATGCAGCAATTTCTCATTGCTGCCTTTCATAACCCACTTTATTATTTAAATCGCCCTAGCTACACACTATAGAACAATGCAGAATACACGTGTGCCCTATTTCCACTACTTCACTGCAACTGAAGGCTCAAATTAGTGTCCACCACAACAGTTAGATTGAAAGGTTCTCCAATGAGTGATTGAATTACTTTAATGTCTACAGATCTATTCTGGGGCATTTCTAATATCTCTTTAGTTTGCCCATACCACTGCTCAGAGTACTTACCTCACTTTATGAAAAAAATCCATCCTTCTCCCCCTCCTTTATTCCTTACAGTGGGCTTGCTACTTGATGTAAACACAGTTGCCTCAGCTCCATTGTACCTTAAAGCTGCTTCCTTTCCTTTGCACACATAAAAACTGATGAGCCTTAATAGTTTTAAAAAAAGAACAAAGCAAATTCTGAAGCGCTTACTTGTAATTCTTGGTACCTTGTTACAATCTAAAGTTCAAAGCTCAGCTTCTCAAATTCTCACCAGGAAATCTTATAATCAATTTGATTTCTTGCTTGTTGTGAGCACCTGGCCTGATGAATTCAGAGCACAATGCCAGTAGATGCCAATGTCCTTAAAAGTTCATGTGGGATTTTAAAAAAGGGGGTTGATAGGGATGCTTGATCCCCATCTTCGTAGAATCCCTACAGTGCATAAGAAGACCATTTGGCCCACCTTCAAGCTATTTGGTTACATAGCTGTCGAAAGCAAGTTTCATAAGCAGCAAGCCTGGGCTTTTCTTGCAACCAACTTTCATTCTCCAAGATCCTCCCCCACAAAGAGACCTGAATATAAAGATGGAGCTTCCAAAATGTCACTACATCCTGAAAATACAGTAAAGAACCATCCCTTCCCAACTAATAAATACCAACTACCTGACATTGTGTACCTTAATACTGCAAAAGTTTCTTGCCAAAAGCCTTAATAACCTGGGGACTCATAGCAAATAATCTAATTACCCAAGTACGGAACTGGTTTGATATTTTAATTATTCTTTTCCAAAGACATAAAGGAGGAAGTACAGTTGGAGCAACTGACAGAGGGAATACAATTAAAGGGAAACTTAAATGAAGTCACCTATAAATTAAATCAAAATGGTCTGGGGAAAAAATCTGCATATTTATCATATTATAAAGACAATGTCTCTGCGCCAAGAGAAATCTCAAATACTAAATCACCTTCTAAAATGTACCCTTCAGAAAGGCCTGGAGCAAACATGATAATAATAAAGTCATATCACCATTGTGATTACTGTCCAATGTTTACATGTAAAGGGGGAGAGGAGAAGATAATCCAGGAGTGCCGAGCAGCACTTTCTCTAACTGGCAAACGTTTTCACAGGATCCTCCTTCCCCTTGTACGTCCTTTTTCCATGTGTGAATGGTAAATACCTGTACTTGATCATATGCTGTTTAAAAAGGATAAAAGAAAAATTAGTGAACGACACTGGCATACAATTTCTCACATAGCAACATCCCAGAAAATGTGGTTATCTGAGTATTGGACGCCATCTAGAACACTCCCCAAAATGGCCCCTCTCAATGTAAGAAGGTTGCTAATAGACTATCTGACTTTATTGGACATCACTGGATTGTTGGTTACTGGATAGTGGCCCAGCAGTGGAATCACAAGTGAATAGTTTTTATTCACCCAACCCAGGACTCATCACTGAATGTGGACAATTATACCAGCTCAGCACTGACCGAGGCACTGACTGGCAGCCTTTTGGCTTGGGTGATCCAACTTTCAAATGAGCCAATATTGCCCAGAACAAATACTACAGAAGCCCATTTGTGCTGAGTTGTAGGCATTTTTTGTTGTTGACTGGGACCTACTTGGGAATGCCCAAACTCATTTCCATTTGGATCTACACACTCGGCAGCACTGGAGGATCAACATCTCATCATGTAGGGATGGATGTGAAACCAGTGAAAAGACAAGTGTGTCCTAATTCCTTGTATCTTACAAAAGTCCTGATGCATAAATATAAAATAAAAGCTTAGAAAAATAACTAGGTTTTAGATTCTTTAGACCAAGCTTGCTGATGTCTTCAAGAATTTTACAAGTCTCCATCTTATACAATTAAAGCTGCAGTTTGGGATTCCTTCCACCCAACTCTCAGTACCCAGCACTATATGTAGTTAATGATGTGGCTCCTCTGTATGTTACAGAATAAAGCAATAAAACTGCCTTCAGAACCAACTCTTGGACGGCACAATGGCACAGTGGTTAGCACTGCTGCCTCTCGGCACCAGAGACCTGGGTTCAGTTCCGACTTTGGGTGACTGTGTGGAATCTTCCAGATGTTCCAGTTTCCTCCCACAGTCCAAAAAACATGCTGGTTAGGGTGCACTGGCCATGCTAAATTCTCCCTTAGAATACCTGAATGGGCGCCATAGTGGGGCAACTAAGGGATTTTCATAGTAACTTCATTACAATGTTGATCTAAGCTTACTTGTGATACACTGCAGTGTAAGCAACATGATGAGCTGTCATCAAAGCCACTGAGACCCATCTGCAATAGAGATTTCACACTCTACCTCACTCATACTGACAGTGGCATGTTTACTGTTGGAAATGCACTGAATTTACCTTAATCTGCCTCTTCATGGTAATGCAGAAGAGCATAATGAAGTACATGACCAGGATTGGCCAGAAAACGGGCACATTGAAGGCATCGAAGAATGTGCAAACCATGGCTACTATGATTCCCTTTGTAGCAGAGTGCCTGAAATCAAATATAGACAAATATAAACATTTATTTTCATACCTGGCAAACAACATTTATTTTCATACCTGGCAGTTTTGACAACATAGTGCTGGTTCTAGGTGTGGTACAGAATTATACAATAGAATTACATCTTTCAAATGGCTATTCTTTACCTATTAAAAAAAAGGCAAGTGCCAGCTAGCTACTAGACTGCTGGAAGAATCAGCCACATATAGAATCAGAGTCTCTGCAGTGCCAACTGAGTCCATGCCAACTCAGTATCTTACCAGGCCCTCTCCCTTGCCCTATACCAGTAATCCCACACATTTATTGGGGGCAATTCTCCCAAAAAAATTCTAAGAGGCGAATTTGTGAGGAAATGAGAGTAACTTGTACTGTTTTTTTTGGCATGATTTTCAGAGTGATTCTCCCACACTCTGTGCATTGCAGAGTGCCCTAGCGAGATTCACACTGAAAATTAGTGAGTGGGACCTTTTTCCGCTGGAAAAATCATCAGCATAGTGCTGAAGGGGCCACTGCGTACGTGCTAATCTGTCAGCACAGATTTTGGCGCATGCTCAGTGGCCCCACACTGCCAGCCTTCCAATTACTGGCCAACCCCACACGCACAATCACTGGCCTCCCAGACCAACCCCAATCTCCCCAACACACCCACTCCCACAAACCTGGATGGCAGCCCTGATCACCCCCTTCCTTCACTCTGTCACCAATCATTTGTCAGATGGCAGCAGGAACCCCATCGATTAGTCCTCTATAGACCCTGCTCCAATAGAGTCTGCCACCTCTGGCCCTGAACCCTTGGCACTGCCCAATACTCAGTGAACAGTACCAAGGTACCCTTTGGGTAGAGCCAGGAGCCAGGCTGGCAATGCGCAGGGGGCACCCTCCTTACTCTGACCTCCTGGGAGCAGGCCTCCCTTCACTCTAGCGGAGTTGGGCTGCCAGCTTAGCACTAGTAAGGAGCAATTGTAAATTCTGTTGGAACGAACCCCTGGGCAGGGGGCATGCTAGCAGATCCGAAGACTTCAGCCTGGGCCCACTAATGATACTGAGATCCAGATTTAAATATTGTAATCAGCTCTGCATCAAAAAATAAACATTTAGGCTTATTCTCGATTTCTTGTTAGCTAATTAATCCTCTATCCATGCTAATGTGTTACCCCCTGCAGCATAAACAACAACTAAAGTAGCTTCAGCCAGAATGAACTGTTTTGAGTCTCGGGACTGCTGTTGTACGGGAAAACACAGCAACTATTTCACACTTAGGTCTACATTCAGTGACGTTGTGAAAAGAGCATAGAAATCATTATTTGCCTTCAGTGACCTGGAGCTTAAAGCTGTCCCAAATATACAATTTGTACTTTAAAATATTTTGACACAAGCTGTCAACATTTTGTCAATTAAAATTCCTGTACATACATTTACAGTGTGAAACTTGCCTCGCTGTAATTTCTGGCACAGGTCCTCAGCGTAAACTAAAGACAAACTGCTGTGCTTCAAACAAGAAATCACCATTTCTACTCATAATTCATTATTGACATTAAGTTGAAAAAAAGTGTTATTTAAAACTAATGGCAGAATGTATAATTTTAAAACGATGGCTTGATTATATCTGCAAGTCCAATTATCTGTAGCCTTCTAATCCAGTTTCACCTGAAGACTACACTTTAATTTTGACTTGCAAGGTCATGGGGATTTGACTGGTATTTAGAACAAATATCTAGATAAAATAATGCAGATACTTTAACAGGAGTCCTGCAATTTCAGCAATATTGATTTAAAATTCTTGTGATTCATATCACAACTTCTAGGAGTCTAATTAGCTGAGGATCAGATCTGATTGAAACCCACTGCCTTCCGATTGCGGAATCCATCCACACAGGTCATAATGGTGGCATAGCGGTTAGCACTGCTGCCTTACAGTGCTAGGGACTGGGTTCGATTACCGGTTTGGGTCAGTATCTGTGCAAAATGAGTTTGCACATTCTCCCTGTCTGCGTGGGTTTCCTCTGGGTGCTTCAGTTTCCTCTCTCAGTTTAAAAACGTGCGCTGGTTAGGTGCGTTGGCCATGCTAAATTTTCCCTCAGTGTACCTCAACAGGCGCCAAAGTATGGCAACTAGAGGATTTTCACAATAACTTCATTGCAGTGTAAGTCTACTTGTGACTAATAAATAAATTTTAAATTCTGATGTTGGTATGGAGTGCAGGATGAATGTTTTGGGAATATTGTGGATAACAAATTAGATGGTGACTACTTTGAGTTTGCTTTGGTTAATTCTACAGGACAATCTGACCATTGGGACAATTTTCAACCCTAACAACATCTCAGGTATCCTAAAGTAGGTTCTGTTCATACAGACCTGTGGAGTCAGCAGCAATCCATGTCACAAACCCTATACTCCACTCATCTCTCTCATACCCTCCCAAGCAATTGCCTCAGTTGAACGTGATGTTCCTTTAGCTAAACTCCGGAATTCTCTTCCTAAATCTTCCCATTTGTGCTCCTTCAAGATCCTCTTAGTAAACAACTCTTTAAACCAGGCTTTTGGTCAAAGCCCCTTATCCTTTGGTGAAATTCCTTGGGATGTCCTACAGTAAAAATGCTACACTCATATAAGTGTTGTTAGGAGCTCGCAAGCTCTTTCACCATACATGACACATCATCCAGCATCATTGTACAAGTCTGCGTGAAGGAACAGTTACTTACCTTCTGCCCCAATTAGTGTCTCCAGGTATCAACTCCATACTCTGTACAAGCCTTCACACAAGCAGTAAAAATAATACAGCAACTGCCAATGAACACTTTACTCAGAGGGCGATTAAAATTAGGATTCACTACCACATGGAATGGATAAAGTTACAGCATAGGTGAATCTAAGGGGAAGAAAGATGAATATAAAGGAGAAGGGAATAGAAGGGTTTGCTGATTGGATGAGATAAAGTGGGGGTTGAAGGAGGCTCAGATGGTGCATAAATACAAGCATTTTCAAGTTGGGCAGAAGGGCCTATTTCTGTGCTGTAAAGTCTATGCCATTGGTTAGCACTACTGCCTCACAGTGCCAGGGACTTGAGTTCAAATCCCGCTTGGGTGACTCTGTGCGGAGTTTGCATGATCTCCCCGTGTCTGTATGTATTTCTTCCAGGTGCTCTGATTTCCTTCCACAGTCCAAAAGATGTGTTGGCTTTGCTGAATTCTCTCTCAGTATCCCCAAACAGGTACCAAAGTGTGGCAACTTGGGAATTTTCACAGTAACTTTATGACAGTGTTAATGTAAGCCTACTTGTAATAATAATAAATAAACTTTATCACGTGCTTGGTAGCTGACAATTATTTTAAACTGCAAAATGGTACTTCCTTCCTGCCCAATGTGGTTGGAATGCTTTTCATGGGTATATCACATTGCCTCTGGCACTATCACCTTCCTTGCTATTATAAACACTCTGGTTCAA
This sequence comes from Sphyrna mokarran, assembly GCA_024679065.1. NCBI lineage: Eukaryota > Metazoa > Chordata > Chondrichthyes > Carcharhiniformes > Carcharhinidae > Sphyrna > Sphyrna mokarran. Next base: position 14,742,177 of record JAGIQG010000028.1, on the reverse strand, counting down.
CTAAGTGCGTCAGTGTGCTTATATTACAACGCAAAGTACCATGACACAATTACAGCACTGTACAGGTCTCACTAGCTGTCAACTGCCAAGCCTCTACGTATAAAAATAAATCTAATAACCTCTACTATCTGCTGTCCGTATTGTTAATTTTCTGGAAGAAGCGAAAAGTCCAGGCCAAAGGCAGCATAAAGCAGAGACCAGTGCACAGAATTTGGATCCAGTGGTGCTGTTACTGTGGAGGAAGATTGATTTAGAGTCTAAATCACTTACCAGAACTTGAACTCTGGTAGCCTTCTTATAAAAGGTCTAAACTCCTCATTTTGCTTTGTTGGTAAAGCAGGTCCATCATCTGGGAAAGAGAGAAAAAGAATATTAACGCTGACTAGCGGTTGGAACGTGGCAGCCACACAGAAAAAAAGAACTTGCATTTATACAATACCATAACAGCAAGGTGACACAGTGGTCAGTACTGTTGCCTCACAATGCCTGGGACACAGGTTCAATTCTAGTCTCCAATAAATGTCTGTGCAAACTCCACACATTCTTCCCACATCTGCATAAGTTTCCTCTGGGTGCTCCAGTTTCTTTTCATAGTCCAAAGGTGTGTGGGTTAGGTTGATTGGCCCTGTTCCATTGTCCCTTAGTGTCACGGGGAATAGCAGAGTAAATACGTCAGGTTCCAGGGATAAGGTCTGGGTGGGATTGTAGTCAGTGCAGGCTCGATGGGCCGAATAGTCTCTTTCTGCACCTTAGGGATTCTATAATGATTATGTTTTACTGGATTGAAGCGTAGTCACCATTTTACTACAGAAAAACATAGCAGCCAACTTGTACACAGTTTCACAAACAGCAAAGCAGTAATAACCATACTAATTCTAGTAAGAAGTCTCACAACAACAGTAAGAGACTTTTTATTGTGCCCATCCCAGTCCAATGCTGGCACCTCCATGTCATGGTTACTATCTATGGTTGTCTGAAGAATGAATATTGACCTAAAACCAGGAAGAAATTGCTTGCTTTTCTATGAAATAGTGCCGTGGATCTTTCACGTCCACCTAATAACCAAGTCTCTTGTTTGCTTTAACATTTCATCAGGACTACAGCATCCCTCAGGACTTTGCTGTCAGCCAAGATTTTTATGCAAGTCCCTGGAGTAGGACTTGAACCCAGAAACTTCTGAGTTAGAAGCAAAAGTGTCACCAGCCTAGACATAGCTGTCAGCAGAGTAGGTCACAGGTCAATGTTCCACACCAATGTTTGGTGTGTCTGCAGAGGCCGTGTCATGGAGATGTGATAATTTTATAACATGGACCCATCTGAACCACAAACTAAGACATTGCTATTAGAGCTGTAGTCAATTTAAAATGTTTCTCTTAAGAGTCATAGAGGTTTATAGCATGGAAACATGCCCTTCGGCCTAACTTGTCCATACTGTCCTTTTTTTTTAAAATCCTAAACTAGTCCCATTTGCCCGTGTTTGGCCCGTATCCTTCTATACCCAATTTACTCATGTAACTATCTAAATGCTTTTTAAAAGACAAAATTGTACATGCCTCCACTACTATCTCTGGCAGCTTGTTCCAGGCACTCACTCTGTGTGTGAAAAAATTGCCCCTCTGGACAATTTTGTATCTCTTCCCTCTTACCTCAAACCTATGCCCTCTCTTTTAGACTCATCTACCTTTGGGAAAAGATATTGACTATTTAGCTGACCTGTGCCTCTCATTATTTTATAGACTCGATAAGATCACTCCTCAGCCTCCTACACTCTAGAGGAAAAAGTCCCAACCTATCCAGCCTCTCCTTGTAACTCAATCCATCAAGTCCCAGTAGCATCCCAAGTAAATCTTTTTTGCATTCTTTCTTGTTTAATAATATCCTTTCTATAATAGGGTGATAAGAATTGCACACAATATTCCAACTGTGACCTTATCAATGTCCTATACAACTTCAACAAGACATTCCAACTCTTGCATTCAATGTTCTGATCAATGAAACCAAGAACTCCGAATGCCTTCTTCACCACTCCGCCCAACTGTGACTCAACTTTCAAGAAGTTACGAACATGTACCCTTAAATCTGTTTGTTCCGTAACTCTCCCTAACGTCCTAACATGAAACTGAGTTAAGTCCTGCCCTGTTCTCTTATCCAGAAACAAAGCTGTGAAATCACTTCTGCCTGTGTGTATTAAACTGCACTATCGAGCAGGAAATATTCCATGTATAATATACAGCTTATTAATTTTCTTAATAACAGGGTGGCTTTGTAGCTTTTATAGCCACAGGAAAATAATCAATTACAAGCAGGATTTTAAATTCATCTGTACTTTCACTCAGGAGATTTGTGTTCAAGTTCCAATCAGTGAGAATCACCATCTGACTTTACTGGAATCTATCAGTGTGTCAGACTACTTGCAGCAGGGAGAGTTGATCAGAGAATATCAGCGTGGATTTATGATAACGAGGTCGTATTTTAGTAATCCACTTGAATTTTTATGCTGAACGGAGGATTGTCTATCACTGTCCAATAGCGCATGCTGGCTGGAACCTGTAGGTCCCGCACCAACCTCAGCCACAGGGTGAAAGCTCAAACACAAAGCATGAGCAGACAGCTGTTGATATCTGTGGAAAGGTACCTCAATGACAGCCAGCATCTGAAGGTGAACACTTATTCTTGTGCTATTGATTTTTTTTACAATGCACTCAAAGCTAAACACAAGAGCATCAGTCAACAGAGCAGTGTCAGGTGGAAGCATATACAAAGGAAGAGTGAATGTAAAAACACGGTCAACCTGAATTAATAATTGCCTCTTCCTTATTACATGAGCTACGGGCCCATGGGGAGCCCCTGTTCACTGACAATGTAATTGCTACGCATTCACAGCACCAGATCAGTCAGACAAATAAAGCTCCTTGATCAAATTTGACATTTCTTTTGCAGATATAATTATTACCCACATGCATGAAAAAGAAAGAGCCATTCACTGGTGTACATGAATAACAGCAAGACATTAAAAGAATTTTTCCAATGACAACCTGCCATCTTCAGCAAGCTCAGCATCAACTTAAAAGATAAAAAAAACCCTCCATTGTTTCCAAATCTCTCTTGCCTGGATAGCTGCTGGATGTGCTGGAAGGTGGATCTCCGGATTGATCCTTTTAAAATTTCCATGGGAATGGGCAGCCTACTGAGAAATGTGGAACTGCTACAGGTGGTGAGAGAGCAGACCCTAGCAATACCTTTGTTTCCCTGAATCATTGCAACAACACAACCTGATGCCTAACAGAAGAATGATCCGTCTCACCATCTCTCGTGGAATAAGGAACATTAAAAGACAGGGTGTAGTCAACCAGGATTAAATTAAAAATATCTTTTGGGGGAAAAGCAAAACACATCAGCGACACAGTGGCACTGGTTAGTACTGCTGCCTCACAGCATCATGGATCCAGGTGCGATTCCTGGCTTGGGTCACTGTCTGTGCAGAGTCTGCACATTCTCCCCATGTCTGCATAGGTTTTCTCCAAGTGCTCCAGTTTTCTTCCACAGTCCGAATGACATGCTGGTTAAGTGCATTGGCCATGCTAAATTATCCCTCAGTGTACCCAAACACGCACTGGAGTGTGGCGACTAGGGATTTTTCACATAACGTCATTGCAGTGTTAAGGCAAGCCAACTTGTGACATAAATAAACTGAAACTTGAACAATTGAAAATGTTCAAGTTGCTGGACTAACCATACACAGTCATTACACCAGGCTGTGTGAAACCCACGCATTGTGAGCCAGTAAGATTGGCACAGCCTGGACACAATATAAAAGTGTTTTCAAGAAGTGTTAACAGATACAGCATCAGCTGCTTTATGTGGGATTTACACATCTCCAACATTGTGACAGAAATAAATCCTTCTAATCTCCAAATCACTTTAAGTTTGTTAACTCTGTTCTCCGGTTCTCTGTTAATAGTTTGAAATTATATATGCTGCTTTTACCTGCACTATCCAGTTCACCCATCAGGGCATGCCACTCAATCTTTTCTCCACAAATACAAATTGAGTTCGATCATTTGTTTTCAAAACTCTATCAAATAATATTTCTGATCACACTTCTCCAAATCAAAGGGGTCAAGTTGCACACGTCACAGAATACTGCAAATTAATGACTTGTCAAATCCCCAGACTCACTGAAACCTCAGTACCTGAATCTTCCATTAGTGAGGGGTCGACCTTTGGGGACAGGAAAGCAATGAATAGGTTCAGGTGGTAAATTCCCAAGGCATACGTCACAATGTACCATCCCTGAATGAAAAAAAAACACCAAAATTAACATCAAAAGAGATGGTGGTGGGGACAAGGGAGACGGTCCAGGTATACAAGTCATTAAAAGATCACAGACGCAGCAGCAAATAATCAAAAAGACTAACCAAGAGTAGCCATTAGACCCACATCAGGAGATCTGTGTTCAGTTTGGCCCATCATACCCAAGGAAGGATAAATTGACCCTAGAAAATCTATGCTGCAATTTGTCCAAAATAATGCCTGAGCTGCAAGGATTAGATTATGATGGTAGATTACAGAAATGAAAGTTATGTCCCCTGGAATTTAGAAGGATAAGCTGTGATTTTATCAAAGCTTTCAGGCATTATGGGAAGCAGTTTCTTGTTATCCATCCTTTTACTGCTGATTGGGTAACTTAGAACTCAGGGCCATAGCCTAAAACGCAGAGACAGATTTTTTAAAGTGAAGTTAGGAAGCAATTCTATCTGTAAGGTTCGTCATTCTCTTGCAGTCAATTATTAATCTAAATTGAGATTGGTAGAGCTTTGTTGAATCCAAAGGCATGAAAGCATACGTGGCAAAGGGAGATATGTGGAGTTAGCCCACAAATTAATCATCATCTAATTGAATGGCAGAAAGGCTCAAGGGGCTTAATGGCCTAACACCTTTCTCTTATTTTGAACATTCTGTGAAAACAAAAGAATAGAAATTCATTTTTGACATTTTTGATCTTCCTAAGATAAAAGCATATTGCTGCAGATGTTGGAATCTGAAACTAAAAGTGAAAATGCTGGAAAATCTCAGCAGGTCTGGCAGCATATGTAAGGAGAGAAAAGAGCTGATATTTCAAGTCTAGGTGAGCCTTTGTCAAAGCTAACAAAGGCCCTAAGATAATCTGTATCCTAGACATGTAGACCAGGGATGATCCCTGGTTCATTTTAAGGGAACTGGCTTCAAGTTGTGAAGGGATAGTTAGCCTTGGCTATGAGGGGAATAAAATCGACCACAGAACTCCTGTGAAATGCTACTCATGAATGCTGCTGTAGGTGGATATCCAATTAATTTGACTATGACGCTCCATATAGACACAACACCCAATGTCCAGACTTGCACTGGATTGGGAAAACTTCCCTAAGAGCAAATAATATCCATCGGTGTACCTCAGAACATATCAATTTGTTACGGAGAAAAACAGAACGTTTGCTAAAAACTGGATTTCATTAGATTTAAAACTAGCCTCTACTAAATAACATTTGCCACATTTTCTTTTTGATAAGGATTTGCTGCTTCTCTCAAATGACAAGGCTAATCAGTTTGCTTCATTGGCTTTTACAGCATCAGCAATACCATACAGTTAGTTCAGATGACAGTCAATACAAATTGTGGAATCTTACATCAGGCCTCGGAAACTCGGTGGCACAGTGGTTAACGCTGCTGCCTACAGTGCCAGGGACCTAGGTTTAATTTCAGCCTCGGCTGACTGTGTGGAGTTTGCACATTCTCCCCGCGTTTGCATGGGTTTCTCCTGAGTGCTCCAGTTTCCTCCCACAGTCCAAAGGTGTGCAAGTTAGGTTGATCAGCCATACTAAATTGCCCCTTAGTGTCAGGGGAATTAGTGAGGTGAATATGTGGAGTTACAGGGTATGGCCAGGATGGGATTGTTGTCAGTGCAGACTCAATGCACTAAATGGCCTCCTTCTGTACTATAGGGATTCTATGATAAACTCATCCCATCAGTCTGGGCTTGGATCTGAAGCCATTTCATAAAGGTCAGAAGGCAGTATTCAACTGCTTTGTCCCACCACCCAATCCTTGCCATCGTATCTCATCCTGAAAATATCCTTGGAAAAAACAAAAAGGTTGCTGTGGATGTTAGTTTCTCAGTTTTCCAGTGAAACCAATGCCAGTATACATACTGCATCCATACTTTCATGGATTTGACTGTAACAAGACTGAATCTCCACAACAATGCACTCACCTGAAGGATATAAACTCTAACCATGTAGATTGCACCAAAGATAAATGTTACAATCCATCGCAAAATGCCATAAGGTGTGGACTTGTCTAAGAAGGACTGGTAGATCTAAAAAGAAAATATTAAAACATTTGAGCATTTATTTCTCTGCTGATTTTTCCTTTAACAGGTGAATGGATGACTCTGCCAGGAAACAGTGTTAAGCTCAGGAAGATGTTGCTTCAGCTGATCTCAGCCAAAGGCAGCTGCTGAGTTGCTACAAAAGATCTCATGGGTCCTGGGCTGGGGAAAGAGACATGGTGGGAAATTAGGCAGGGATTCCCACTGAAAGTTGCCTGTATGGATACTAAGTAAGAATTGGGAGATCTAGGTTCCCCATTCTCCCCCATAATCAGAGGGTGGTGAGTGAGTGGAACTGGCTGTCGTTGATGGTGGTGGAGGCGAACTCGTTGGGGTCTTTTAAGAGACTTCTGAATGAGTTCATGGGATTTAATGGGATTGAGGGTTATAGATAGGCCTGGTAGGTAGGGATATGATTGGCGCAACTTGTGGGCCAAAGGGCCTGTTTGTGCTGTAGTGTTCTACGTTCTATAATCCAACACCCTGCCAGCATAATAGCCACATGAACAGCACGATAGCTAATCGTGGGAGTATACCCCAGTATGAATGTCTCCGTTTTACAGGAAATTTTTTAAAGAAACAGATTTCAATAGCAATGAAATCAAACCTCTTACAAATTAATAGTGCACATTCATATCTGTCCAGTTTTGGCTGGGGACTTGCTAAATTCAACTCAAAAGTATATAAAAATAAGATTTCAGTCTTCTTCAATAATTAACTAGAATTATCCAATAAATCAGGATTTAACTTCACAGAGATAGCAACACACTATTGTGATTTGGGAGATTAGATTATTGCTGATTAAGCATTATAGCAATGAGGGTGGAAGGGAAGGAGAAGAATCCTCTCTTACCTGTCCAATCTGTGTAAAAAACCTGCTGATTGCTGACGGTTTCCCATGAATGGCATCTCCACTGCTGTCCCCTTCTGACATGCTGTTTCTAACAGAGAAACAAAATAAAAGTGGAGAAGTTGGATACTTTATTCTTTTTCTGAAGAGCTTAGACCATGTTTTCTCCAAATCCTAATCCCTCCACTTATTGCCCTCTTCCCTAATTCTACTCAATTGTGCTATCTACTATCAGTGTACCATCATATCCTTACAGTATGGAACTCCTTCTCTTAATCCCTTCACCAGGTTACATTTTGCCCCATCTTCAAAAACCTTCTTCAAAGCTTCAGCTTCTACCACACTTCCAGCCTTCTCCTCTCACACCCTACTCCTGCTCAAGTTTGACAATTTAGGAAGCTTCTTGGTTTGTTTCAAAAGTGCTAAATAAATGCAAGCTATTGATGTTTCATTGCCCCAAACAGATTAACATTCGCAATTTCAATCCATCCCAACTCCCTGATTTATGTTGGAGGGGTTTACGGCATTGGACTAACAATACAGAAACTGCAAACTCAAATCTCACCCCAGCTAGTTATGAAATCAAAAGTTATAAAATCTGAGGGCAGACCTGATTAAAAAAAAAATTATGCTGGGGTTGTGGAGTGAATTTAACTGCTTCATTGGTGCTCTTCATGGATGGGAAGACACCCTACCAAGCCCCTCAGTCTACTATATATATCACCCCTTCCAAACACTGACCCTCAGGAATGGTCAATAAATGCTGCTTTGCCACCTGTATCCCACCTCAAAATCAAGTAAAAATATATAATATGCCGAACGTTCATCAAAAGATCAGCTATAATGATGATTTTATGCACAGAAGCGACTAACATACCTGATTTAATGGAAGGTGTCTTATAACCCAAACAATGAAATCGCTCCCTTCAATAATAGGGTTGCTATGATATGCCAAACTAAACTTTCAGACAAGGTTGTTGCTGTAAGTCAAAGCGTTGTGTGTACTTGTTTAAACTTTTAGAACTTGTCTTTGCACTGATCCAGCCAGATCAGGGACTGAACAGAAAACATAACCCAGGAGATATTTTACGCTGACAAGACCGTTTGATGTTAAGTTGCCTTATGTCTGGGCTGAGAATTCAGGGAGAGATGACGTGCCTCTCCTTTTGCCAAATGCACACTGCTGCTGAGTTATAGAATGATCCAATTTCATCAGGGAGGCTTTCTCTGGGGAAATACAATTGGAGGAATTCAGTTCAAGCAACAGCGTAGAATTGTACAAATAAAAATTTCAGAGGGAACAGGGGGAGGGGAGGGGCAGGATGGATTGAATATCTACTCTGAAGCAAATGTTAAATTATTCTTGAGGGAAATGGTCTGCTCACAACATCCACATTCACCACTAGTCAGAACCACTTACATTTTTATTACATGGGTTCCATTTCTGTCGGTGTTGTGGGATCACATTCCATGATCGTGTCCAGTCATGATAAAAGACTAATTATTATTGGTGATTCTCTTGTTTTCCTGAGCCTATTTTAACTGGGATTGTATCTTTCTGAGAAAGCCACTGATAAGCAGCCAGCTGATTGATGCTCTGCTGCCAGATAACTGGAAACGCAGCAGATTTGGCCAATTGAAAGTGGATTATTATTAAATAAAACATCAACGGAATATACTTATTCACCCACCCACAGGGACCAGAAATCTCTGCGATTCAGATACTCCTAGCACCAGGAAGTGCTCCTCTCTACCCAAGCAATGTGGCACAGCCTTTACTGCAACAAAGCCTCTACTCAAGTGAGAGACACTTTGGGCCAGATTTTTCTCACTCCTGCAGTATGTTCTGCAGCGACGAAGGCAGCCCACCATTGGCTGATGGCAAGATCTTCCAGTCCTGCTACCATCAATGGGTCTTCCTGTCAGCCAACACATAGCTACTGAGGAACCCCCATCAGGAACGTTGCTGTCACTGGGACTGGAAAATCCCACTGGCGTGACAAGTATCATGCAGACAAGGGGAGAATCTGCAGATTCCACACAGATACTGACCCAAACAGGGGAATCAAACCCAGGTTCTTGGCGCTCTGGGGCAACATTGCTAACCACTGTACCACCGTGCCACTCCAACTTAGTCAATACTTTCCCCCTTTCTTCAGCCTTCCATTCTCCCTGTGCGTCAGCCTGGGCTCAATGGTTGGATCCTAGTGTAAGTCAGACATCTATGAGCTGAAGACTGATCTAAGCTGACATTCAGGCACAGCACTGACGGATTATCATGTGGCTGGAGGAATTGCCATCTCTCAAGTTGAGATATTAAAACGAGACCCCATCTGCTTTCAACCAATACTGCCGAAAGATATCAATTGACCATTAAGCTATCTGGTGGAGTTTGCTGTGTACTAATCAGCTGCCACATTTCCTACATTAAAACTTCAAAAATACTTTATTACTTGTGAAGCACTTTGGGACAACACGAGGTTGTGAAAGCCACTACAGAAATGTTAAGTTTTCTGGCTCTCAGATGTTGAGAGAAAAATCAACACAGCGTTAAAAGTTGGAAACAAAACATCATAACAGATGAGAGGCTCCTCAGCACTTGACAATTAGATGCAGTTATTGAAAAAAGGGAACAGAGATACTATACGTGTGTGCGACAACAAAAACAGAACAGGCAAAAGAAGGCTGGGAAGAAAGAATGTGAGCAACATTGATGGTGCAAATCATGCAAGCATAAAACTAAGACAGCAGATCAGACTCTGCGCAGTCAGGAACTTAGATGAGAAATAAACTGCCCTAAATGGAGGACATTCAGAAGAATAGCGAGGAGACAGAATTAGCTGGTGGGTTTGGGCTGGGGGCAAAAAAAGCCTCATCATGCTAGAGATCTGGGTTCAATTCTGGCCTCAGGTCACTGTCTGTGTGGAATTTATACATTCTCCCTGTGTCTGCATGGGTTTCCTCCAAGAGCTCCCAGTCTAGAGATGTGTGGGATAACCCATGTTAAATTGGCCCCTTAATGTCAGGGGGACTAACAGGGTAAATATGTAGGGTTATAGGGATAGGGGCTGGTGGGATTGTTGTCAGTGCAGGCTCGATGGGCTGAATAGCCTCCTTCTGCATTGTAGGGATTCTATGAAGTACCACAACTTTGGGATTTTGTGAAAATAAGTAGCTATCTCCCAGCTGAATCTTTCCATTTTCCTGAGCAACAAGATGCTGAGGGAGGAGAAAATACAAAGGGAGGAGAAAGGTCAAAAAAATCTGAATAACTTCATTTCCTGACACATGCTTTAAAAGCAACACTGTCATTGACTTAAAAACAGAAATTCCTAACTATAAATAACACAAAGGAAAGCAGGGCATATAATCAGTAAATGTGAGAAGGATTAAATGATACATAGAAGATACAAAAAAAACCAAAAGACATTGGCCAGAATTCCCCCATCCTGCCTGCTATGGGAATTGTAGTGGGGGGGAGGGGAGGGGAAGAGACAGAAAGAACCACACAAAGGTCCATTGACCTCGGGCAGGATTCTCCAGCTTTGACGCAAGCATGGCTGGAGAATCCGGCTTTACATTTCCAATTTGATAGAGCAAATCTTTTGGCAAAGCTTTCAGAAATTTAACAGGACTGTTGATAAACTCCACAGTGATGTGGCAGATGGAACATTTGCAATGAAAAATTTGTCAGCCTTACAACATACATTCCCCAGTGCATATTGTTACTGTGATAAACTGCTCCGCAAGGGACAATTTGCAAAATCTGGTATCACCCATACTGTTCCTAATAAAGCATAGCTTCATTCAATATGTAGCATTGGTTCTGCACATCAAGGCCACACGAATACTGCTAAACAATTTCTAAATTACTTGATCAGAATGATAGTGGGGCTAGCAGAGTTGAATTATGAGGACAGGTTGTATAGTCTAGGCTTGTGTTCCTCAGTATAGGAGATTAAGGGATGATATCATTGAGGTGGTTAAGATGATTAAAGGATTTAACAGGGTAGATGGAGATAATTCATTAAATGGCAGAATCCAGAACAAGAGGGCAGAACCTGAAATTTAGGACTTAGCTAACACTCTTTAAATTGCCAGGGATTTGGAGCTGATGGGATTTCAGCCTCGGGTGTCTGTACAGGTGGAGTTTGCACATTCTCCCTGTGACTAAGGATTTCCTCCAGGTGTTTTGGTTTCCTCTTATAGTCCAAAGATATGTAAGTTATGGGGATAGGATGGAGAAAAAGGCTTGGGCAAAGTACTCTGTCAGAGAGAGTTGGTGCAGACTTGATGGGCCAAAGGGCCTTCTTCTGCACTGTTGTGATTCTCTGATCGGAAAGATGCTGAAGCTGGGGAGAGTCAATTGAAAATTTCAAAATGGAGCAAAATAGATTTTTCTTTGACAAGGGTTCCAGAAACAAGACAGGTAGATGGAGCTAAGATATAAATCAGTCATGACTGAACCAAGTGGACGATTTTGAGGAGCTGAATGGTCCACTTGCGTTACTATGTTCAAAATACAAATCTATCAACTCTCTCACACACACATACCTCCACGAGGGCAAATACACTATGAATACAAACAAACTTTTCACAATACTGCAGAAGATAAAATAAAGAGGCCACTCACAGCTGGAGGTTCTATAAACCAACTCCAACTTTCAAAAAGGGCTCTGTCTGAATTTGGAAGATACAAAACCTTGTTCCTTAACTTGACTTTACATTGAGGTCAGATATTCTGTCAAGTGATTTCACTCAAGTGACTCAAATATATGAAGCTTTTACGGTGGCGAGAAGTATGAAAATACAAAAGTAAAAGAAATCTCTGGCATCAACATCATATTATTGGCCCAGCTTTCTCCAGTGGTCACAGTCCAAAAACAGAAATTAATCTTCGACGCACTTGCCTCAAACGTATCTGACTGTTGCTCAGCGAGCCGTTTCCTCCTTCGCTATTCAATAAGACCATTGCTGATCTGGAAGTGTCTCCAACTCCAATTTACCTTCTGCCCCCATTAACCCTTGACTTCCTTGCATATCAAAAATCTGTGTAACTCTGCCTTGGACAAATTCAATAACCCAGCCTCCACTGCTTTCTGAAAAACAGAATTCTACCAACTAATGACGTTAGGAAAGAAAAAATTTCTCCTCATCTCTTTAATCAGTAGAATCCTTATTCTTAAACTCCATCCCCTCGTTCTAGTCACTCCCAGTGTCCATCCCATCACATTTCCTCAGGATCTTATGTTTCAGTAAGATCATCCCTCGTTCTTTGAGATTCCAATGGATATAGATCCAATCTCTCTTCATAAGGTAAGCTTCTTATCCCAGGAACGAGTCAAGCAAACCAGCTCTGTATTGCTTCCAACAAATAAAAAGGATGGCATTTCAGCATCCTCTGCTGCAGGGGTCACCATTGGTGGGATTGCAATATCCCAACAGGGGGAAGGATGCAAAATTTTGGCCAAAACATGCACATTATTCTAGATGTGGTCAACCCAAGACCCTATACAGCTGCGCTAAAATTTCCCAATTTTTATATTCCGCTCCACTTGCATAAATGACAATCTTCCATTTGCCTTGGTGTCACCTGCACAAACGTTTTTGTAATTATGTACCAGCAGTCCCAAATCTCTCTGTAACACTGAGTTCTACAATTTCTTTTCATTTAGATAATATGCTGCTTTTCTATTCTTCCTGCTAAAGTGAACAAATTCACATTTCCCCACATTATACTCCATCTATTTTACTCACTCACTTAACTATCTGTATCATTTTGCAGATTCAAACACAACACAGCATTCCCTCTGCCCCCCTCATACTGCTATGGGGTGTCTAATACCTCCACGTACCACTGCTACAGGGTGTCTAATACCCCCACGTACCGCTGCTACAGGGTGTCTAATATCCCCACGTACCGCTGCTACAGGGTGTCTAATATCCCCTCATGTACCACTCCTATGTGGTACAGCATATTTGAACAGAAGTACGCTACATTTTCACTAACAACTCAAGTCTTTTTACTTCTCTGATTTTCAGACTTTTTTGTCCCAAGTAGCGCTGTGACTGGACTGTAATTTCACAGGCACCAGCCACTTCCAATAAACCTGTTTCTGCATAACCATTCTTGAGCCAACTTCAGCAAGCTATTCACTGTGGCAGGTGTCATAGCTAGGATGGATCTAACTCCCAGGAGACAAACATGTTTCCAGCAGATCACCATCTCGCAATCAAGAACAGAAATCCTGGCATCGCCAAGGTGAATGTGAAGTGCAATTTACTGAGATCATCTATCTCAGAATGGCCTGGGAATTAAATCTGGGGTTTTCACACTATTTTCTTCCTAAAACACAATACAGTACAGGCTGAACATAGAACTTTGTTATTTTAGTTGTGATTTTCAGGGGGCTACGGAAGCTACAATCTGATTCTCCATTATCGGAATAGTCTGAAACTGTGCAGAGCACAATCCCAACATAAACCTGACCATCAAGATAGTTAATCTGAATCTCCATGATCAGGATACTGTGTTAAGTTACAGAGAGACCATGGAGTTTAAAAACAAGGCATGCTGAATTTCTATACTTGGTTGGGCAATACATGTACTCTGGGCACTAGGCACATGAGTATAGAAAGGATATTCAAGACACAGAAAGAGAAAAGATTCACTAAATTAACAGAAGAGTTAGAATTGTGAAGAAAACTTACAGACATTGGAGCATTTCCGTCATTGAAAATAACAAAGACTGCTAAGAGAAGGATGTAATCAAGGTTTTCAAAAAGTGTGAACACTAAAACAAGGTGCTCAAATGGAAGAAATATCTCCAACAAGGGGGATATATGGAATGCACGGAATTACCACAAGGCAACAGATATAGGGGCAGAGATTGTAATATCAGTTCAAGCAACTGGGTAATTAGTTGAAGAGGAACACACAGAGGAGATTGCAGTGGTATTGTCACTGGACTAATGATCCGGGGTAATGCTCTGGGGACCTGGGTTCAAATCCCATCATGGTAGATGATGAAATTGAATTCAATCAAGATCTGAAATTAAGAATCTACTCATGACCATGAAATTATTGTTGACTGTTGTAAAAACCCATTTGGTTCAGTTAACGTATTTTAGGGAAGGAAGTTGCCGGCCTTATCTGGTCTGATCTACATGTGATTGCAAAGCGGCAGCAAAGTATTGACTTTAAAATACCCTCAGGGATAAACAATAAATTCTGGCCCAGCCAGCGATGCCCACATAAAAAGAAAACACAAAAGATACAGTCAGAATTAAAGTAGGCAGTATTAGTTGAAGAGCTAGCATAGTAGACAAAGTTCCTCCATGCTGTAATTCCTGTGGATTTTCTTGCTATAGCAGTGCATTTGGTTTATAACATGACAAAATGTGTCAATTTGCATAACGATTAGCCATTACTGGATATGTGTCAATTTACCAGAATTAAGTGGCTGTATTTTAAAATGGCAGCAAACTGTCTGTTAACGTCAAGCTTTAACTTACTCTTATTTATTTTCACATTAGTGCTGCTTACTGCAAGTTGTACCTTAACGACAAGTTTAGTCCATGAATACCCCTTATTTATTTCAATCGGGATAATTTCTAACAGCAAGCAATTCTTCCAACTGAGATTAATTAAGCACAGCCTCAGATCACAGGGCCAATCCAAAATGGTTCATAAATATTTTCCAGTAGTTCTTAGGAAGTCAGTGCACCAAACAATAAAAGTTTCTGTCCCTAAAAACAGTTGATTTAAAATCAATTTATTGTATCTAGGTCTAAATAATAACCAGGAATTCAATCAAACATCACTCTTGGATACCAAACAGTGAGTTAACTGAAGTTTGTACATTCAGTAACAATGTTTTTTGCTCCTCAGCTCTATTCCTCCCCATCAACTCATAGTCTTACCCCATCAAATCACATAGTCTTACCCAAGCTTTATCACTGGCTAACCATTTGAATTTCTCAGTATTATTTTTAATTTGCTTGTGTCCTGTTCAGTTTCAACTGCGCTGGAAAACTCTGAAATTGAATCTTACCATTCAGGAAGTCTTACTTCCTGCGACAACTAAATATTGACCAAGTCTATTCACAGCACCTTCAGCTCTCTGAGTTTTTTAATAAACAGCATAATGCAGCATGTGCATTTTGCAAGTCCTCTGGCTCCCCAACTCTGATGAAAGGTCCCCTAGACTCAAAACGTTGGCTCTACTTTCTTTCCATAGATGCTGTCAGCTTGCTGAGATTTTCCAGCATTTTTTCTGTTTTTATATTAAACAAGACCAGTCCAGAATGAATTACTAGGGGTATTCTGTTGGTCCCTGTAGCTGAAAGCAACAGGTTTGTTGCGATCAGTTATCCAACTTACAACTTCTGCTACAAAATCAAAACATCACTGATATTGAATGGCAACCAATTAGTTCCTTGCAGGTTAGTGGATGCCCAAGAGTAACTACATGACAGCAATCTTGTTGAATTGTGTACAAGGTCGTAAACTGTGACAGCCAAGTTTAGCAATTCACACCCTGATACAGTTACTATCAGTCGGAAGTGTGATTTCTTAATAAACATACTCTTAGGTCTCTGTGGTATTGTGTTGAGAGCATGGCTGTGGATATTTAATTGTGAATAAGCTTTGTCCTTTTCAGGCACAGTGCCATGCAAGAGAAATGCTCTAAGCAGGTCCGGAGATCATTCACAGAAATCAACATCTTATCAACCTCAGCATCAATTACTACGTTCTTTCATTGACTTCAGAAACTTGAGTGTGAAGGACGCACTCAATACAAAACGCTTACATCCTGCACAGAGTAATTCACCTCGACTCCCCAAAACCTGTCTGCCATCTATAAAGCACAAAGTCAGGAACGTGATAAAATTCTCTCCACCTGCTTGGTTGAGTCAGCTCCAAAAATACTCAAGAAGCTCGATACCATCCAAGACAGAGCAACCTGCAGGATCAGCACCCCTGTCACAAACATTCACTCCCTCCATCACGATGAACACTGGCAGCAACATGTAATGTCAACAAGGCTCCTTAAGCAGCACTTCCAAATCCAGAACCATTCCCATTTAGTTTTTCAGACACAGGCTCTACCAATTCTATTTAAAAAGATTTCTATGTCAAAAATATTTAATTTATTAAGAAACTGACTTTTGTGCGCGCCCCCCCTCCCCCCACCCCACCCCATCGCCTCACAATCTCACACTCATCTCGCCACTCATGCATGCTCTCACACTTCCCCCGCATGTGCGGACACACTCACCTATCCCACATGCGCGCTCACTCACTCACTTACCACAGTGAATAAAATTGGAGTTTTGTGCCATTCTTCCAAAGCTAGTCTCTGATTGGACAAGCTGGAAATAGCACAAAACTCAAACTGTATCAATCAGCCTGGGCTGTCACAGAAGCTCTGGAATGTGTCCATGGAACCTAGGGATCCACAGAACCCAGTTTAGGAACTTCTGGATTAGATCATGGCTGATCTGTATCTTAGCATCAGACACCATGTTAGAATGACTGATAAATAGCAGTTCACAGGTAGTCTGTCTACAGCATCAAGAATTACTCCAACTAATTACTGTCCCTGACATAGCACTATCTGTGTTCCACTTGAGAGAGTTCAGATAAAGCAATCCAATCTCATTCAGGTCTATTAAAGTTGTCCAAAATAATTACTCACTTCTTCCCAGAGAGAACTCAGTGAATAATTCCATACCAATTATTTCCTCTTCCTAGTCTGCTACAACTATCTTCATTCATTAATTGCATTCACTTGTTGTCAGAGATTTCCATCCCCAACTAAGTCAGGTTCACTCTTGCAAGCAACTACATTCTCTTGGGATGACAAGAAAGCAGGAAAAACAGACTGTGCGCTCAAACAGAACCTCATCTTGTCCTCGGGTCGTTCCAGTATGTTTCACATCTAATAAAACACACTGATCCAAGACAAAGCAACTGTTTGATTGACACCATATCTGCCACATTCACTCCCTCAAACACTGACTCACAGATGCAGCAGTATGCACTATCTACAAAAAGCACTATAACAACTGACCAAGGCTCTTTCGACAGCACCTTCAAACCCTCGATCTCTACCACCTTGAAGGACAAAAGCTGCCAACAGATAGGAACACCATCACCAGTATGTTCCCTCCCCTCACCAAACCACTCACCATCCTGACATGGAAATATATCACTACTCCTTTACAGTCACTGGTGCAAAATCTTGGAACCCCCTCCTTCACAGCACTGTAGGTGCACCTACGCTATATGAACTTGCTGCTCACCACCAAATCTCAAGGACCATTAGGGATGGGAATAAATGTTGGTCCAGTCAGCTACACCCACATCTGGTGAAAGGAAGTAAGCAAAAGCTACAGTCCATTTCTGCACAGCAAGATCCCACAAAGAGAAAGTGACAAGGAGGAAGAAAGGAATACTGACCAGATCATTAGATTTTCTTTCTTTTTTCCAAACACTGTATCTTTAAGTGACAACCAACTGCAAAGATCAAGCAGGACTCAGAAGTCTTGAGATTTGGGAGAGCAGGAGAAACTTTATGACTGGGGATAGAAGGGTCGTGATTCTGTGGGATGCATGCATCCCACAGTGACTGAAGCAGAGACTATGGCAACACTGAAGAATAGGTAATTGAAAGAAAAGGTAAATAATGGGGTCGAGGAACAGAGTGGCCAAATAGAAATAACATTCATGTGATGGAAGAATAGTACAGACTACAGAATCAAACAGCCTGTTATAACTATATGTCATTATGTGGGAACTATGTAATCAGAACAGACTCTTACAATGTGAATAATCATATAATTAACTAAAATTCTCAACTTTTTATTTTCAAATCTCTCCATGGGTTTGCCTTTTGCATCTGTGCCGTTTCCTCCAACTCCACAATCCCCTCAACTAACTCTGGCCTTTTGTATATTCCTAGATATAACTGATTCCCCATAAGCAACCATGTCTTCAGATTTTTGGACCCAAGCTCTGAAAACTGCTCCCTACACCTCTCCACCTCACCCTCCTCCTCTGTGACACTTTTTAAATTTATTCTACCTCTTTGCCCAAGCTTTGTCTTATCTGACTTAATATCTCCTTACCCGGCTCTATATTATACTTTATTTTATAATACTTTGTTTTTATAATGTGAAGCACATTGAGGCGTTTCATTGCATTGAAGGTATTAAATAACAATTTGCTGTTTAATCTCAGGAAAGTGGAGATACACAAAGTTGGTTTAGGCAGTGGGCAACAGTATGGGACTCCTGACGCTTCCTTTCAAAGCTCATCTTAAATTATCAAGAATGATCACTGCAGTTAAAATCAGTGATCTCTTAACTGCTGTTTCTAAGTGTGTGGAGTTAGCACATTCTGAATTTCACTGTGAAGTCAGTGTGTTTGAGATATGGAAATAGTTTTATGGTTTTAAACCTTTAACTATGTGATTAACATTGTCAGTTGGTGCTAGTTCAGTCCAGATTGCTCCTGTTCGCCCACAACTCAAAGTTGTTAAAAAGGCCACACTGAGACCCACCAGAACCTTCAAAATGGGTAAAAGAATTCAGAAAATGCTCAGTACAGATTTAACACAGTGGGACAATTTACTGTTCTCTTTCATGCTTGCTTTGCTGAAGATACTGGCTCAGACTGGACATGAGTCCAGCAAGATAAGAATTAGGAAGTGTAGCCTTAAATAATCTTAACCTCGCTTGTTTAAGGAACTCTTAACTGTATTATCCCAACTGCTGCTTGGGCTAAGGTTCGCTAACTTGATGCAGACCAATGATCGAATCTGATCTCTTACCTGCGCGAGTTCTGTGGTCTATTACCAACATTCTAGATTATTTTGACGTTTGTAACAACAATATCCTAACCTCTCAGTGACAGATCCACTATTGGTTATTAACTACCAGATTAAGAAATTGGTGTATATTTCTAAACTGAACATCTGTTTTTTTTCAAACTTAACTTCACAGAAATTGTAGGCAAGATGGTCATTTTTGGTACTGAGGCTGGGAACCAATTGAACATTTCAAAACTTAGATGATAGAATTCTGTTGGCCAAGTATATACAGGGTTTAAGGAATCAAGACAGACAGATATATTGGAGATAATCCTGAGGAGATTCATGGATTTGGTCATGGGTATGGAGGAGTTTTTCTATGAGAGGAAGCTGAGCAGATTAGGCCTGTACTCTTTGGAGTTTAGAAGAATGAGAGACAATCTTGTTAAAGCATATAGGATTCTGAGGAGAGTTGACAGGGCAGATGCTGAGAAGTTGTTTCCTTGTGGAAGAGTCTAGGGTCAAAGTGCGTAATCTCAGAGTAAGGGGTTGCCCATTTAAGACAGATGAGGAGGAATTTCTTCTCTCAGAGGATAGTGAATCTGGAATTCTTTCCCACAGAGGGCTGTAGAGGCTGGTAGTTAAGTATGTTCAAGGCTGAAATAAATAGATTCCTAATCAGTTGGGTCTGTAAAGGAGATAAGGTAGGAAAGCGCAGCTGAGGATTATCACATTAAATCAGTCACTATCTTATTGTATGGCAAAACAGATTCAATGGGACAAACAACCTTCTATTTCTGCTCCAATGTCTTATGGAGTTAAGAGAAAAAAACATACCTTAGCTGATTTTGGGACAAACACTAAGAGTTAAAAGGCCCACTCCTGTGCCCATGTTATCACTGGAGTACAACAACATCACTTGGGAAGTTGTGGACAACCACACAACCTGCGCAAAATCCTGACATAGTAACCAACAAATGCACCTGAAGCTGTTGTAACATCAACCACTAAGAAAAGAAGGGAGGAGTGAAACATCGCTGGGTGTTCGCATTCTGTATACATGAAACAAAGTGGCCCACCACTACAGGAAGCAAAAGTAGAGAAAATATTTTAGATGGCAGGCCCAGAATACACCAGTGCAATTTGTACTTTTCTTGCAATTACAACATCCAAGTACACCATAAATTACTTCACACATACCAACCCTGAACAGATTATTAAAGAGCTACTGTCAAGTGACTGAGATCAAATAAAACTACGGGTGACATAAGGTTGGAGTTTATTCTTCATTGTCCTTGTCAGCACTGCTCAAGATCATAGGTCAATCTGTAGCATAAACAGCAATACTCACTCAAAACTGAGTGATCAGATCAGACTGTAAAAAAAATCAAATTATTTATACATTTAGAATAAGTTTCCTCAAATAACAAACCCAGAACAGTTTCTATGAAACTGAAAGCTAAGGTTCAGGGCACCACTAAGGAAACACCTGTCATCTGTAAGCTGTTGGGGGGTAGCCTAAGGCCTGCACCTCTGGATTGAGACACCATTTGGAAGCAATGGGTTTGCCTGACAGCAGTCCAGGTAAGAGCTGGACTCAGACAGGGGCTGCATCCCGCGTTGCACCATGGGATTTGTAGTCCTCTTGCCCACTCCTCCCATTGGGATCTGCCAGTAAGGAACTACATCCCCCACAACTCACTGCGGGGGACAGTCCCTTGCCCCGCTTTCAACTTCAGGGTGATCTTGTAACGGAGCTTAACACCAAAAGGAGAGTGGCTACAGCGGAAAGGATCAGTGAGCAATCTTGGCCGGTGAGTGTCTCTGAAGGAGGATATACGTGTGTGGCCGCTCTCACGGTTGGCTGGGATTTGTAGTCTTTCCGGTCAGTCCCGGCCATTCCCAGAGCGCGCCGGGCCGGCCGGGAAACTACAACTCCCGCCGTACCCCGCGCAGCCGCCGGCAGGTTCCGGCCGCTCTCTCACACAGGCCGCGGCATCTCCCTGAGAGGGAGAGGTAGCCCGCCGCAGGAGGCCGAGCTAGGAGAAAGGGCGGCTCGGCACCAGAACCCGGTATTCCCGGGTTCTCCTGTCACATTGAAACGGCCCTGAGGCGCTCCCGTGGCTTCACTTTAGTCCGCACCCTCTCTCTCACCTGAACAGCCACACACTCTCTCTCGCAGCGGCCTCCACTCCCCAGCTCAACACGTCACCGCGGCCTCGCTCCCGCTGCCGCCCAGCCCATACCAGTCGACACCCGGCAATATCGATCAGCTCCCTCATCGACTGTGCGGCACTCCGCTCCCTCTATTGCCACATGGACCTCACCTGTCCATCAACAGGAGTGATGAGGTTGCAACACATTTACCTGCAGCACTCCCTTCTGAAAGATGCAGACACACTCACGAGGGGACGCGAAAGCCTAATTGTATTATTGTTAGACTATTAATAGTCTAATTCTCATCTAATGTTCTGGAAATCTGTGTCTGCATCCTGCTGTGGGAATGCTGGCGTTAGACTAGGGTAAACACAGTAAGAAGTTTCACAACATCAGGTTAAAGTCCAACAGGTTTACTTATAGCAAACGCCACTAGCTTTCGGAATTGACTTTTTTCTTCAGGTGGGTGGGAGAATTGATTATCTGTAAAACAATGCACTCCAACCATCATTTTGTGAGTTGAGTTTGTGTCTTTATATGCCTTGCTTGTGAACTGAAATCCCACCCACCTCATGAAGGAGCAGCGTTCTGAAAGCTAGTGACATTTGCTACAAATAAACCTATTGGACTTTAACCTGGTGTTGTGAAACATTTTACTGTGTTCGCATCCAACCACAGCAGATTAAATTTTAAAAAATCTGGAATTAAGAATCTGCTGATAACCGTGAAGCCATTGTCGATTGTTGGGCAATGCCCTTTAGGAAAGGAAATCTGCTGCCCTTACCTAGTATGGCCTACATGTGACTCCAGAGCCACAGCAATGTGGTTGACTCTCAACTGCCCTCCAAGGGCAATAAGGGATGGACAATAAATGCTACCCAAATGAATAAAAAATAGTTATGGCATGGTTACAGCATATCAGGAGGACGTATTGATCATTGTGCACATGCTATCTCTCTGCTTGAGCAAGTTCAGTTTATTTACTAGTGTCACAAGTAGGTTTACATTAACATTGCCATGAAATTCCTGTGAAAATCCCCTAGTCACCGTACTTCAGTGCCTGACTGGGTACACAGAGAGAATTTAGCATAGCCAGTGTATCTAACCAGGATATCTTTCAGATTATGGGAGGAAACTGGAGCATCTGGAGGGACTCCACAGATATGAGAAGAACACACAGATTCTGCACAGGCAGTGACCCAACCCAGGAATCCAACCCACATCCCTGGCACTGTGTGTCATCATGCTGCCAACTCAGTTAATCCCACCTCCTGTCTTTTCCCTGTAGCCGTGCACCATATTTCCCTGCAGGCTGTGTGGTTGCATAGCTAACTTAAACCTGTGATTATTTTTCTCCGAAGATTTCCCTATTGATCCAATGGAACCACCTCATTCCCCAGATCCAGCAATGCTTCCTTTTTGGCCAGGAACCTCTAAACACTTCTCAGATATTCTTCACCTCTCTCTCTTTTACACCATTTCATATATTAGAATAATGATTTTTTTCCTCACTGCTCTATAGTTCTTGCACCTCTTTATAACTTTCCTGAAAAGATACTTCTATTTATCTTTCCAACTAGTTGGTGACCCATATAATACACCCAGCAGTATAATGGTATCTCTATTAAATCTTAACTCTAACTAGATCGATTCTGTCTTTCTCTCCAGCATTGTGATACTCTATTCTCCTTAATCAAACTGGCTATTCTTCCTGCTGTCATTCCTGTACAACCTGGCACTTTCAAGACAATCCTGCCCTTTTTTGAGCCAGATCTGGAAGGAGATAGTCACCAACTTCAGGAACTGTAGTGGAGGACATACCCCATCTACATCAGTGGGGATGAAGGAGCTTCAAGTTTCTAAATGTCCAGACCAGCAACAATGTGTCCTGATCCCTTCATGCTGTACTATAGTTAAGAAAACCCACCAACACCTCTATTTTTTTTAGGAGGCTAAGGAAATTTGGTATGACTGCTAACACTGATGCACCATACAAAGCATTCTTTCTGGTTGTACCACAGCTTGGTATGGCTCCTGCTCTGCCCAAGACCTCAAGAAATTACAAAGGATCATGCATGAAGTCCAGCCTATCATGCAAACCAGCTTCCCATCCATTGACTCTGTCTAACTTCCTATTGCCTCAGAAAAGCAGCAGGATAATCAAAGAGCTCATGCATCTCAACAGACTCTCGTCCATCTTTTTCCATTGGGAAAAAGATGTATAAGTGAGGCCAATACCAACCGACTCAAAAACAGCTTTTTCCCTACTGCCATCAGAATTTTGAATGAACCTACTCATATTAAGTTGATCTTCCTCTGCACCGTAGCTATGACTAACATGACATACTGCACCCTTTCCTTTTCCTCTCTATATATGGCATGTTTTATCATAGAATCTTAGAATCTTACGGTGCAGGAGGCCATTCAGCCCATTAAGTTGCACCGACCACAATCCAACCCAGGCCCTTTCCCCACAACCCCATGCATTTAACTCTAGCTAGCCCCTCTGACACTAGGACAATTAGCACGGCTAATCCATCTAACCTGCACATCTTTGGATTGTGGGAGGAAACCGGAGCACCCGTGGGAAACCCATGTGGACACAAGTAAAATGTGTAAACACCACACAGACTAACCCAAGCTGAGAACCGAATCCGGATTCCTGGGCTGTGAGGCAGTAATGCCGCCCCATCTGTATAGCGCAAGAAAGAATACATTTAACTGTGTACTAATACATGCGACAATAATAAATGAAATCAAAAAAAGATTTTGGTTATTGCAACAATGTCATATTCCCATGTGGCTACCCTGTGCCTGTACTCACCAATCATGCTGACCACACTTTGTGTGTTTGCGAACATGCACATTAGTTTTACATTAGAATGGATTATTGTCATTCCCAATCAACTCATAAAGAGTCATTGGGGCCAATGTCAGGGTAAACCCCAAGGACATCATAGAATGTCCTGGTCCAGAAATGGAATCATCAAGCGAGTACCATTGTTTTTCTTTACATGAGTCACCCAGTTCAGTTTGACAATCAAGCCATTTTTTTCAAGCAAGTATCTAATTCTCCTCTAAAGACATTTATGCACTTTAAATATGATTTGTGGCAGAGTATTGCAGACTTTTTAAAATACATTCATATGATATGGGCTTGGCTTTGAGGTTGCAATGAATTACCTTTCCCTAATTATCCTTGAGATACAACTGAGTGGCTTGTACATCAGACTGTTAATAGACTAGGCTGATGTGTAGGTCAGAATGTGTGACAACGGCAAATTTCTTTCCTCGTTAGTGACATTTGAACTTTTTCTGACCGTTCAATAGTTTCACTTGTATTGTCCCAGGTCTGAACAGTGCACCTCAGCAAGTCTTAGAGACAACACAGCACAGAATGATATCTGAACTTGAAGGGTTAGAAAATAGAATCCTTAGAATGCAGGAGGAGGCTGTTCAGCCCATCGAGTTTGCGTCGACAACAATCCCACCCCTGATCCTATCCCTGCAGATTTACCCTGTTAATCCCTCTAACCTACACATCCTGGGATACTAAGAGACAATTCAACATGACCAATCAATCTAACCTGCACATCTTTGGACTGCGGGATTTTGATTTGATTTATTGTTGTCACATGTATTAACATACAGTGCAAAGTATTGTTTCTTGTGTGCTATACAGACAAAACATACTGTTCATAGAGAAGGAAATGAGATAGTGCAGAATTTAGTGTTACATTTGTAGCCAGAGTGTAGCGAAAGATCAATTTAGTGCAAGTTAAGTCAATTCAAAAGTCTGACAGCAGCAGGGAAGAAGCTGTTCTTGAGTCAATTGGCACGTGACCTCAAACTTTTGTATCTTTTTCCTGAAGGAAGAAGGTGGAAGAGAGAATGTCCATGACGCATGGGGTTCTTAATTATGCTGGCTGTTTTGCAGAGGCAGTGGGGAGTGTAGGCAGACTCCCCACAGGAGTAGAGGCAGAGTGTAGGATGGGAGGCTGGTTTGCATGATGGGTTGGGCTACATTTGTAGTTCCTTGCAGAGGAAATTGGAGCACCCAGAGGAAGCCCACACAGACACGGGGAGAATATGCAAACTCCACATAGGCAGTGACCCAAGCAGGGAATCAAACCCGGGTGTCTGGAGCTGTGACGCAGCAGTGCTAACTACGTGTTGTCCCATTTTGAGCACAGATTGCTACAACTTAGCTTCTTTCACATTGAGTTTAGGAAGTTGAATTAATTGAGCTGTTTAAGATGATTTGATGTTTGGATCTTGAATGTTTTCAGGACTGAAATGTTTGGAGTTTTGGTGGGAAAGGTGTTAAGGAATTTGAAAAAAAAGTGGGTGAATGGAGCTGAGAGGCAGCTTCGTCATAATCTGACAGAGTGGTGGAACTGCGAGGCTGAATGATCCTCTGTTGCTGCGATTTCATTTTGGAATGGGTTTGCAGTTTATCTCACTTCTGTAATAATAAATCAAATGCCTAACGTTTCATCAGTGTTGACAGAGACAGACACTGCAGTTTGCTGAAACACCCACACTAACTAAATAAGCTGCTTGAAGGTTAATGAATGGCTGAATGGCGCTCTGTTGGCTGGGCTTCAGGAAGAGGTATCGGAAAACAATCAGCAGCCAAGCATTTGAAAAAGAGGCACTGTCTGCGTCAGGATGGGGAGCATCACTTCAGAAAAGAAGATGATGGATTATCCACCAGCTCACCGGGTCTCGTGTTTAAAAATCAGGTTTGTTCGGCCAATCTCTTTAGGAGTTGAGGCTACAAACAAAGTTTTGGTGACGCTTCCCTCTTCTTTCCTTCTGGGAACAGCTTTGTCATTTCAGCCATAATAGCATTTTATTGACCAGATACTTTTATTTATGTCGCACCTTTAACGTAACAATAATGTCATAAAGCAAAAGTTGAAACTGAGTCACGTAAGGGGATATTTGGGCAGATAGCCAGAATCTTCATCAAAGAAGTAAAGTTTAAGGAAGACATTAAAAGATGAACGTGAGACAGAGGGAGACAGTCCAAGTAGTTTTGACGTTTGTGAGGAAAAGTTTAGAGGAGACATGCGAGCAAGTTTTTTTTACACAGAGGGTGGTGAATGTCTGGGATGCGCTGCCCGGAGAGGTGGTGGGAGCAGGTACGATAGCTGCATTTAAGGGACAACTAGATGAATACATGAATAGGATGGGAATGGAAGGATATGGACTCCGAGATTAACTCGAGGTTTGTACATCGCATCACTGTGAACACAATCCAGTTTCAATCTCAAATGGTTTTAGTTTAGACAGGTAGCATGATTGGCGCAGGCTTGGAAGGCTGAATGGCCTGTTCCTGTGCTGTACTGTTCTTTCTTAGCAGTTTAGAGAGGTCAGGTGTTGTCCAAGATATATCCTAGCATTGTGTGTTTGCAGGAGATTGGTGTGAGGTACTCTCGGTGTTGCTGGAAGCAGTTTAGGTCTAGCCCATTCCTCACTCCTGCGCTGTGGCAATCCCAGAGCCATTTTCTGCTTCATATGAGATCAAAACTGGATTGTGTTCACAGTGACGCGATGTACAAACTTCAAATTAAAGGGGAGAAAATACATGTCCAACATTGCCCTAATCCTGATGGCCACCTTTGTGTGCAGCTGTTTCAAGCAGTGCATTAGATCCTTGGTTCGCAAACACCAAATGTCACTATATGCAGAGATTCTACCTGTCCCCAGTATTGTGAAGGATGGGTCTGGCCATGCTCCAAGTAGATAAAACATACCACCTGTCCCTTGTGAAACAAAGTTATAGAGAAACACCTTTCACCACATGTCCATCAGGCAGTAGTCTGCACATAAAGGAGAAGGTGGATCCTGTCAGTGATTCCCTGAGCAGATTGTCAGAATCATCTGGCAGAATGCCTCATCACCAGAACTTTCAAACAAGCACCAAGATCGAGCTTAGCTGATGGTGAGAAAGGCTTTCCCATTAGATCGTTCTGACACGCCTGGAGTCTTACCCTCATCTGCATGTTGTCCTCGAGGTGGGGAGGAGACCATCGTCCACTTCCATGTGGAATAAGCCT
Organism: Sphyrna mokarran; assembly: GCA_024679065.1. Classification (NCBI taxonomy): domain Eukaryota; kingdom Metazoa; phylum Chordata; class Chondrichthyes; order Carcharhiniformes; family Carcharhinidae; genus Sphyrna; species Sphyrna mokarran. The sequence goes on along the minus strand of JAGIQG010000028.1, from coordinate 14,714,922 downwards.
TTGCAAAAAAAGTCCAGAGAGAGTGGAGACGGTTTTTGCCGAGGTTCTTCCCAAACAGCTCCGTGATGCAGAACTCTACGGGGCTGTTCCCAGGGATACAGGACTCTGTGCTCTACGGGCTGTTCCCGGGGATAAGGGACTCTGTGCTCTACGGGCTGTTCCCAGAGGGACACACCCAGACAAATATCTGCTGTGGCTGAAGGATCATCAACTCAGTGAAAGACGCTCTTTGGTCTGACTGAAACTTGTTGGTCTTCTAGTGCAAAGAGTTGCCCCCGATCAACTGTTGCAGACTGGGAATGGTAATTGTCTAAGATTAGGAGAGGGGAATTGTATAACTGCACCCCCTGGACCCCTCCCACCCTGTTCACCATGTATATGATGCACATTGAATATAAAGGATGAACAGTACATATAGCACAATTGTATTGAAGCCCCCAGAGTGCAGTGTGATTTATGTACACAACTTAAATATCATTGCACTTTCTAATAATGACCACTTTGAAATGCTTGTAATCTTCTTTCAGATATTTTATCAATAAAATATATTTTTGCAAAAAAAAATGTTGGAGGGATTTGGAATCAAGGGTGAAAAGTTTAAAATGGAGACATTGTGTAATCCAGAGCCAAGAAGGTGAGTGAGTCCAGGGTTGATGAATGAACAGGAATTGTTAATTAAAACACAGCAGCAGAGCTCTGGATGGCCCACAGAATGTGGGAGCCTGGCCAGGAGTCCATTGGAATAGTTAGGAATACAGGGAACAATTCATGGATCTGGGTTTCAGCAGCAGCAGAGTTGAGGCAGGCAGTGTTACAGTGATGGGATAGATGGGCTTAGTGACGCCACAAATATGAAACTGTGGTGAAGACATCTTGGACCAAGTCATATGACGAATGATGAAGTGTTGGTCAAATCTAAAACCCAAAAGAACTCTGCTAACCTAATCAGGAAGATACGGTTGGACAAGTAATAAAAAATCATGATGTAGAAAGTCCAATGCCAATAGGAAAGATGGATGATAAAAGGAATCAAGACGATAAAAAACATTCTTGTTAAGTAGCATCGCAAGCTGAAAGAGTGAATCACCCACAAATATGACACACACCTCAAGAATAAAATTCTCACAACACCAGGTTAAAGTCCAACAGGTTTATTTGATAGCAGCGCTCCGAAAACTTATGCTACTAAATAAACCTGTTGGACTTTAACCTGGTATTGTGAGACTTCTCACTGTGCTCATAAACCTGATTAGAGGGATTACTGGGAAGTGACAATCTCAGTCTCAGTCTTAACACAAAATAGGGCCTCTGAAATCTCCAGTCTAGTTTCAAACTGGACAATTGGTAACTGGGATGATAGGCGGAGCTACAATTGATCTTGGTACCTGAGAGTCATGAAAAGGACAAACATTAGTGAAATTCTTGCTCTTCAGAGTCTGTCACTGCTACTGGAAGGTAGGGGAATGAGGACATCAGAGCAAGGCCCTAAAACCCTCTTCAAAAGCTCGAAATCTGAAGAGAAAATGCTTTAAACAGGTAACAGGTCTGGCAGCAATTGTGGAGAGAGAAACAGTTAATGTTTCAGGTCGGTGACCTTTTGTCAGAATTGGCACCAAGGTATCTGCACTCCTCTAATTCTGGCCTCTTGAGCATTACTGATTTTAACCATGACACATTTGGCGACTATCTCTTCAGCTGCCTCGAACATAAGCTCTGGAATTCCCTCCTGGAGCCTCTCCTCCTCACTACCTCTCATTTCTCTTTTAAAATACTCTTAAACTTAGCTCTTTAGCAAAACATTCAAACATCTATTATCTGCTGTAATATCACATTATGTGGCTCAGTGTCAAATTATGCTCCTGCAAAACACCCAGGATGTTTTAATATATTAAAGGCGCTATATGAAAACAATAATAGAAGATATTTTAAAATATAATAGAGGAGATAGAAACATAGAAAACAGGAGGAGGCCATTTGGCCCTTTGAACCTACCATTCAATATGATCATCGCTGATGCTCTATCTCAATCCCACACTCCTGTGCATTCCCCTTGACACATTTAATCTAGAAATGTATCTTTTGCCTTCTTAAACATATTCAGTGATTTGGCCTCCACAGCTTTCTGTGGTAGAGAATTCCATAGGTTCACCAACTTCTGAGTCAAGAGGTTTCTCCTAATCTTATCTCTAAATGGCCCACCTTCTCTGCTGAGACTTGACCCTTTGTTGTAGAGCACCCCCTCAGCCAGAGGAAACAATATTTCTGCACCTGGTCGATCCAGCCCTGTCAGAATTTTATATGTTTCAATTAGATCCAATGAATACAGACCCAATTGACCCAATGTCTCCCCAGATGACAATCCTGCCATCACAATCTGGTGACCTTTTGCTGCATTTCCTCTATGGCAAGTGTACCCTTTCTTAGATAAGGAGACCAAAACTGCATACAATACTTCAGGGGCTGGGATCTTCTAGCTGCACTCGTCCCAAGACTGAAAAATCCCACCCAAGGTCAATGGATCTTTGCATGGTCCACCCTTCTCTTCCAATTGGTACGATTCCTGTGGCAGGCGGATTGGAAAATTCTGTCCTAGATGTGATCTTACCAAGGCCCTGTACAGCTGCAGTAAGACATCCTTTGCCTTTCTCACTGCTTGTTGCACCTGCATGCTTGCTTTCAGTGACTGGTATACAAGGACATCCAGGTCTTTTGCTTTGCCAACATTTCCCAATTTATCATTGTTTAAATAATATTTTGCCTTTCTTTTTCTGTCCAAAACGGATAACTTCACGTTTCTCCATGTTATATTGCATCTGTCATGTATTTACCCACTCACTCAACTTATCTAAATCATCTTGAATCCTCTTAACATCCTCCTCCCCACTCAGATTCCCACCAACTTCTGTGTCATCAGGAAACTTGGAAATATTATATTTGGTTCCCTCAACCATAACATTGATGTGTGTTGTGAATATCTGGGGCCCAGGCACTGATTCCTGCAGAACCCTACTCATCACCATCTGCCACTTTAAGAGGCCATTTATTCCCGCTCTCTATTTACTGACTGCTAATCAATTCTCAATCCATGCCAACATATTGCCTCCCAATCCCATGTGCTATAATTTTGCTCACTAACTTCTGATGTGGGATTTTATCTACAGCTTTCTGAATATCCAGATGCACTACATCCGCTGGTTCTCCCCTTTCTATTCTACCACTTAAGTCCTCAAAAAACATGAGTGAGTTTGTCAAACATAATTTCCTTTTCATAACTTGTCAAATCTTGTTGGTATTTTTGAAATGTCCTGTTATTGTATCCTTTAAAATCGACTCCAGTATTTTCCCAACTACTGATTTTAGGTTAATTGGTCTATAATATTCTCTTTCCACTCTCTCTCCTTTTTCTAATCAGCGGGTTTACATTGCCATCTCCAATCTGCCAGAATTGTTCCAGAATCTGTCAGATTTTGGAAGGTAACAACCAACGCATCCACCATTTCCAAGCTACCTCCTAGAGCGAGAGGGAGGGAGGGTGCTGACTGACAGGATCTGGGTGAGGGAGGAGACAAGATGGCGGCAGGTTGTGCCAGAATGAAGCTGCCTCAGTCCAGGGGTGAGAGAGAGAAAGAGACCCAAATCCCACCCCCACTCCCCTCCAAGTCAATCATTGTCCCATAGTTGCCCTTCCCCCTCCCCCTGGGTACCTACCCTCAGCACCTACTTCAGTGGATGAGTGACATTTGGGAATGGGGAATTTATCAACAATAGTACAGATGCCCCCCTCCCCGCACCCCCAGATGCAAATATCCACAAACTGTTGAAAGTTATCTTCCGAGGAAAGGTTGAGTAGATTTATCTGTAGCGCACTCATTCGAGTTTAGAGGAATAGGATGTGATCTTAGACTATAAGATTTTTGAGGGAGCTTTGACAGCATGTTTCTTCTAACTGGGGGGGGGAGGGGCGGGAATCCATTTCAAAATAAGTGGCTTTCTAATTAAGATCAAGAAGAAGAGAAATCTCTTCCCTCAATGGGTCATTAGTCTGTGGCGTTCTCTTCCACAGGAAGCAGCAGAGGCTACAGGTCACTACATATTTCTGAGGCTGAGTTTGATAGGGTTCTGAATGCCAAGGGAGCCAAAGAGTAAAGGAAATAGAATATAGAGTTAAGGCCACAACCAGATCGAACATGATCTTATCAAATGGTACCTCATTAAGCTGCAATTTAGAATGGTCAATGCACCTAACATCTTTGGTCTATGGAGGGAAACTGGAGCACCTGGGGTAAAGCCATGCAGACACTGGGAGAACTTGCAAACTCCACACAGTCACCCAAGCTGAGAATCAAGCCCAGGTCTCTGGAGCTGTGAGGCAATGCTAAATTGCCTCTTAGTGTCCTGGGATGCATACATTAGAGGGATTAGCGGGGTAAATATGTGGAATTATGGGATAGACCATGGGTGGAATTGTTGTCAGTGTAGACTCAAAAGGCTGAATGGCCTCCTTCTGCACTGCAGGGATTCTATGATGGAAAAGGCTGAAGGGATTGAATGGCCTACTCCTGTCCTCAATTCTTATGTTTGCATATAACTATGTAAGAGTAGCAGGAGGTTAGCACTGCCGCCTCTTAGCACCAGGAACAGGCCTTGGGTGAAGTCTGTGTAGAGTCTGCATGTTCTACCTGTGTTTGTATGGATTTCCTCCTGGTGCTCAGTTTCCTCTCACAATTCAAAGATGTGCAGGTTAGGTGGATTGGCCATGCTAAATTGCCCCTTACTATCAGGGGGTAATAGCAGGGTAAATATGTGGGAATATGGGGATAGGATCTGGGTGGGATCGTTGTCTGGGCAGACTCGATGGGCCAAATGGCCTCCTTCTGCACTGTAAGGATTCTATGATGTATATATTGCAGTTGATACTGTCTTACCTGCTGAATATTTCCAGCATTTTCGCATTCAATTTCTTAAAGCTGACTCTTGTGTCCCCAGGTTCACAGCTGAAGGTGGGCGGGCGGTCAGAGACCCTAGTGAAATTACACGACTGAACGTGGGAGAAGGCCGGGAGGCGGGGGGGGGAGGAAGAAAAAGTTTTCAAGAACTGAAACTGCTTCTCTTTTGCTACTCTGTTCAACTCACCTCAATTCACCACAAGATGGCCTGCTCCCCAAAGCAATGGGCTGCATGCAGGGTCAGGAAGAAGCTGAAAGAGAGAGAGAGAGAGATGGCTGAGCAATGGAATGTAGTGTTTCTGCTCTCAGCCCCGGGCACTATGCCAAGAACATTGGGCTCCACATTCTGGAAACAAGCTTCCCCGCGGCCAGCTTAAAAAGACAAAGGAATTTGTTTGTACATGATGCAGAGATAAATTTTCTAAATCAAACCCACAGCTTTATTGTTGACTTGAATGCTAAATTGCTGCACTGTATCCTGCCCCACTTCCTACATTAACACAGAATATCAGTCCATTGAGTACTTAACTGTAACTTATTGCCCAGACACGACACAGTGGTGGAGCTGAACACTGGGACCCTCCCCGCCCTCACCCTGGCCCAGTGGAATCTGTGTCTAAACACTGCTCTGAATTCCGCTGCATTGTGCTGCAGGGTCAAATCATTTTCCCCAGTGCTGGAGCCAGGAGAGGCAAAAATGCAGTCCCAGATTTACAGTGGAATCTTTTTTCCCAGTCTGTTGCTTCAGAATGCAGCAGTTGTGCCAGCCGTCTCAGCTGGTCTGACGCCAGTTACCCAGTAAGAATCAGAACAAAGCCCTCACTTGTGCTGAGAGCTGGGTTTCTGCTTTTCCTGCACAGACATCCTTGCTCTCCAAGTTGTTGACTCTTGGAGGACAATGGTTCCAAAAGAACAGCGTGCTTTTGAATAGCCTTTTTCACGGAATCCCTACGGTGCAGAAAGAGGCCATTCGGCCCATTAGGTTTGCACCGACCACAATCCCACCCAGCCCCTATTCCCGTTACCCTACATACTTATCCTGCAAATTCCCTGCCACTAGAGTCAATTTAGCAATGCCAATATGACTAACCCACACGTCTTTGGAGTGTGGGTGGGAACCGGAGCACCTGATGGAAACCCATTCAGACACAAGCAGAACATGCAAAAGTTCACACAGACAGCCACCCTAGGCCAGATTTGAACCCAGGTCCCTGGTGTTGGGAGGCAGCAGTGCTAACCACCGTGCCACTGTGCTGCCCATTTCATATAGTAAACTATCCCAAGGTGCTTGGCAGGAGGTTTATTGAGCAAACTTTGAGTCAGCGTGTGGCACTGTGGGTTTGTCCTTAGGAAGAACATTTGTTGATGTACTGCCTTGAAAACAAAAGGCCTTTGTAGTTTGTGTTTCCTCATGTTTTGCCATTGCCGGAGAGCATCAGGTACCAGTTTCTGCCAATCTTCCACAATCCTGTCTTATAGCTTTCCTCCCTCCTTTCCTATAGTGAATCCCACTCCAAATCTTTGATCAAGAATATGACACTGATGTATTTCCCGCAGAATCATGCATCATGTCTTTGGGTCACTTTGATCTTTTCTGTATTGCTCACCATGGATGGCACAGTGGTTAGCACTGCTACCTCACAGTGCCAAGAACCTGGGTTCAATTCCCGGCTTGAGTCACTGTCTGTACAGAGGCTGCACGTTCTCCCTGTGTCTGTGTGTGTTTCCTCCGGGTGTTCAAGAGACGGCTGGGTATAGCATTGGGAGGCGAATCAGATCAAAGATTATGGGGAAAAAGCAAGATTAGGCTATTGGGTTTGATGATCAGCCATGATCGTATTGAATGGTAGAGCAAGCTCAAAACTCTTGCTCCTACCTTCTATATTTTTATCTACTTGAACAGGCGCTGGACTTTGATGGCTAGGAGATTTTCACAGTAACTTCACTGCAATGTCAAATATTCCTCGCCTGGAATCCTTTGGATGTTAGCAGCTGGATGTAGAAACCCCATTACAGATTGGGTTTGAGATGAGCTCTTGGACATGGTTGTGTATCTACCTGGAGGATTTGACTGCAGAACTTAAACCTATCTCATAGCAGATTATTTTTGTTGGTCAAGCAAATGACATCACATTTTCTGGCACTAAATGCCTCTGGTTCTGTCATTTTTGCAATTTCAGATAATCTTGCACGAATTGATATGATCTTGAGCTTTCTGTGATGTATAAATCACACACAGTCATCTGTTAATAATTACACCATATTTTTAACTTATTGGCAAAATTATTCACGTATGTTAAGATGACTATAAGGTCCCAACACAGTTCCCTGGGGCACTCCATAGTGGATGGATCGGGGAAGTATATTGAAATGGATAGAAAATAGATTGTCAGAGAGGAAACATAGAGTAGGAATTAATGAGTCCTTTTAAATTGGCATGCAGTAACTAATGGAGTGACACAGGGATCGATGCTGAGACCCCAGCTATTCACAATATATATTGATAATTTGGATGAAGGAACAAAATATAACATCTCAAAGTTTGCAAATTATACCAAGTTGGGTGGATGGGTAAACTGTGACAAGGATGCAGAGATCCTTCAGAATGATCTGGGTGGGTGGGCAAATCAATGGCAGATGCAGTATAATTTGGGTAAGTGTGAGATTATTCACTTTGAAAGCTAAAACAAGAAGGCGGATTACTACCTGAATGGCTGTAAATTGGAGGGGATTGAGCACCAGGACTTGGTGTTCTTGTGCTCCAGTAACTGAAGGTAAGCATGCAGGTGCGGCAGGCAGTAAAGAAGGCAAATGGCACGTTGCCTTCATTGTGAGAGGTTTCAAGTACAGGAGCAGGGGTGTGTTGTTGCAATTATACAGAGCCTTGGTGAGGCCACATCTTAAAGAGTTTTAGTCTTCTTTTCTGACGAAGGATGTCCTTGCTTTCGAGGGAGTGCAGTGAAGGTTTACCAAGCTGATTCCGAAGATGATAGGACTGATGTATGAGGAGAGATTGACTAGGTTAGGATTGTTTTCACTGGAATTCAGATAAATGAGGGGGGAATCTCATAGAGATTTATATAATTCTAACAGGACTAGACAGGGTAGATGCAAAGAGGATGTTCCCAATGATAGGGGAGTGCAGACCTGGAGTTGCAGTCTGAGGATACAAGGTAAACCATTTAGGAAAGAGATAAGGAGACATTTGTTCACCAAAGAGTGGTGAGCCCTGTGGAATTCATTACCACAGGAAGTAGCTGATGCCAAAACATTGAATGTTTTTAAGAGGTGGCTGGATATAGCACTTGGGATGAATGGGATCAAAGGTTATGGAGAAGAAACAGGATTAGGCTATTGCGTTGGATGACCAGCCATGATAGTGACAAATGACATAGCAGACTCGAAGGGCCTAATGGCCTCCTCCTGTTTCTATCTTCTATGTTTCTATGATAACTCCAGGAGAGGAAGATTCACCATCTCACACACCACACTTTATCTTCTGCAGATTAAAGAATTTGATAATGTTCCCCCTGATTCAGTCAGAGTTGATTGATGCTTGAAAAAAATTAGTCAATATTGGAGCCAATCCATCAAATGCTAAGTTCAAAATCCACTGGGGAAGTACTTGTGACACTAAAAAACAAAGTTAAATTTTAAAAAATATGTGGCATTACAGGGATAGGGTCTGGGTGGGATTGTTGTCGGTAAGGACTTGATGAGCCAAATGGCCTCCTCCTGCACTGTAGGGATTCTATGATATTTGACATTGCCAGAATGGGCTGGATTTGTTGCCTACCCTTAGTTCTCTTGGGAAGTTGGTCGTGAGTCCTAGCTGAACAGGTGTCGGAGTGTGACGACTAGGGAATTTTCACAGTAACTTCATTGTAGCGTTAATTTTACTTGTGACACTAATAAATAAACTTTAAACTAAACTTTTCCCTGGCGAAGACATTTCCTCTTTAATCCTTCCGCTAATAACTTTAAAATTAGCTGTTGACCTCTTGCTAAGGGAAATATATCTTTCTCATTCACTCTATCTCGGCTCCTCATAATTTTTAAATGCTTGAATTAAATCTCCCCTCAGCTTCCTTTATTCTCAAGAAAACAAGCCCAGACTATTAATTCTTCCCTATTGGCTAGAATTCTCCATTCCTGGCAACATCCATGTGAATCTCTGTACTCTCCTCACAACGATCACACACGGTTTGTCAATAAGGGCATAAAGAATTATATTCAACAAATGTCAAATTGTGAACCTCTGATGTCCCAGACTGAGCAAGCAGGGGCTCAGAGTTTGAAGTTGAGACATAAAGAAGCAGGATAGATTTGGGACTCACAAGAAGCGTTTTACTTGGAGTCCAGATCCAAGCTCCTTCAGCCAGTAAATACAGAGTCCTGCACTTGAAGCAGACACTGCTAAGGCCAATCAAAGCTTAAATGTTGTAGTCATATGATTTCCTTGTAGCATTGCCGATTGTATTTGGACATTTGCCTGGAGATTTTATCAAACAACCTCCTAGCCCAAACTGACTTTCTTCCAGTTTCCAACATTTTTACAGATAAACATAAAGTGTTGCAGACTTCATTTTTGTAAATGCCTGATTTTCTTCCAGCAACGTCTCAGTAGCTGTTCTTTCATTCCTGGGCAATATAGGAGGGTTGGCAATCCTGCATTCTTGGTGTAAGGAGATTTCCATTATACAGGAAGCTGGAGAAGGAGGCTAACAAGACTCATCCTACTCCAGTTTTGCTACACTTATACAGGGAATTGGTGAGACTACATTCAGAGTGCTATGCACACTTTTGGGCTTAGGAAAGGATATAATTGCATTTGAAGCAGTTCAGAGAAGGTTCAATTGACTAATTTCTGGGATGAAGTAATTGTCTTAGGAAGAAGGGTTTAATGGATTGACTGGTATCCATGGGAGTTTAGAAGATTAAGAAGTGACCTCAGTGAAACATTTAAGATCCTGAGAGGTCTTGAATGCTGAAAGGATGTTTCTCTTGTAGGAGAGACTAGAACTTAGAAATAAGGAGGTCTGTTTAAGTCGGAGATGAGAGGAATTTTTTTCTCTCTCAAACGAACATTAGTCTCTGGAATTCTCTTTCTTAGAAGCTGTGGAGACTGGGGAATTGAATATTTTTAAGGCTGAGTTAACTTTTGATTGATAAGAGGAGTCAAAGGGTATAGGGAATGGTAAAAAAGTAGTGTTGAGGCCACATCTTATGACATGATCTTGTTAAAGAGCAGAGGAGGCTCAAGGAGCCAAGAGGCCTACTTCAAACATTAAACTTGTTTCTAATTTGCATGTTTGTACATATCCATCACAGTCGCCGTCATTTTATTCCCAGCTCCAACACTCTTAGTGGGGTGGACAGTATGAGATCCCTGCCCATGGTATGAACATAATTGACTAGGGCTTGAAGAGGACACAAAAAACTGGGAGGACCGGCTGCTGGGAGGACCAGTTGCTGGGGACTATCTTGTCTACCTTGTTGCTCATTGGCGCGGAGTGAGGAACTGGGCTCGGTGGGAACCCTGCATCACGATTGGTGGGTTCGCCCTAGCAACAGCGCCGGCGGCTGGACCAATGGGAGGCGACGTTACTGGTGCCGGGGCCGCGCTGCGATGGAGATGCCTTCTGCTTCAGGTCGTTATGTCGGAGAAGTGAAGCAGCAACTGCGGCACGGTGAGAGCGGGAGAGTCCCGGCTAAAGGAACAGAGTGGCCGGTCGGGTAAAGGGGCAGGGCCTATCCGGGTAAAATTTTGACCAAGCTGCCCCGTCCACATACTTTTGTTGCTATTGGCAGTATATTGTCAATGATTTTTAAAATATTGCACACACTAATTATAACCCCCAGCACAATCCTATCTCGAACCAGTTACTCTAATTTCAACCATGAACTATAACCCTAAACCCCAACTCTAAAATCTCTACAGTGCACGAGGAGGTCATTCAGCCCATCAAGTCTACACTGACCACCCAGGCCCGATCCCAATAACCCCAATATTTATCCTGCTAATCCCCCTGACATTAAAGAGCAATTCAGCATAGCCAATCCACCTAACTCGCACATCTTTGGACAGGGAGGAAACTGGGACACCTGGAGGAAATCCACACACACACGCGGAAAATCATAGAACCCTACAGTGTAGAAAGAGGCCATCGAGTCTACACTAACAAAAATTCCACCAGGCCCTATTCCTGTAAACCCACATATTTACATTGTTAATCTCCCGACACTAAGGGGCAGTTTAGCATGGCCAATTAAACTTATCTACACTTCTTTGGCGTTGAGAGGAAACTGGAGCACCTGGAGGAAACACATGCAAATACGGGGAGAATGTGCAAATTCCACGCAATCTGGAATTGAACTTGGGTCCTTCATGCTGTGAAGCAATGGTGCAAACCTCTGTGCCACCATGTTGCCAAGAAGGAAATTCACCACTACCTTTTCAAGGGTTGTAGCACTGACATCTACCTGGCAATGTGGAAAATTCTGAGGGCAGTGCAGTTACACAGTGGTTAGCATTGCTGCTTCACAGCACCAGGGACCTGAGTTCAAATTCCTGCTTGGGGCATTGTCTGTGCAGAGTCTGCATATTCTCCTGCATCTGCGTGGGTTTCCTCCAAGTACTCCAGTTTCCTCGCACAGTCCAAAAGATATGCTGGTTGGGTGCATTGGCTACGCTAACTTCTCCCTCATTATATCCTAACAGGTGCCAGAGTGTGGTGATTAGAGGATTTTTACAGTAACTTCATTGTAGTGTTAATGTAAGCATACTTGTGACTAATAAACTTTAAATTAAATTTTTAAAAGCTATGTCCTGGGCACACACATCAGGACAAATCCAACCCAACAAATCACAGCTCCAACTGCTCTCAAAGAAAGGTGCCATTGACACTGCTATCAAGCAGTACTTGCTTAGTAATATCCTGCTCACTGATGCTCATTATGTATTCTGCCAGGGTCACTCAGCTCCTGACCACCTTTCACCCTTCTTCAGCATTGACAAAGAAGCTGAACTCCAGAGGTTAAATGAGAGTGACTGTCATTGACATCAAGGTAGATTTAACAGAGAATGGCGCTAAGGAGCCTTAACAAAACTAGAGTCAATGGGAATCAGGGAAATCTCTCTGTTGGTTGGAGTTAAAATAATTCCTCCAAGGCTAGTGTCCCTTCACCAAATTTAGATTTATTTACATAGTAACCAACACTCAAACAGCTACTTCCTCATACAGAGTATAAACCCAGAGTACCACTAACCCTGACACTTCACATTATGTACACATACAAGGTTCCCTGATTGGACAAACCATTAATGACTTATTCAGGGAGCTTGTATTCTAAGAAGTCCACATTGTGGGCCTTATTAAAGTCATTAGTGGATTCATACCTAGTGATTCATACCTAACTATAACTATAGTTATAGTTGTTGAAGTCAATTAATCATTTCAGCTCCAGAACATCATTGCAGGAGTTCCTCATGGTAATGTCTCAGGCCCAACAATTTTAAACTGCCTCGTCAATGAATTTCCTTCCATTGTAAAATCATTAGTGGAGATGTTCACTGATGATTCAACAATGTCACTCCTCAGGTACTGAAGCAGTCCATTTACATATGCAGGAAGATCTGAACAATATCCAGGCTTGGACTAACACATGGCAAGTAACATTTCCACACATACATGTCAGGCAATGACCATTTCCAACAAGAGAGAATCTAACCATTGCCCTTTGATATTCAATGGCATTATCATCACTAAATTCTCCACTATCAACATCCTGGGGGGTTTTGATTGTTAGAGGATCATCTGAGCATAGAGTGTTCTTAAAAGCCTTCCACCTAAGTAATTATTTTACTGGCATCTGTTGAGGCTTCTGAGCATGTGTAGGCTTTGGCAATTTTTGCAGTCCACAAGAGGATGACCTGTAAGCAAGATCTGTTTTAGTAGTGCTCCTGTTTTCATAGATATTACTGTTCTGCCGAGTTAGTGTTATTGTTAAACTTTGTTATTTATTGATATAAAGAAGTTCCTTCTTTTAAGCAACACATTCAACTTCCCTATTTGTGATCTCAAGTTACTACAACCATTGACAAGAAACTGAACTCGACTGGACAGATAAATACTGTGACTACAAGAGTAGATAAAAGGTTGGGAATCCTGCAACACGTGGCTCATCTCCTGACTCTGCTAAACCTGTCCGCCATCTACAGAGCAGAAGCCAGCAGTGCAGTAGAATACTGTGCACGTGCTAGATGAGTGCAACTCCAACAGCTCTTAAGAAGCTCAACACCATTCAGGATAATGCACTACATTTGATTGGTACCCCATCCTCAATCATTCACTCCCCTCACCAGTGATACACAGTGATAGCAATGATGCACTAGAAAATGTACTGCAGGAACTCAACAAGCCTCCTTAGACTGCACCTTCCAAGGCCATAAGTGTTACCATCTAAAAGGACTAGAACATCACCAACTGCAAGTTCCCCCTCCAAGCCAATCACCATCCTGACTTGGAAATATATTGTCATTCTTTCACAATCGCTGGGTCCCTCTCGAACAGCAATATAGTTGTACCCACATTACATGGACTGCAGCAGTTCAAGAAGGCAGCTCACCATCGCCTCCAGCCCACCATGCCCACATGCCATACTCAAGCCCAAAACTTCCCAACCCCATAAGTGTTTAACAAATGTGGTTACGTTTTGAATGTAATGTAGACAAATTCAGCAGCAAACTTGTGCACAGTGTTACGAAAGTCAAACTTACGTTAACGTCGAAAGCGGAAGTTGAGAACTTCAACTCTTGACTGACCCCAGAGCTTTTGTGTATGTGCAGACTGGGAATGGATCGCACATTTGCAAGAAGAAAAATGGTGTGGGAACCCAGTTAAAAGGAGAGGAGCAGAGAAACAAGTTCTAAATAGAAAAATGTTTATGGGGCAGATTTAGATGAAAAGATAGCTAAGGGTTGGTGATTCCATTGCTGGCCATTGGGGCAACAGTATTCTTTTGGAACAGTAATGTTCTATTCAGTGCAGTCAAAGGTGTGAAGTTATATCTGTCATATGGTGTTTGTGGGCATCATTGGAAACTTAGGGGAATGGAATCTTGGGAGATGAAATTGAAATTCTACGAGGTGGCTTTGTTGAGGCTGTCTGAGCATTGTGTTTGACCATAGTTTGCTTGTTAATTCTCAAGTATCTCTTATTAACCCTGAACATAAAAATATAAGATAGACATGATAATTTTTTTTTAACTCTGTATGGTAAAGTTTATTATTTAAATTCAAAAACAGTGAAGTCTTATGAATTAATTCACTTAAATCAGTATCTTGAATCTCAAATTTTGGCTAGTTTATTGATCCCTAACCAGATTTTACCAAAAACACGTGGACTAACCTCAGATCATAATAACAGCAAGATTCTACAAACCATGAATGATCTGAATAACCTGTTGGTCTGTTTATGATGGTCTTAGTTGAGGGAGAGATTTTGACTGTGGTACAGGTTTATTGTGCTGTACTAACATGAGGCATCTTGTCCTCACCAATATGTTAGGTGGGTCTCTGTTTCCTGCCTCACTTGAAAGACAAAAGTTGAAATTGAATTTAATCAATTTGGTAAATTTGTGCTAGTCCTAGGAAGGATTTGATTGTGAATTGAATTATTATGTGGAAGTTGCTTTTAGCGAATGGGATCTCTGAAATGGTCTACCAACCTCACTCCATGGTTAGAAATCATTACAATTATTATAATTTAAAACGGGTTTGCTAGATTACCTGCATCTCAATAATACATTTTAAAAATCATACTCCAACAATTTCTTCATTGCAATATTTCTTCCCCGTGCACTCTATGAAACCTCTTCATCATTTTCCAATCTTTAAAATGGCAGTTACATTGACACTGATGTCATCAGCAGAAATCAAATTTAAATTCACAAACCTGTCTCTTTTTTAAGCAAGCTAATCAATTTACTATTATAATTAAAATAAAAGGAAATGTATCAGATCAAAATGTTGTTACCGTATCGATAATGCACTCCGATCCATCTGGTTTGCAGAAGCCTCAGAAGTACCAGCCGAGACCATGTGCTTGCTCTCAAAGTGACCCAGGTGTGAACATAATCACAGAACAGAAGCAAACAGTTGGGCCGAAGGACCTCTTAGCTGCTAGCTGCTTGTTGCTTGAATCTGTTAATGGCCAGGCCCTGGTGCAGTCCCACAAGGATGAACTTTGATTTGCTTGCATCTCCATTGCAGTCAACCAAAAGTAAGACAAAAATCTCAATGGAAATTGAGGAATCGCCCAGGTGAAAGAGGGGCCAGAGCATCTTGCCATCATTTTCTGAGCTTTAAGTCAATCTCCTCTTTATATTTTTCCCCTTAGTGTCAATAGGTGCCAGAATATCAGGTCTCTTATAAATATAGCTCCACGTCACTCATGTCATTTGGGTCTGCTGGAGGCACTTACGAATTGTGCATGTGAGAAAGTAGAAAAATGCCAGGAGTTTTTGCTGTCATGGGACCCCTTGATGAAACGATGGAGCTCCGATACTGAGTTTTGACTATTTTGCACAGGCAAACAAACTAGCTGAAGATATTAAAGTGCCCACTTTCCTGAGTGTGATGAGGGGGAAAATACAACTTGAGAAGCCAGGCATTAAAATGTATCAAAAAATTGTAAATATTTTGCAAGCACCTTTTTCTCCAAAGCTCTTTGTCTTTGCAGATTTCACAAAAGAAACCAAGAAGAGGAGAAGTCAGTTGTGACTGTGTTTAAAAGACTTGCAGAATATTGAGTTTAAAGATGTGCTGAATGATACTGTTCGGGACAGATTCATCTGTGGTCTACACATGGAGGCAACTCAGAAATATTTGCTAATTGAGAGTAATCTTAAGGCTGTGGAATTTGCTGTTTCTATGGATCTGGTTGCAAAGGAAGCTCAGCAATTGAGTTTGTGTAGTCAAATGAACAAAATGGCAGCTAAATTGACACCCTGGAACCTCAAAATTTGTACGTCACCCACGTGCAAAGCTAGGGCATTATGCAGCTAAATGCTGATGTAAAAATATGGTAGACAAAGCTATGGGAAAAAGGACATGTTGAGGTAAAGCAAGGTCTGAGTAAAAATAAGAAACAAGTACAAACCAAGGCAGCATTTAAACAGAACAAAAGTCAGAATGTTTGTGCTGTACAAAAGGCTCAAAAAAAACATAGAGATTCACAGTCCGAAGAGAAATTGCCACGGAAGATGCTAGCCATTGTTGGTGTCACACACCAATACTGGGTCACTCCACTGTTGGATGGACAGCCAGTAAGGATGAAAGTTGACACTGGAGCAGCAATTTCACTCTGCCAGAGGCATTTACAAGGAGAAACATAAATACTTTTCCTTGAAGCCTACTAAAGATATAACTGAAGGTGTATACAGTGATTCCACTGAAGGGCTGCATAAAAGTAGCTGTGCAATTTAATGGGAAAACAGCAGATTGGATTCTACATGTAGTAAAGGACAACCATTGAGCATTCATGGGCTGTATGTAGCTGGAAAGATTCAGTTGAACTGGGCCAAAGTCAACATTGATGGAAGTTTAGGGAGCATGAAAAATATAACCATTAGATTGAAAATAAAAGAAGGAAGCAAAGCAAAATGCATGAAGGTGAGGCCTGTAGCATATACTTTTAGGCCGAAGGTAGAAGCTAATTTGGAACGACTTGTAAATCATAGAACCTGTACAATGCAGAAGGAAGCCAGTCAGTCCGTTAAGTCTGCATCGTCTCTACGTAAGACTATTTCATCCAGATCAACCCACCACTCCCCCTCCAGCCTCCCACCCCATCCCATCACCGTTTTAAACCCCACGCATTCTCTCATAAATAATGCACCTAACATGCACATCTTTGATGCTAAGGAATAATTTGGCATGGCGAATCCACCTAAGCTGCATATCTTTGGCCTGTGGGAAGAAACCGGAGCAGCCAAAGGAAACTCATGTAACATGGGTAGAATGTGCAAACTCCACACAGTCACATGGTCGAAGTTGAACTTAGTGCTGTTAGGCAGCAATGGTAACCATTGTGCTCCTGTTTTGCTATGAAGATCGGAGTCTTGTAAACTGTCAGCATTAGTGAATGGGACATGCCAATAGTTCCAGTCATCAAGAAGGATGGATTTAAAAGGATTTAAAAGGATATCTAGGTCACCATTAATCCAGTGTTACGTGCAGAACAGTATCGTTTACCTTACATTGAAGACTTTTTTGCAGGATTGGCAGGAGGCCAACAACCCAGCAAAATTGACCTGAACCAGGCATACTTAGAGATGAATGTGGGCAATAAGTCACAAGAACTTCTGGCAATTGTTCCAAGAATAGCTTCTTCCTTGCTGCCATCAGACTTTTGAGCAAACTTGCCATATATTAAGCTGATCTGTCTCTACACGCTAGCTATGACTATAATACTACATTCTGCACCCTCTCCTTTTCTTCTCCCCTATGTAGTCTATGAATGGTATGTTTTGTGTAGTGCATAAGAAGCCATGAAGGCTTGTTCCAATACTGGCGATTGTCCTTTGATACCAGTTTAACTTCTGCATTATTTCAAAGGGCAATGGATCAGGTCCTGAGTGGACTGAGCAGAGTCTAGTGTAATCTGGCTGACATCATAGTCACTGGAATCTGGATGCCGCTCTTCAGAGACTGGAAGACTATGTCTTAAAGTCCGTAAGGATAAGTACAAGTTCTTCCAATCCTCCGTTTAGTATTTGGGACATGTGATTGATGCCGTTGGCCTATGCAGATCTCCTTCTAATATTAAGGCCGTTACAGAAGTTCTTGCACCTTAGAATATTAACCAGTTGTGTTCCTTCCTAGGATTGCTGAAGTATTACAGAAGATTTATTTCAAATTTGGCAACCATTCTGAAACTATTACATAACTTCTTGTGTCAAAACAAGTGGTCAGATCAAGGCAATAATGCCTTCACTCAAGCCAAAGTACTTCAATGGTAATGAAATGGTCAGGAGATTAAAGAACCTAGATCACCAACAACCTATCCTGGTCCCTCCATGCTGATACTATGTAAGCCCACTAATGCCTCTACTTTCTCAGGACATAAAGGAAATTCAGCATGTCCAGTTTTTACAGATCCGCTATAGAAAACATCTTTTCTGAATGTATCACAACTTGGTATTGCTCCAGCTCTGCTCTAGACTGCAAGAAATTACAAAGGATTGCGAACATAATGCATCTCATAAACTAGCCTCCCATCCATTGACTCTGTCTACATTTCCTGCTGCCTTGGGAAAGCAGCCAGCATAATCAAGAACTACACACACCCCTGACATGCTCTCTTCCACCTCCTTCTGTTGGGAAAAATGTGCAAAAGTCTGAGATTGTGCACCAAACGACTCAAGAATAGCTTCTTCCTTGCTGCCATCAGACTTTTGAGCAAACTTGCCATATATTAAGCTGATCTGCCTCTACACGCTAGCTGTGACTGTAATACTACATTCTGCACCTTCTCCTTTTCTTCTCCCCTATGTAGTCTATGAATGGTATGTTTTGTGTAGTGTATAAGAAACAGTACTTTTTACTGTATCCCAATATGCGACAATAATAAATCAAATAAAAATCTGAAGTTCTTACGCATTTTGATCCTGTACTCCTACATTTAGCTTGTGATGCATTCCCTTATGGTATAGGAGCAGTGGCCTCTCACATCATACAATCAGGTGAAGAAAGACCCATTGCTTTTGTATCTCAAACCTTGAGCGTAGCTGAGAGTAACTATGACAGGTTCAAAGGGAAGTATTAGGGATCATATTTGGAATAAAGAAATTCTATCAGTTCCTGTACAGGAGAGAATTTACATTGTCGATGGCCATCATCTGCTAACACCCATTTTTGGACTACACACAGGAATTCTGTCGCTTGCAGCAAATACAATGCAAAGATGGGAATTGCTTTTGTCTGCACGTGCTTACACCATTAAATATTGACAAACAAATCTACATGACAACATGGATTGGCTTTCAAGATTGCCACTGCCAGGCAGTTTGTCAGGCTACTCAAATGGAAATATTTTCTATTTGAACAAGTAGACAATGCACCTGTCACTTCCAAAGCAAGTGAGAAAATACACTTATAGCAATCCTGTGCTCCCAAAAGTGATGGATCTGATTTTACAAGGAAATATTACAGAATGAACCTTTCCTAAAGCTCTACTACTCCACAAGCTTGGAGCTTGTAGCATCATCAGGATATTTTCTATGGGGACTCAGCATGATCATTCCACCACCACTGAGAAAGCGGTGTTAAAGATGCTACATGAAGGCCATTGTGGAATCGTACCCACAAAGAAATAGTGGCTTGGATTAGATATGGAAATCGAAGAGAAAGCTAGAACATGTTTTCATGTGCAAAAGTAAGAAACCCAGCACTAAGGGAATGGCCAGAAGAAGCTTGGCAATGAGCACGCGTGAGCTTTGCAGGAGTTTTTGAAGGCCATGTGGTGCTTACACTAAGTGGCCAGAGGTCACTGTGATGAAATTTTCTTCATTTAAGAAGATCATCAAGAAGCAAAAAAATATTTAGTTGATTTGGATTCCATGAGCAACTGGTAAGTGATACTGGATCTCAATTTGTCTCACAAGAATTTGAAAGTTCCTTACAAGAGAATAGTATTCAGCATATTTGGTCCATACCATATCATCCTGCTACTAATGGATGAGCAGAATATTTCATACAAACCATGAAACATTCATTAAGAGCAACCAGGGAACAAGATTCACTGATCAAACGGCAATAAAACATAGAATTTTCTGTCAAGGAAAAGGAGTTTTGGCTAGGAATTACCCCACTAGGAAGAAGTGAGTTCCTTCTTGCACAGACTGGACCTGTTCCTTATGTTATAATTCAGGAAACTCCGAAGTGTTTTATGAAACCTGCCTGGATCACAGGTTTTGCACTTTGAATTGGGCTAGGATAAGCATATGTTCCATTTCAGGCATGATTCAAATGACCCACCAGGGAGCTTTTATCAAACAAAGATTATTTAAGAATGTAGTTAACATGTATGGACAGAAAAGAAAATTAGCAATAACTTTTATCAATTATAAACAAAAATAAAACAACCAAAATAATGTATAACCCTTATCAAATATCATCTAAAATCAAACAAAAAAAACTCTTTTCACAGGTTTAATAGAGTAAAGACTAATGCTAAAGTAATACTGGAAGAGTCCTTTGATTGAATGCTACAGTTCTCTTGAGGCGCTCATAGGCTTGGAATCAGAACAGCTACCTAAAACACCAGGAAAAGACTGTGGTCAAGACACCAACTGCAGATTTTCTACTCCAGGATGACAAGAAGCTTTGCTTTCAGCTAACCAGCAGAATTTCCAAAACAGGGAAAGAGAGAAACACTTTCTTCCAGCTTGATGTCCTTTCTAAACTCAAACTGCAGCCAGCCAAAACAAAAAATGAACCTTAAATTCACTAGGAAGAAAAATTGTCCAAAACACATGACCTACCTCTTCACAATGCAAGGTCATTAAACATCCCAGAATAAAAATAAACCCCATTTCACCACTGAAGGAGCAATAAAAGGATTTCTAGCAACTGGCCAGCAGCAATGGAACCAAAACTGCTTATATCCGCAGACAGCATGATTTAAAAAAAATTTTAAAGCTACACTTGGGTCACAATTATACTGTCCAGATAAGAGATGGTGTTATCTGAAGGAGGCATGCAGACCAACTGCTGGCTGAGAATTCAGGTTCAACCATACAAAGTCCTGACCTGAACTTTCCTACAACCCTGACACCAATAGACACTGTAGAAGAAAGCAACACTTCAGCTACTGAGTAGACACAAAGACAACCTCTCATTCCTTGGTCAATGCTGGTCAAACCAATCACTGGTGATGTTTGTGCAAAGAAGACGCCAGAGGTTTGCCATCAACCTTTCCAAGAGCAATGACTACCAGACCATCTGTCTTATTAATAGTGACTGATCTATTGATTATCATTCATGTTGAACTCATTGGAGATGTTAAATTTAAGGGAGTTGGGAAGGCTATATATTTATATTACTCTCATTGGCTTACTGAGCTTTGTTGTACACATGTATTTAATTAGAAGCAATTTCATAAGTACCCAGTACAGGAAACAGACTGAGAAACAGCAATGTAAGAAAACACACACCTGTGAGTAAAGCTTCATTGTTTTTAATCCTTTGCGCTTCCTAGCGTCATTCTGTATACAACAGAAATACTTTTTGATTGTTTACATCTGTAATGATTATGTATGGCGTTACATACCTAGCAACATAAATAGATACAATTCCACACTTTGAAACTAACTAGGATTTTCTTTTTCCCAGGTTTTGGTCTGTATGCTTATCCAAACAGCTTTTTTGAGTATGAGGGAGAATGGGAAAATGGGAGAAAGCATGGTAAGTTATCCTGAGATATGACAATCTCATTTAAAACTTCCTTCTCAATATGTTTCCCAACCCTGGGATGTCTTAAAGTGCTTTATAGCCAATGAAGCAGTTTTGAAATATAGGCTGGGAAATGCAGGTTCAAATGACACCACGAATGCAAAATCCCATGAGGGACCAAAAATGAGATTTCAGAATGCAATCATATTCGCACCTCACCAGTGATGTAACGCAGTTTATGTCCAGGAAAGTAAGTACGTTATTATGCCATTAGCGGGCTTCCCTGCAAATGGCATAGTAACTTATTTACTGTATTGTTTCCCCTGTGTTTGGATTCCCTCATTGCAGATGTGGCATCACGTCGGCAAGGTTTGCAACAAGGTCTGGAGCAACTGGGTGAAGAGACAACTCTGGGCACGCACATGTAAATACAGCCCTTTGGTGGTGGAGGGACATGCCAAGGCAGTGCCCTAGTCGTGCCCCTTGGCATTGTCTCCTGGTCCATGGGCGGGAGAGGAGAGATTTCCTTGTGTACATGGGAGAAGGGTTCCCTGTGAAATGTGGGGGAGACTGGGGGATTTACTTTGATTGCCAGAGAGCCCACCCCGTCAACATGACAGTGTGGGACTCACCTTTTATCCATGTGCTGGAAAACATGGTGTGAGTAGCCTACTCAAATATGATGCACACTGCTTTTCTCACCTGAACCTGAAAAAATAGAGGAAAAAAGTTCCACACATAGTTATTGATGTAACAGAGGAAAGAACGCAGCTAATGCAGGGCAGCCTGGTGATATAATGGTTAACATGCTGCGTCACAGTGCCAAGAACCAGGGTTCAATTCCCGGCTTGGGTCACTGTCTGTGTGGAATCTACACATTCTCCCCATGTCTGTGTGTGTTTCCTCTAGGCGGGTTGGTGTCCTCCCTCAGTCTGGAAGATGTGCTAGTTAGGTGCATTGACCATGCTGAATTCTTCCTCAGTGTACCTGGACATGCGCTAGAGTGTGGCGACTTGGGGATTTTCACAATAACTTCATTGCAGTGTTAATGTAAGCCTTACTTGTGATATTAGTAATAAATAAATTTACATACAGCAAGCTCCCAGAAGCTGCAATGTGGTAATGACCAGCTAATCTGTTCTGATGATGCTGAATGAGAGGTAAATATTGACCAGAACACTGGCAAGAAATTCTGTGCTCATTTTCAAAATGGTACCATGAGACTTTTTTTTAAAGTCTGCCTGAGATGGTTTAATATTGCATTCTAAAGAGAGCAACTTCAATGCTGCAGCATTCCCTCATTACTATACTAGAGTCTCAGCCTAGATTTTAGTGCTCGATCTCTGAAGTGGGCTTTGAACACACAGCTTTTTGACCCAAAGGCCTCTGTGCTGTCCATGAAGCAGTGGCTGATACTGTATGATTATATTTTTCTAAAAAATTGTTTTGCAACACATGTCTGTTCCTGACAGATGCTACTTTCTGTGTCCTATCATGACATTTTCTGGTCCTACATTTCTTCTTAATAACAGCGTTACAATTTTTGTCACCTGTTTTCTCCCTCGTCGGCAGTGTCTATCTCTAAGCCAACCCAGGTTACCATTGCTGCTTCACAGCATCAGGGACCCGGGTTCAATTCCTGGCTTGGGTCACTGTCTGTGTGGAGTTTGCATTTTCTCCCTGTGTCTGCATGACTATCCTCCAGGTGCTCGGGTTTCCTCCCACAGTCCAGAAGATATGCTGGTTAAGTGGATTGGCCATGCCAATTCTGCCTCAGTGTACCCGAACAGATGCTGGACTTTGACAACTAGGGGATTTTCACAGTAACTTCATTGTAGTGCTAATATAAGCCTACTTGTGACACCGATAAATAAATTTTAAATGTTGACTTTGTAAACAACAAGGCCAGCCTGTTTTGTCGTTGATTGCTGTCAGTGTTCTGAGATTTGTAAACAGGTTGCTCAATTCAAATTTGAACCCACTGGCTCTGACAGGCATGACAGGCAGTGATTGACTTTATTTTTGGCCACTAGGTATTGGAAAGCTTCTCATGAAGGATGGCAGTTACTACGAGGGGGAGTTTGTGAAAGGAGAAATCGAAGGGAATGGTGTTCGGTACTGGGCTTCCTCAGGTACGAAAACCCCTCACATTGCTATCTATTAAAATAATCTCTTGCAGATGAGCTTAAACATCCATCTTTCAGAAAATAAAAGCTAGCAAACTAGGAGCTAAAAGACATTGAGCAAATAATCTAGTTATGTGCCATTTATATTCCAGTGATTTCACCCAAATATGATTAAACATTTTCTATATTATTACATTTTATGTTTCTGAACAGTTGGAAATTATTAGTGTTTTTGTTTCCTATATAGATTTGGTGCTCTTTTATTAATTGTTTTGTTTCTAAATGTTTCGGCTCTTTTCGGACCGTTTGTATTATCTCCATCCTTTGTATAAGATTGCTTGGGAATTAGAATTGCTGCAGTTTCAAACCTGTCTGCTGCTTCTAATGACAAACAATGACTTACATTTGTATCGCACGTTTAATGTGGTAATGAGGGAGGAGGACCTGGGTAAGATGTCAAAGAGCCTAAATGGCCTCTTCTGCACTATTGAATTCTATGATTCTATGAACATTTGACCCTGACCCACATAAGGAGATATTAAGGCAGATCACCAAACACTTGGCCATCGGTGAAACAATTAAAATGGGTGATGTGGAAGATGCCAGAATTGTAAGAGTGCGGAGTCCATGGAAGATTCTAGGACTGGCAGAGGCTATGGAGGGGCAAAGGCCATGGAAGAATTGGGTTAGAATTTTAAATTTCAGATGTTGCTGGACGAAGAGACAGTGTGGATCATTGAGCATTATGGTGATGGGTAAATATGCAAGTTGAGATACAGATAGCAAAATTTTAGTTGAACTCACATTTAGGGAATGTGCAAAATGGGATATCACCTAGAGAACATTGGAATAATCAAGAGGTTTTTAACAGTGATTAGGCTGAGGGGCTACAGTTATTTTGTGAGATGAAGGAAGGTAGTCATTTTCAGATCAGTGGAAATCATTTTCCAGTGATTCCTTATGAAAAGTGCCTGTGTATGGATATCTGGTAAGGACAAGACTGGGTTTCTCTGTGATGGCCACTTTGGGCACATAGCATTATCACTTACTGTCTTGTCTTGTACGTGAGTGGTAGAAGCTTGGTACTATACTCAAGGGCATCAGGCCCTTTTGGGAAGAAAGAAAGATAGTGGTTATATCCAACACTTCACACAAAGTATGGGTGTTTACTGAGGTATCTGAGGGCTTCATGCTCTTTGAAATGACTGGCAAAAATTCAGCATGAGAATGAAAAGAGGAATGGAATGGAATCTGGATGTTAATTTATAAAAAATACTTATACATTGTTATAGGAAATGAATATTGTGGACAGTTCTGCCAGGGAGAGATCCATGGTTATGGAGTGATGAAATACCGTGATGGTGCCCGGTATGAAGGGGAGTTTCACTATGGCGCCCGAACAGGTGAATGATTGTTTTTTGTCTAATTTTGATTATGTTTGCAGCCTGGCTGTGCAACTTCATGTTCTACCTTGTGGCATCCCTTTAACTACAATGCCAGAGACTGACCTTCTGCTTGTTACTGACAGAATGTGTAACTCTAACTTGTTTTTTTTGTCTAGGACATGGAGCACTGATAGATAATGCAGGCCAAGTGTACCGAGGCTCCTTCCACAACAATAAGAAACAAGGAGAAGGAGAGTTGTTCTATAAGTAAGTGAATGCCAGAGCTGAGAATCTATTTATGTTTTCACTCAAGTCCTCCTAGTTAGTGACTTACAAATGAGGCACACAGCTGCTTCTAGCTCATCTTCTTTTCTGATTTTTCCCCAAGTTTTACCTCTTCCTCTTCACCCAAGTTTGAAAGTCCCAGAATATATATATATAAAATTAAATAGAATTTATATCACAAGAACAGTCATTTGGCTCAACTACAGCATGCTGGTGTTTGCCCTCCTTACAAGCTGTCTTCCACCTTAGTTCCTCTCACTCCACCAGCGTATCCTTGGGACTAGAAAATCACCTGGGAAATCCTTTCATAGACATCATAGAATTGCTATAATACAGGAGGAGGCCATTCAACACATCTAGTCTGTTCTGACTCTTCAAAAGAACATCTTAGCCAGCACCAACCACCACCCCACCCCCCCAACCCCCTGTCGTAACCCAGTGCAATTACCATGGCCAATCCGCTTAACCTACACCTCTTTGGGCATTAAGGGGAAATTTAGCATGAAAATTCCACCTAGCCTGTACATCTTTGGACTGTGGGAAGAAACTGGAATACCCGGAAGAAACCCATGCAGACGAGAGGAGAACATGCAAACTCTACAGAGTCAGTTACCCAAGGCTGGACTTGAATCCAGGTCCAAGGTGCTAGGAGGCAGCAGTGCTAACCATAGTGCTGCCTGGTTTTAAGTGTGGTGTATAAAATGGGAAAATGTCAGTATTTTGGAGAGGAAATTCCACCTCTCTCACAGTTCAATCAAATCTGAAATGTCACACTTGGATAAGGTACAGAGCATGATAGTCTCCATGAAGTGTAGCTCATCTGGGACCCAGTGCTTTCAGAAGGAGACAGGTGGGGATTAAATTGTCAGAAAAAGCTGTTTAGAAACTTAGTCCCTGCTCTCATTGTACACACAATACATAGAACAGGTCACTACACCCTGCATATGAAGAACTTTAAAATCAATTAATGACGAAAAAGATTGCTTTGACAAGAACTAATGACTCCTGTACTGCTGGGTTAGAAAGTCTTTGTTGCTCCATCAATACAAATTCCATTCTGTCAAATCTCAAGTGAATTCCTTTGTGAAAGATTTCATTAATATTCCTGCTCCCAGTTACTCATCTACACAGTCATGTTTTAATGACCTTGTGCCCTTGTATCATGGCAGTGCCTTGATCAGAAGCATTGCCTGCCTTCTCTCAAGCAGTTTTCTCATACCTTTAGTATCCACTATGTTTTCATTGGAATTGATTGTCTGACACAGCCTGTGTTTGAATGGTAAAGTTCAGTTGCCGGTCTGTGCTGACCTTGGCTGGATTGGAAGAAGGGAAAAAAACAACGCCAACACCAAGCCCCTAGGCTAGAACGGAGTAAATCAGCCAGGGTTCCTGGCTCCTGCTGGCTCTCCAGCAATCCCTCTTGGCAAGTGTGTGTTTGTGATCATTAGGTGAGGTACCCTCTGGGCTTGCATGCAATCGGAACTGTTTTATTGAGGCATCAGCAGACACTTAGAGAAATTGGGCAACGTCAAGAGAGAAATAAATAAGTGAGGAAAAAGCAGGTGACATCTGGATGGAACCAGAAGCAAAGCAAAGGTGACTGACCTTGGTACTGGCATCACCTACAATTATATTGGGCTCAGGTTGCAGCTAGTGACACCAACTGCTCACATTGCCAGGTAACTGTGGGCTTTAGGTGGTTATTGGATGTAATGATCAAAGTGCTGTATACAACTGTGCTTGATTATTCCATTGTTTCCACATTGTGCATAGGGTACTGACTCAATTCTGAGGTTTAAAATTTATTTATTAGTGTCACAAGTAGCTTACATTAACACTGCAGTGAGGTTATTGTGAAAATCCCATAATCGCTACACTCATGTGCCTGTTCGGGTACGCTGAGGAAGAATTTAGCGTGGCCAATGCACTTAACCAGCGTGTCTTTTGAACAATGGGAGGAAACTGGAGCACCTGGACACAGAGAAAAAGTGCAAACTCCACATGGACAATGACTGAAGCCAAGAATCACACCTGAGTCTCTAGTGCTGTGAGGCAGCAGTGCTAACCACCGTGCCGCCATGCCACCCTAGGATAGGATTTTCAATTAACTCTGTAGAGAGTTAAGGTACTGGTCCATAGGCTGACACTGTGTAATGTTGGGTACAATTCCATAAGTACTGAGTAACGTTGGGGTACAATTCCACAGGCACTGAGTAACATTGGGGTACAATTCTACAGGCACTGAGTAACGTTGGGGTACAATTCCACAGGCACTGAGTAACATTGGGGTACAATTCTACAGGCACTGAGTAACATTGGGGTACAATTCTACAGGCACTGAGTAATGTTGGGATACAATTCTACAGGTACTGAGTAACGTTGGGGTATACTTCCACAGGCACTGAGTAACATTGGGGTGCACTTCCACAGGCACTGAGTAATGTTGGTGTACACTTCCACAAGCACCGAGTAATGTTGGTATACACTTCTACAGGCACTGAGTAACATTGGGGTACACTTCCACAGGCACTGAATAATGTTGGGTTCAGTTCCATAGGTATTGAGTAATGTTTGGGTTCAGTTCCAGAGGCACTAAGTAATGTTGGGGTTCAGTTCCGCAGGTACTAAGTAATGTTGGTGTTCAGTTCCAGAAGTAGTGAGTAATGTTGGGGTTCTGTTCCAGAGGCGTTGGGATACAATTTCATAGACAATGAATAACTTTGGAGTACAATTCCATAGATACTGAATAGTGTAGTGGTACATTTCCACAGGCACTGAGTAATATTGGGGTACACTTCCACAGGCACTGAGTAATGTTGGGGATCAGTTCTACAGCTACTGAGTAATGTTGGGGTACACTTCCATAGGCACTAAATAATGTTGGAGTATATTTCTATCGGCACTGAGTAATGTAGGAGTACACTTCCACAAGCATTGAGTAATGTTGGGATACAGTTACACAGACACTGAGCAATGTTGGGGTACAGCTCCACAGACACTGAGTAATGTTGGAGTACAATTCCACAGACACTGAGTAATTTTGGGATACAGTTACACTGACATAGTGTAACGTCAGGGTTAGAGCTCCACAATACTGAGTAATGTTGCACTACTTTTCCACAGATGCTGTGTAATGTTGAGATTTAGTTCTACGTGCACTGTTTAATGTTGGGATACAGTTCTATAGGTATTGAGTAATATTGGGGTACATTTGCACAGACACTGAATAATGCAGGAGTGCAATTTTAACATATCTCACCGAGGCAGCATTTCTTTGTGTATTTTGGCAGAATATTCTGCTCGTCATGAACTGGATAGTCAAGTTTTTCAGTGGGCGTCTAGCAATTCCAAAAATGGATTTCTGCTGCCAAAAGTTTATTTGTTTAACTAGAAACCTATTTTAATTGACATACGAGAACATTAGTTTATTATAATGTTTTTAAAATTTTTAATAAATTTCTTCATCAGCAAAGCATTATCCTGCATCTTTCCCTACTCCTGTCCAGTCTTGATTTTAGCTAAACATGGCTGGCCAATGTTTGACCCTGGTAAACCACAGCGGAGGCTGCTGTTGGCCGCACCTTATGTCCACACACCTGCACTTTCCAACAGAGAGTACTTGATACTGTTTAGGAGTGGAAAATTCTAGCCAATTTTCTTTAATCCCACTTCCCGTTGTGCAGAGGCATTAAAGCCAGTTGGTGGATCCTCTCCTTCATGCCATTAAGATTGGCAGATTTAGCACAGACCAGGGACTAAAACCTCTCTATAATGTTTGACTCTGTTACATTGAGCAAAGACTTTACTCAGATGCTGGAGGAGTTGCCAAGATCATTTGTATAGATTAATGGCTTGGAGTAAATTACATGGCAATATACTGAACTCAGACCACTCATTGTATAAAATCTTGAGGAGAAGGGGTATTATCTGAATTTGTCTTTTCATTAACTAACAGTATTTCTGCTGTTTTAACTAGCCAGTGGGAGCTGTGTGTCTCTACAAGACAGGAGTATAATGTTAATAAAAAGTACAACAATGCACAGGAGTGAATGTAAATGTGCCAGTATGACGCCACAGAGTCAGTTCCTGACTTGACTAGAATAGAATTGCATGGGACACACAGGAATGAATTGGTCTCACTCCCATTGTGCATTGGACTACATGGAGTCTAACTCTAGTACTGAGTAAAGACAAACAGGGAAGAGCATTTGAATGAATTGTCTGTATGTTGGAAAGGTGTAAGATAAAGTCCTACTTCTGGCACCTGGACATTTGATCTAGGCTAAAACCTCAGTGCAGCATATGAATGAGTGCAGTATTGTTTGAAGTGTGATTTTTTTTTTTGGTAAACATTAAACTGAGTTCCATCCGCCTGCATGTTAAATCATCACACTGTTGAAGTGGAAGCAGTGGACTTTTCCTGGTGCTTCAGCAAGCACTTATCCCTCCACCAACATGAGCAATGCAGATAAGCTAGTCTTTGTCTCATTGCTGTAGGTGGGCCTCGTAAATGGTCTCACCTACCTACCTGTAAAAGAGGTGACTACAGTTCACAGTAATTCATTGGCTGTTTCTTTTCATTCATTCTTGGGATGCAAACTTTACTGAAAAGGTGACATTTATCACCCCTCCTAAGTTGCCCTTTAGTAGTGGTGATGTGTCATATTTTGGAACCACGGCTCTTCATGTGGTGAAATTCTGTCACTGTGATGTTGGGCAGGGAGTTCCATGATTTTGACCTAGTGTTGATGAAGAAGTGAGAATATACATTTCCAACTTGTGATAATGTGTAATTTGGAGATGTTGATATTCGCCTAGCTAGCTGTCCCTGTTTTTTAACGTGGTTAAGGTCACAGCATTGGGAGGTGCTTTGTAAAAATCCTTCATGAGTTGCTATAGATAGCGTTGTGCCTATAGATAGCGCATGCAGCAGTCGTGCTGTACCAGTGATGGAGAGAATGAATGTTTAAGCTCTGAAACACTTTGGAACATCCTGATATGAAAGAAGCTTTCTAAATACAAGCTATTTCCTCCTTTTTATTATTTGGAGCTTACTTAAAAGTTTTGAAAAAGATTTCTGCAGAATAAGTGCAGCCAGAAGACATTCAGGTGAAGTGGGGCAGTGCCAGTTTTAGCATCCCCCAGTAAAACTATTGTTACTGCCATCTCAATAATAAATTTGCTTATTGGTGACCTGTGTCTGTCCTCTGGTATTTCTTATAGGAGATTAAAAAATGTCTGAAAATTTTACAAAAATTTTAAGCAGATATGATTGTAGTAAATCAATTTACAACTGAAAGGTATAGCTTTTAAGCAATGAAAATGTTCTATTCGGCAGCAAAACATGGATTGTACAGTGCTTGTAGCTGAAGAGTAAAGTTGCGTCTGATGCACTGGATCTTATGGTACTTCCTCTCTGTCTCGCTTCGCTTCAGGAAACTCCAGCAGACGGTCTGGAGCCTGCAGAGAACAGATTTATTTACTTTTGTGCAGTTTGAGCATACCAACAACAGCAACAGCAGAAAACTTTCCAATAGCAAATTGGCAGCATTGCCACTTCAGCTGAATCAATGTCCTCTGTCCTGCACCTGCCCCTAATACTTAATCAGCACTTTATTTGCCTTTTCACATTTTATCATAGCTTGCTGACTCATGCTGGATTACAATTCCATGGGCACAACAAGCTTCTGGTACCTTGCCCAAGGGCTTATTATTTATTTGCAAACACAAGCAATTACTGTTTACTGGCTATTCAACTGAGGGGGGAATTGCAAAATAACCCAAAATTTCTCCTTACCTAGCGTGCCCTTTTCGACAGAGGTTATTGCACAATGATCAGGACAACACTCATCTCACTCCACCTCAGCTTCGAAGATCAGTTGTAGTGCTCCTATCTCTGCTTCTTCTTGAGGTTACCATGAGCTGAACTTGTCACCGACAGGGAACTGAGTCTCCAGGAGTATACAGCTCTGTTTCAAATTGGTTGGTATTCTTTCTTGCCAAGCAGTGTGTTGGGGGGTGTGTCACTGATTACATATTTTTAAATTGGGCGAAAGGGGAGAGCAAGCTGACTAAATGTTT
The DNA here is from genome assembly GCA_024679065.1 of Sphyrna mokarran. Taxonomy (NCBI): domain Eukaryota; kingdom Metazoa; phylum Chordata; class Chondrichthyes; order Carcharhiniformes; family Carcharhinidae; genus Sphyrna; species Sphyrna mokarran. Next base: position 14,683,643 of record JAGIQG010000028.1, on the reverse strand, counting down.
TTAAATTCAGTGCTTTAAGGTGAATCATTTATGAATCTGTTGAAAAGTCAAATATAAAACATGTCCCCTATTTTGCTGTCTTATTCAGGAATGGAGACCACTACCAGGGAGATTGGGTCCTGGACCGGCGGCAAGGCCATGGCATGCTGCAGTATGCAGATGGCTCCCTTTATGAGGTATTCCTATTTGGCAGTAGATGTCACTGTGCACATGTTCTTCTACTCAAAGGCAACACTTTGCAGGCTTTAACAGATTGCAATTTTTCAGAAACAAAAGTCTACTGAATCTTTTAAAACTGCAATGTTATTTCAAAAGAAATCAAAGAATAACACCTCACAAAATGCTCCCAGGTTTCTCCTCTTTACTCTCTTCCTCACACTTTGACTTTCATCCCATCCAAGCATGATAACATTGATATTTACCCAGTTACCCCTCCAATAAAGGTATCAGTCCTGTCATTTCTCAACTAAGTCGACATTCCTCATGTGAGTGCTTGTACAATGAGCACTGATAGGTTATTTAACTATCACACCCAACCTCAATCTGATGCTCATCAACTGCTGCTAAGTGCCATATAGACTGCAGATAAAGTTGAAATTAATATTCCTATTGATTCCTGATGTCTCAAGTTGCTGTTACTATCTGAGCTTGGTTTTGAATTTAGGATTTGTAAGATTTAGGATTCAGTAAGAGAATAACTCCTTTGTAACCTACAGGCCCATCAAATTCAAATGGGGAAAACTAGGATGAACTGAACTATTTTATCTCTATTCAGTCTGCTAGATTGTCAAAGCTGGATGTGGCTCATGTAATGTAGATTGTACTCCCATGATATTAGTAGATGGAACATTTGACTTGTGACAGTTGAAGCCCAGTCCGGTCTGAGATCAGCTAATATAGCACAGTCTGAGGATGAAAAGTGGCACCTTCCCATTTAGTACAACAACACAAGTACTATTTATAGTACTGTATTAAGCCCTTCAGGTTTAAATGTTGTCACACTCTCAACTGAAGCTTTTCTTACAACACAGAATGAAAATACCAACTTCTGAACCAAATCCCAAAAACTTTCATCTGAGAATAGAACTGTCTTTGCAGTCAGGGATTTTGAAATTTAGTATTTTTCAAAAATTGTGACAAGCATTGGCAAACCTTGTGGGGCTGTAAATAGAGGTCCAGACAACTGGGAACAACATAGAGATTTCTCCTGCTTTGGAGAGCAAGTGGGAGATTCATTCCCACTGTAGAGTGGCAAATGGAGGTCTCTCCGGCTCTGGAGTAGTAAATTCTGATTCAAAGAACAAAAAATAGTACATTGCAGAAACAGGCCCTTCATGCTTCCATGTCTGCCCCAATCACATTTACCTACCTAGACCAACCGCTTAGATCCCCCTATTCCTCGATTGTTCATATGTCTATCAAGATAAGTCTTAAATCTGGCTAATGTAACTGCCTCAACCACCTAACTAGGCAGTGCATTCCAGGCCCCCACCACTCTCTGTGTAAAAAAACTTCCCCCACACATCTTCACTGACTCTTTCCCTCTTATCTTGAACTTCTGCCCCCTTGTAATTGTCATTTCTGCTCAGGGAAAAAGCTTCCAACTATTCACCTCAATTTATACTTCTCATAATCTTATAAATTTCTACCTGTCTTTCCAGGGAGAACAATCCCAATTTATTCAATCTCCCGTCAGAGCTAATACCCTCCATAGCAGGCAACATCCTGGTAAACCTTTTCTCTACTCCCTCTAAAGCTTCCAGCAGAGCAGTAAATAAAGTTTAATGCAGGTACAGAATGACGGATGGGCCAGGCAGTTATCCTCTACCATGCAGCAGTGAACAGGGCTTCCACTCTCCTACTGTAAGATTGTTAGTGAGGGTTTAGGTGGAATCTCCATGGACCAGTGTATGTGGTGAATCGCCAAGATGTGAAGATGTCAGCGTAAGCACAGTAAGGAGTCTCACAACACAAGGTTAAAGTCCAACAGATTTATTTGACAGCACAAGTTTTCAGAGTGCTGCTCCTTCATCAGGTGAGTGAGGACTTGTGTTCACAAATAGGGCATATACAGACACAAACTCAATTTACAAAATAATGGTTGGAATGCAAGTCTTTACAAGTAATCAAATCTTAAAGGTACCAATAATGTGAGCGGAGAGAGGGTCAAGCACAAATTAAAGAGGTGTGTTTTGTCTCCAGCCAGGACAGTTAGTAAGATTTTGCAAGCCCAAGCAAGTTGTGAGTGTTACAAATAGGGTGACATGAACCCAAGAATCCCCAATCCAGGCTGTGCCATTGCAGGGAAAAGACGGTGAAGGGAAGGAGCAGGATTGTCAAGGATGCTGCAGCTGGTTTATAGAACGCCATAAGCAAAAAACTGGCAGTTGGTAGCCAAGCTGGGGAATGATTTATGCTTTGAGAAAGAGATGAGAACAAAATAATGAAACCTTTTAAAAATTAAAAGAAATTAGTATACAGTTCTAAATTAACATTCTTCTATAAAAATAGTCCTTCCTCGATCATTTTGTTTCCTCTCCTTTTATTTTCAGCTCTGGTTCTCAGACAGAATCAAAAAGTGCACTGTGTTATTAAATATCTCTTACATAGTTGTGCTCTGTGTGGAGCAGGGACCAGCAAATGTAAATCCAGTCTTGGCAGAAAGTAAAACTTTGGCATGCAAATAGTTAATTCCTGCAGGACGCTGGATGCCATTTGGCGTCATTGCCCACTGTAGGCTCCAGGCTCCAGTCTCCCCAGACGTCAGTAGTGCAGCTGTGTGGAGTGCGAGCAGGCAGGAACACGTTACCTCACCATGGCACTGTGTAATGAATGAATTAATTCAGATTCAGTGCCTGATAACATCATTTTCCCATAGTATAATCACTTCTCTTTTCACACCATTCATTGGAACTGTTTTTATGAGTGTGGTTTGTGTGTGTGTTTGGAAGTTTCGCTTAGTTATAAATTTTAAAAGTCTTTGAATACTCTGATATCCTGGAATCCTGATGAACTGAAACCTGCCAAAGTTAATAATGTGAGAATTAAATAGGGTAATAAAATCCAACCTTTATTGGAAAATTCTTTCTTCTTTGCTATTCCAATTTGTGCCTCTTCTGCATCTTTCCCAAGCTCTACCTCAATTCCATTATTAGTAGCCAATTCTTCCAAAACCTAAGTGCTTTGCTCCTCCCTAAATCCCTGCCTTTCAATGCCCCTCTCCCACACTTCAAAAGTTGTCAACTGTGCTCGGCATGCAGTGCCTTAGGCTTCTTGAACAATGAGATCAAAACCTGTCTGTTTTCCCTTTAGCTCAGAATAGAACTGTCTGCAGCCTGTGATTGTCTGTTCTCGTCATTGCCGTATGATTGAGGAGGAGAAAAGGCTATTGAGGTCATCAACTTCACATTGGTACTTTCTTGCCCCCCAGCCACCACATCTATCCAGATCCACCAGTCGTAGCCAATATATGCATTAGAATAACTGTATAATAATACATTATTGGCAGGACTCTGATTTTTGGACTGACACTGCGACTTCTTACTACCAGTGAGATCCAAAACCACCCAGAACGAACTCTCCCATTGTTGCGTAAGTGCAGCTTGAGGTGCTTTCAGTCCTTAGAGTTGCAGTAAATCTCAGAGTTAACAAAGCAAACCAGTTCAGGGATAAACAATTAAAGTGTAAGTGTAATTTTCTAAATTGGTGCTGCAGGCAGAGTAGTGCCTGCCGAGAGCACATGTTGGGGATCTAGGTACACATCAGTTTTCTGGTGATTATTTTAAATAACCTGAATTTTTCGCCAGTGGAAGAGCAAAATTTTGGTTATAACATTGCCCCAGCATCTGGACAGTGTGAGAACTTTTATCCTAGAAGCAATACAGGAAGGAAAATTTGTAGTTCTTGAAATTGCCTGTGGAATCTGGAATTTCCTTTAAGAACATTTGAAGGTGATTTTTATGAGCTTACGTCAAATGTAGAAGGATCAATGATGGTTTTCTTGGTTAATAAGCAATACTAATCTAAGCGAGGGAAAAGTGAAGCTGACTCAGAAAACACTCGTGTTAATTTTGATTTGGCAAAGAGTCATTACCTGGATTTAGTGAGGAGGGAGTGGAGATGCACTTCTTATCATTCTAGAAAACTTCAATGAATAGCTGAAAGAGCAATGGATTATTCCACTACAAAGTGTCACAGTAGAGACTTTGGAGGCGTACTCACCTCTTTCAGCAGAGCACTCTGTAGTTATAAGGAAGTTGACAGAGGTCTAGAAATAGAAATATTGAAATCTGTGAAAGAAAGCAGGCCTGCCCAATGCAAAATTTGCCTTGGGAATAAAATAGTTTTGATAGGTGCTGTAGACCGATGAAGGTGGAACCAGATTTAACCTTAGGGAGATGATGTTGGTGGAGGAATTCAAAATTAGTATCTCTGTGGGGTTAAGGTCTTACCTGGAGGACCATAAAATTCATTAGATAGGGGAAGCCTCGTTGGCAGGCAATTATGAGTTAATGTTTAAGACGATTAATAATAGACCCCACTTTGGAATCTTCCAGAGAAACTGGAAGGAGAGTAAGGGTGATGGTAAAAAGCCTGGCTCTGTTGAGAAAGATGGAAAGGATAGACATCCATGCCCTTCTTGGATTGGACACGAAGGCTCAGAGGACAGGTTTAGTTCAGTGGCTACTTCTGTCATAATGGGAAGGCAGTATAATAATATTACTGGGCTAGTTATTGAGAATCACAGGCTACTGCTGTGAGAATACAGGTTTGAATCCCATCATGGCAGCTAATGGAATTTAAATTCAGTTAATAAATCTGGAATTAAAGGTAACAGTAATCATTTATATCTTAGTCACAAGCAGGCTTACGTTAACACTGCAGTAAAGTTACTGTGAAAATCCCCAAGTCGCCGTGTTCTGGCACCTGTTTGGGTACACTAAGGGAGAATTTAGCATGGTCAATCCACCTAACCAGCATGTCTTTCAGAATGGGGGAGGAAACCAGAGCACCCAGAGAAAACCCAAACAGACATGGGGAAAATGTGCAGATTCCACACTGACAGACAGTGACTCAAGCCAGTAATTGAACCTGGGTCCCTGGCGCTGTGAGGCAGCTGTGCTAACTACTGTGCCATCCAGAGGATTCAGACAAAGTGCACACCCAATGGGAGAATGAAAAGTAAAAAAAAGTTGTGAAAAAAGAATTAAGTTTTTTTAGTTGAACATTGACATAACCTGAACAGAGTTCGTAAAGGAACTACAGAAGATTTTACAGAAGAATAAACTGCTTGCTGAAGAGGAGGTAATCTAATACCTATGTATCCTGGAGAAGAAAACTAAAGGGTTCTATCATGGTGAAGAATTTGAAATTAAACATGAACCTAAATATGAAAACTTGGGGCAAACTTTGGTGTTGTGGCAATGTCACTGGACTAGGATTCCAAGGCTCAGGTTGTTGCGCTGGAGACACAGGTTTGAATCCCACTATGGTAGCTAGCAAAATTTAATTTCTGTTAATAAAATCTATAGCCTCAGTAATAGTGACCATAACAGCTATAGCTGTTGTTGTGAGAACTCATGTCCTTTAAGGAAGGAAATCTGTTGTGCCTAACTACTTCTGCCGATGCGTTGTTTTTTTGTAAGTAAAGTTTATTTATTCGTCACAAGTAAGGCTTACATTAACACTGCAGTGAAGTTATTGTGAAATTCCCCTACTTGCCATACTCCAGCGCCTGTGTCTTTCAGACTATGGGAGGAAACTTATGCAGACACAGGAAGAACATGAAAATTCCACACAGTGACCCGAGTCAGGAATCAAATTCAGGTCCCTGGTGCTGTGAGGCAGCATGCCACCATGGTGCTGTGAGGCAGCATGCCACCATTGTGCTGCCCGTTTTTTTCTGTGTGCTTCCAGACCCACAGAATTGTCCTCTGAAGTGGCCAAGCAAGCCACTCAGTTCTAGGACAATTAAAGATGAGCAACAAATGCTCATCATGCCAGTGACACCCACATCCTATGAAAGAATTTTTAAAGATGAGGTGAATTCAATTGTTATGAAGGACGATTCGGATGTTTGATGGGTTGAAGCTTTTTTCAAAGAATTGGACATCAAAAACCTACAAACACATTCTGAAAGTGAAGATCAGGTTATGAAAACTAAAGAGTGTTTCAGAATCTGTTTTAAAAAGTGTAAACATACTGATGACAATTTAGTGGGGGAAAAAAAGACAAAGGAAATGGCTGTATGTAGAAAGAAGAAGCAGTGTGACAGGACATTGTCCTTGACTCTAGTTCACATCTGCCAGTACCCAGAAGCTCAGCTGGTTTGCCAGGTATCAGTAATGTTGTTCTTTACACCAAACAAAACTGTAAAACCTTTGGACCCCTCACAAATACAAATCCAGGCTCCTGACTGTATAAAGTCCAATACAGATTTTTTTAAAAAGTAACATGAAGAGGACAAAACCAAGGTACTTCTCTATACACACGTGGTTCTGGTGTTTGACACCAAGAGCCAAAGGCTGTTTTGTTGGAGTTTGATGCTGCAGCCACTAAATTAAAACTTGTGCATGTTGCAGACCAAAACAATGTGACTTAGATGTGTGATTTTAAAGAACAAGGGTTGGTAACAATGTCTTAAAGTCTCATGAACGGATTGGATTTATTATTAGTCATAAGAATTGCTTTGTAAGTACAATGTACCATTGTTGTTCCTTGTATTAGTTTATGTTGTTAGAACTTGCTGTATTGCAAACATTGTTGTAAGAAACTTTACTATGGTAAAACTTCCTCTTTCTGCGATGGTGAGAGAGGAGTGTGACGATCTATAACTTGGAAGCAGTACAGTAAGAAAAATGTGTAATTTCAAAGTGTCTGTGCCATCTGTAATTGTTTTTAAGAATGTTTGAAAATGAATTTTAAGAGTTTGATTCAATTGTATAGGGATCAATTATAATTTTTTTGGACAATTAGAAACACTGGTGTATGTGACCTGGTGACCCTCGACCTAGAAGTAAAAGCAACAGTTAACGACAGAAGCTGGCTGACACAAAGGAGAGCTACAGGCAGAGGAACTGAAGGATGAAAGCAATTAGCACACATGCAGACACAAAGAGAAAGCAGACAGATAGAAAGAGGAGCGTTGAGAATGCTTGTGAGGATAAGAAGCAAACCATTCTCAGGAACAAGTCAGGTTTTGAGTGTGAAGAACTGAGTCAAGCTAAAACAGCAATGAATTAAATCCACAAAATGCTAGAAAAACTCAACAGGTCTGACAGCATCTGTGGAGAGAGAAAATAAAGTTAACATCCTGAGTTCATACGACTCCTTTTCAAATTTCCAGCATCCACAATATTTTGTATTTACTACAACGGCTCAGATCCTTTGCCCCAAGCTTGCTGATCTTAGGAGCGTTAGAACAGGTCTCAACACTCCAGACAAGTGCATGGAGGTGTCAATGTCGCAGGATGAGGGGCGGGGGGGGAATGCGGGGGAGATGGTGAGGAAAGAATTAAGCTAGGAATTCTTGGCTTGCGAGCCAGTGTAAATGTTAAAACCATTATCCTGGTCCTATCTGCCCCCCACTCCACCTCCTCCCTTTTGCTGCAATGACTGCAACATTTTCGTAGAAAAGTAAATGACAGGACATTTAAAGTCAAACCCCACCATGCTGACCTTCAGAGAGAGGTGTGAAGGAAGCAAAAATTACTACTCAAAACCTTGAAGGCCAACTCTCAGCATAAATTTGCATTACATTCACATATTTGTCATAGTGCAGTTGAGAGTTTGGAAATGATTAAGTGTTGTTTGCACTGGTCTTCGGCAACCAACATGCAGAGAGATATTTGCAGCAAATCCAAACATTCATTCTTATAGGCAGATAGTAATTCCCCACGCAAAACTCCACAGTCCCAGCCGCTAGTACTCAGACATGATTCATTACCCAGTCACTGGATTATTACAGAATTGTTTTGCTAAGTGCTTTTCAGAAAAAATTTCTAAAATCCCACTGTCAGCACTACAGACAGGAAAAGCATTTTTTAAGTGTAGGGAGCTTGAAACAAGGACAGATTTAGGATTCTCTAGTTCTATGTGAGTTTGACTCTATTTCTGCTGATTTGTATGTTTTTTTTGTTTGCTGAAGCTGAATGATAAAATTAGTTCAGGAACTGGCTGCATGGAGTTGCTGTGTGTTACAGCGCAAAGAGAGCTGAAAGTCACCTACACATTCAAAATGACACAACTGCTGAAACACACAGGGTCTAATTGACTTTGTTCCACTTACATTAGTTCAGTTTTCTTCCACTGTCAGGCTTAGTAACTCCTCTAAGTCTGTTCCCCAAAGCACTTTACCCATTCATTGCCCACCTCCTGTTATCTCAGTAATATGTATTTCACTGCTGGTTTTATTTATTTAATAAATAAAAGTTAAAATTTATTTATTTATTGGTCACAAGTAAGGCTTACATTAACACTGCAATGAAATTACTGTGAAATTCCCCTAGTCACCATAGTCCGGCAGTGATTCGGGTCAATGCACCGAACCAGCATCTTTCAGAATGTGGGAGGAAACCTGAGCATCCAAAGGAAACCCACACAGACACAGGGAGAACATGCAAACTCCACACAGACAGGAACTCAAGCCAGGAATCAAAACCTGGTTCCTGATGCTGTGAAGCAGCAGAGCTAACTGCTGTGCTACCATGTCACCGCCTGGTCATCTGGTCATAGTGCAATGTGAATTCACAACTTGAATCAAAGAACAAAACAGCATGGGAAACAGGCCCTTCGGCCCAACAAGCCCACGCTGCCACCCCGATGTTCCCACCTCTACCCGTGATCCCTGTATATGTTTATAGATCTATGGATTAAAAACCAAATTTGAGACAATTTAGGGAGAATTTGTTTAGCCAATTAGCCTAAGAGCACATCTTTGGGATATGGGGAGAAACCGGAGCACCCGGAGAAAACCCACGCAAGCACGGGGAGAATGCACAAACTCCCACAGACACAGGCCCAAATCCATGTATCTGCACAGCACAGCAATAGTCACTTCTGAGTTATTAGACCAGTACCACAAGCAGCAGACTGGATTACTGTTTCTGAGTTCTCCTTTTGTGAGTAATCAAGTGGTAATAATTTTATACCTGGTTATTTTTGAGATTTAAGCCCATTTAGTATATATTTTTCCAATTGTAGATTCCAAGATTTTTTTTCAGTTATGCCAACCTTAACATTACAACGTAATTTGTGTAGTTAAGAAAAAACAACTTGCATTCCTATAGAGTCTTTACCATAGTAAAATATCCAATGGCATTTCACAGGACTGTTAATGGACAAAATTTGAAATAGTTCACCAAAGACAATATTGAGACAGGTAACTAAGGCAGGTTTAATGGAGGAGACCAAAGTAGAGAAGTTTATGGAGGCAATCCCAGAATTTAGGCCCAAGATGCCTTAAGGCACAGCAGCCAAAAGTGAAGATGCTGAAGGGGTTAGAATTGTTGGTGTACAGAGTTCTCGAGGAGTTGTATAGCTGGAGGGGGTAGCAGGGAAGGTTCTGGAAGGGTTTGAATAACATAAGATGGAGAATATTAAGAATTTCTTGGTATCTATTCTATCAAGCCCTTCATAACTTTTAACTCCATTATTAGAGCTCTCTGTTAAATTCTGTGCTTTGGTGTGTTACAGAGACAGGTCAAGTACATCTTTCAGATAGTTAGCCAGTTTTCCACAAGATGATGTTACAATGTTGTTTCTGATGTTACAATCCCCATGGGAGAACTGTAAACCTAAATACAGTTATTAAACAATCATCAAAGATGAAATCACCAACAAGATTTCACCTTTTGCAACATTTTAACACAAATCTGAATCAATATAAATTAAACATGAACTGACAGGTAAATGTTGCTTCAAATAAATTTCGCTTTAAATGGTTGACACAACCAAGACATATCTAGTGTAACCACAAGCATCCATATCACTCCCTGCACAAACGTGACACTACATAGCCACACTTTTCCACAATTACACAAGGTAAGTCAGGAGGTCGCGTTCTTCGACAGATTTCATCTTTTGACTTTCATGGGTACAGTTATCATCAGCAAGACACATTTCTACAAACCCTCCTCCCTAGGGTCACAACAGTTCTGATGATGTAGCTATTCAGTGTTTCTTTTTAACTGACCAACCAATAACTTCTTGGTACATAGTTTGGCCAATCCTGCGAAGACACCCAACTCGTTATTGCCCCTGAACTATTACACACAGTTTTTTTAGTTTTGGACTGTTTTGGCCAGCTTGCAAGGTCCTTCAGGAGCCCTTCTTTTCTGTCAAAAAGGAAAACCTTACTTCTTCCTGAGAATGGTTGCTTCTTCTCTTCACAAAGAATTCTCGATGTTCCTGTTTCTATCTCTTCTATGACGTTATTGGATGTGAAGCATTTTGATGTGCCCTGAAGGTATGAGGAAGTGCTATATAAAGGCGCATTCTTTCCTTCAAAAGTTTGATGGATCTCTTTATTGCTGGAAGTTTCAGTTTATCGTTGGCTGAGTTAAGCCTGGCAGCACTGGAGTTCACCTTCCATCCTGTGATTAGGGAGGGATAATATCTTCTCTATCTCAATCACATGACTGAACCTTGACCTTAAGAGGAACAGCCCAGCTTGACATTTGTCTTCCCCAGGCTTTACCACCTTTTGCATGTTCCCTGAGAAAGATTGTTGTCAATTTAGTAATTCATTATGGGCACTATCTTGGTTAGGAAACTGAACCTCAGTTTACTTTAGAACCTTAGAAGTGGCAGAAAGAAGATATCCTACCAACCAGCTGCATTCAGCAGATTACTCTAAACTGAATATAAACGGAGCATAAGCTAAAATAGACACAGAAGGGGTACTACTGGCATATCTAGTTTGTGAGCACACAATTGCAGGTTGGGAGATGACTGATGTGAGGCATAAAACATCAAAATGGACCAGATTTGAATGGCCAGTTTCCGAGTTGTACAATCTATGTTTGTAATCATACATGAAGACCCAGATACCTGCTCCTCACCTCCCTGCTAGAAATAAGGAAAATAATTGCCAGGAGAAGACAAGACTATATTTAGCTGTGATGTCCTCCGCACGCAGGTAGCCTGTCAAAGCTGATATACGTAGGGGACCACTTGAATGAAGAAATAAGTTGCATGGCACAGATGAATAATATTTAGATAGGCTGCTGAAGAGTGATCCAGACTCAAAATGTTAGCTCTATTCTCTCTCCACAGATGCTGTCAGCACTACTGAGATTTCCCTAAATTTTCTGCTTTTACTTCAGATTCCAGAATTCATAGTAATTTACTTTTACTTAAATAATCTGCTTTATTTATTTAATGAGGAAATTGAAGAAAAATAACTTTCTAAACTCAACATTTTTTCTCTAAAATGATGGCACAATAAGCTATCTGCCCTTCAGGCTCAGACTAATATGATAAGAATGTGTTATTTGTCCGGCTGTGGGAGGCCTACACAAACTGACTGGAAGGCCACACCCAGATCCTCATTGGCCAACGACCAGACTGAAGCTCTTTAATAATCCTATGAGTAGGAAGCTCTAAGAATGGCTGGAAATGATACATCAATTAAGTGATGATATTGTCCTAAAGTTGAGGTTAGATGTGTAATTAAGACGGTGCATTGGGAACTTTATCACTCACCTAACCTCTGTCCAACTTGGCAATTCTCACTGTTAAGCCTGGATTTAAACAGTGGAAAATATCTCATTGCCTTGCATTGTCATCCTTAATTTTGGCTTTTTTTGTTAAGTTTTGGTAAATGTATACATGCCTGCCTTGACTTTCAGGACATTGAGACCAGAATACTATTCAAATAATTCATAAATGGATTACAGCTTTGTTATTAAATTTGAGCTGTGATAAAATCATAGGAGAGGACCATTCATTCCATTGCACCATTACTTGCACTACCATTAAAACTACCTACGAGAATTCCATTTCTCTACCCTTCTGTTATTTTATATTCTTTTTAAATGCTTACCCAGTTCCCTTTAATTAATGTTATGGTCTCTACCTCAACAGTCCCTTGAGGTAAATATTCCACATTGTAATAACCATCTGTGTGGGGGGAGAAAACATTCTTCTCACTTTCCTCTTCATTCTTCTGAAATCCTGGAGTGGATTCCTCTCTTATAATTTCCTCTTGGCAATCTGTTTCCATGAATGCATTTTATTGAAAATATTCCAGGGAATTGATTGTTTTTCTTTGTGTTCAATAGACACGGGCATTCTGTAATGGACAAAAGGTTGAGAATGGACAAAACATTCAAATACAGCTGCCATAAGTGACTCCGTTTCCAAGTGCATTGATTAGTGCATCACCAAGTATACAGACTTGAAAGGTTTACTACTCAGTCTGCATCCTAACGAGGAAAAGAAGTGTAGAGGGACAGGATGTCCTGCTGAGAGACAGATATAGACGGACTGAATGACCTGGTGAAAGGCAGAGGTATAGACGGACTGTACATCCTGGTCAGAGACAGAGGTGTAGAAGACCACATGGCCATGGTCTGTACACCTCTGTCCCTCATCGGGACATGGAATCCCGCTACACCTTTATCTCTGACCAGGACATACAGTCCATCTACATCTCTGTCCTTCACCAGGACATCCAGTTTATCTACACCTCTGTCCTTCACCAGGATGCAGAATTCTTCTACACCTCTGTCCTCACCAGGCCGTGCAATCCTTCTACACCTCTGTCCTCACCAGGCCACGCAATCCTTCTACACCTCTGTCCTTCACCAGGATAGAGGTATAGACAAACTGTATGTCTTGGTCAAGGACAGAGGTCTAGAGAGATTGTTCACACAGATTTTAAATGCACTGGGTTAGGGCCAGTACCCTATTTCTTCAGGATGCACAGTCACTTTTAGTGGCAATATATTTGTTTGGTTTGAAGGTAGGTTAATCAATAGGAAACAATGGATTATTTTCAGTTGGCAGGTTATAACTGGCAGGCTGCCATGAGGGCCAGTAGCGTTTCAGCTTTCCAAGGTCTCCCTTTTCCAAGTCTGCTGATATTCAAAGTTAGGTGGGAAAGCAAGCCTTGAAAGGAGAGAGGGAAGGTGCGAAGGGTATAAACAGAGTGGTAGGAAGGTATTAGATGGAATAAATGAGATGAGATGAGAGAAAATGTGAAATTATCTATTTGGTAGGAACAATAGAAAATGAGAATATTTATTAAAAGATGAAAGATTAATGAACATTCGTATTGGGTCCAAGTAAAGTTATTACATAGTTGTACAGTTACAAAGGCAAATGTAATGTTAGTCATTAGGGCAAGCCATTTGGAGTATAAAGTAGAGAAGTCTTGCTGCTATTACACAGGGCTTTCTTGAAACAATATGTGGAGTACTGTGCACAGTTTATGGTTTTGTGGATATGGGCATCGCTAGCAAGACCAGCATTTGTTGTCCATTCCTAATTGTCTTTGAACTGAGTGGTTTGCTAGGCCATTACAGGGGGCATTCTGAGGGTCTAAAGTCAGATTTAGGCCAGATCGGATAAAGACAGCAGATTTCCTTCTCTAAAAGAACATTAGTGAATCAAATGTGTTTTTCTAACAATCAATGATAGTTGCCATCGTCATCATTACTGAGGTTTATTAATTGAATTTAAATTCCATGTTGTAGTGGAATTTGAACTCATGTCCCCAGAGGTGACATCTGGATTATTAGTCCAGTGATGTTATCACTGTTTGTCTTAGAGGGGTTGCAACAAGAGTTCAGTAGGTTGATTCCTTAGATGATTGGCCTTTGAAAAGAGATTGAATAGAGTAGGCCTGTAGTTTCTGGCGTTTAAAAGAATGAGAGATGATCACATTGTAATGTATAAAATTCTCAAAGGTTTGAGGGGAAAAATACTGAGAGCTTTTTCCTGTGGCTGAAGTGTCTAGAAATAGGAGACATAGTCTCAGGACAGGGGGTTGACATTTTAGAATGAAATGAGGGGAAGTTTCATGACTCAGAGGATTGTGAATCTTTGGAATTCTCTATTCGAGAAGGCTGTGGATACTCAGCTGTTAAGTATATTCAGGATTGAAATTGATAGATTTTGGGCAGTAGGGGAACAAGGGGTTATGAGAATAGGATCTGAGGTTGAGAATCAGTCATGATCTTTTGAACAAAGGAACAGACTTTAGGGCCCCTGTGGCCTACTCCTGTTCCTATTTCAAATGTTCTATTGTATGTCTATTTGGATCTGTCAGGCTTCGGCTAAGATTCTAAAGCAAACATTTTACTGTGATTGTCAGAAATGTTGGGAGTATAGAAGGTTTTGTTGGTTGCAATCTTTCCCAGAGGAGATCTTCCTCTTGTCCACACCAACTCATTCAGCCCAGATTGCTTATTGCAAGCTACAGCTTGGCATTCTTATGGATCCTCTCATCTGTGAAATTTTAGGGAAGTAAGTTGATGGGAATATGTTCTTCATAAATTCCAGTCTTCCTGAAGAAGCTTGTTCGTTTTATCTCCCTGGATCCTTTCTTAGGAATACCTGCAGGAAACAGACTAGTATTATTTAAAGGCTGATTGATTTGATTGTACACTAACATCCTTCATGGGTTAAAAGCTCCTGCTCCACACCATTTATTACCGGAGTTGCTTTGGAAACCACCAATATTTCTGTTGTGCTCAAGGGCAGAGTGGCACAGTATGTTCTAGTGCTATTCTTTCATCTCTGGGCATCAGATCCAATGCCAACCAGCCAGGCCATGTAAAGTGAAGCACAACCGATGAAGCACATTCACTTTTGGCAAGCAGTCCCCTCTATAAATCAACAAGGCAATTAAAACATTAAAGAAGTTCATTTGACCTATGGTTTTGCAACTGTCCTTGGGTCTCAGCATTACTACGTGTAGATAGTGTATGCAGAGGAGACAGTAAAAGCATCTAAGAGTCAGTTCAAATAAATTGACAATATCAAGTCCTCCCCACCAATATAAACAAGCGTGGCATTGAGATGCTCCCACTATCGATAGCCAACACTTACTGTCTAGGCTCTAATTTGAAGAATGGCCATTTTGAATGAAATGGTAGACAGAATCATAGAATCCCTACAGAACATTCGGCCCATCGAGCATGCACCGACAACAATCGTACCCAGGCCGTATCCCTGTAACCCTATGTATTTACCCTGCTATTCTGTGGTATGGGTAATCAACCTAATTGGCACATCTTTGGAACGTGGGAGGAAACAGGAGCACCCGGAGGAAACCCACACAGCCACAGATAACGTACAAACTTCACGCAATCACCCAAGGTCAGAATTGAACCTGGGTCCCTGGCACTGACAGACAGCAGTACTAACCACTGACACCTGATGCTGACACTTGTGAAAATGGAAGGCGAGAAGAGGCAACACACTCAGGAAAGGAACAGTTGATAATGGGAGGGACAGACATGACCTGTTGAGTGCTTGTCTCATTGTTTACAGGTGGCATTTACACAGAGTTTCTGATTACTGCTCTAAACTTAATCACAATTATAAGGTCGTGTATAGCTTAGTGAATTTTGTGCTCTTTTAGATGAAGAACTGGGATTGGAGCACTTTACATTTTGACAGTGCGAACAGCAAAGATTCCCAAATTAGGAAAGGGCTATTAGATGCAGTAGCAAGCTCCCTCTACCACCTTCAATCAATGTGGACATATGGTATTGGAGAGAATGCATGGTTCTGTGGAGGATAAAGTTCTATCCTAAGGGGTATGGTTCTGTGAAGGTTTGTTTTATAGGAGCATTATGGTTCTGCGGATGGGTATAATTATGTGGGGATATGGTTCTGTGGGCAATATTATATAGTGGTTGAAACCTTTTCCTTTCATTTCAGGGACAGTGGAGAAATGACCTATTTAATGGACAAGGCTCTATGATTCATTGCAGTGGAGTCACTTACAATGGAATGTGGATCAATGGTCGTCCTGCCGGTGAGTAGTCTATAGATTGTATTACCAATTGCACATGTGGCACTGATAATACGGTCATTGATTAATTATTGTCCTTCTATGTTGTTGCAATGATGAAGGAAGAAGTTTAGATTTGAATGACAATTTCGAGGATAAGCTTTTTTAGTGTTTTTTTCCCTTTTCTGCATATTATCTATAGTCATGCCAGATAGCTCTGCTTTCTGCATTTTATATTTCAGCTCCAAAGTTATAATGTAAACTGGCCAAACTGCTGCACTTAACAAATGTTTGTGAAACGTTCTTGGGGTTGATTCTGATTTTCCTTGAGGGGGAGGGGGATATCATCCCACACCCAACTCCAGTTGGAAGTGCAAATGTGTGGACAATTGATGAAAATCCAGTCAAACTCTCTGATGTATGTAGTGATGGAATAGTTTGTCACCGTGTACTGTCAGTCATTACAGATGTATTATGGTTACCCTGCATGTTCCTGTAAAACTGTAACCCAGCGAGACTCAGGGCTTAAAGGGAGATGAGGGGAAAAGTGCCACTAAAAAGACAGAACATCGAGTTGCTGCTGCTGAGGCTAGTTGTTTGTAGAATACCTCA
This sequence comes from Sphyrna mokarran, assembly GCA_024679065.1. Taxonomy (NCBI): domain Eukaryota; kingdom Metazoa; phylum Chordata; class Chondrichthyes; order Carcharhiniformes; family Carcharhinidae; genus Sphyrna; species Sphyrna mokarran. The sequence continues at coordinate 14,667,067 of JAGIQG010000028.1, read as the reverse complement.
AGCCAGGAAAGGGTGGAGACTGGATTTAAAGTATTTCAGTCTTTATAACTTCTTCACTAGCCTGTTCCAATTTGTTCTTGATCAGCGTCCTCCACTCCATAAGCTTGAGGTCATCCAAAACTTTGCTACTGTCCTACCTCGTATGAAGTCCATTTCATCCATCCTGGGCTGTCTGACTAATATTGGGTCTTGGATAAGAAAAGCCTCAATTTAAAAATCCTTATTTTCAAACCCTTTTGTGACCATACCACTCTCTATCTCTATGACTTCCCCTAGTCCTTTAATTTTCAAGGCATCTCCTCTCCTTCAATTCTGGTCTCTTCAACATCCTTGATTTTTAATCGTTCCACTATTGGCAGTTGTACTTTCTGCTGCCATGACTTTAAACTTTCAAATTCCCTCCCTTTAACCTCTCTGCCTCTCCACCTCCCATTCTCCCCTTAAAATGCTCTTTGAAATTTACCTCTTTGGTCAAGCTGAACTAGCCATGGAAATACTGTGGCTAAAAGAACAGGTCAGTGGCTGGTTATACTGAGGTGAGTATCTGACCTAATGACATCCAAAATATTTCTACCATCTCCAAGACACAAATCAAGAATTTGATGAAATGTTCTCCACTTGCTTGGATGAGTCAATGAGCTGAAGAAACTCGGTATCATCCAAGACAGCGTGATTGTCACTCAACCACCAGCTTAAACATTCGCTCCCTCCACTACTAATTCACAGTGGCAGCAATGTGTGCCATCTACAAGATGCATTGCAACAAGTCACCGAGGTTTCTTTGAAAACATCTTCTGAACCCACGATATCTACCACCTAGAAGAACTAGGGCAGTGGGCACAAGAAAAATGATTGCTAAAGAGCTAAGGATAAGGATGAAAAATCTGGATGTATTAATGTTCTTGACATTCCACAAGTTTGAACACAGCAAAGCAACAATAAACAAAACAAAAAGAATGCCAAACCATATAGTTAGAAAAGAAGTGTACAAGCCTGAGACAATCATGTTCAAATAGTACAGTGATCAGATCACACCTTGAGTACTGCATTCTTTACAGGCTTTGTGATGTTTTCTAAATAAAATCTGGTTTTGCTCACCTTACAGTGTGAGACTAACAGTATCTTACAAATAATGGAATCTGTTTCTTTTTGGAAAAAGCTGAAGCCAGTAAGCTGGTGATTCTTGGTGAAGAAATACGAGAGGTGGTGCAGGGGTCTCCATTTACCATTGAAGTTCAGCTCCAAAACAATGAAGGAGAACTTGTGAAAGGTAAGGAACCATCCATTATCCTAATTGTAGGGCTTCCAGATATCACAGGCAAATACCATTCGAACTTAGTGCTGCCTAAGTGGCTTGGTGGACACATGCACTGCATGTCATGGAACCAAGTCATACAGGTTTGGAAAGCCTTGCTACCTAGTTGTCTAATGCCATTCGGGGTAACAACTGCACAGTTGCATTTGGCTTTGATGCTGCTGATCACTTTGTGGTGGGCCCAGTCGGAAAAAGCATAAATGTTGGGCAAGAACAGGATTAAGCTTGGATGTGATGCTTTTCCTTTCTGCTCCTAGTACCTCACCTCCCACCAGCAACCCTTACTCCAGTTCCATAGACTGGCAGGAATTACCAGTTGGGTGATAAACCAAACTCCAGCAGCAGAGTGAGCACCCTGAGAACAGAGGACATGAAGTAGCTCTGGTAGAATTTACTGTTCAGGATAAGGTGCAGCAGACAACATGTGGTTGGGGAAAAAGTGGAATTTCTCCACATATATTAATAACTGGTCTCAGAAACAGTCTATTATTATTTGGTGAACTAGTACCAATGTCCTGATGTGTTTTTATACTCCTTTAAACATTATTCTGTCTTTAATGGCATGCAGAGAAATGTTAAACCTGCACAGGAATTCTTTTTGGGAAAAAAAGACTAATGGGGCTGGGAGGTGTGAATAAAGCAGCCGCTTACTCCCATTATCTTGGATTGTGCATTGCTAGATGTCACGCACGACAGCCTGCAGCAGATGACCTAATTTCACATCTTTTAAATGCGCAAAGGGTACCTGAAAGAGCAAGACTCCAATTTAATTTATTTCACAGACAGCAAATGCTTGCTAATGGCTAGGACCTGTCAGTTGCAACACTGGTTTCCCACTAGCAAAACTGATCCAAACCAAACCCAAACTGACAAGCTGGCTGGCTGGCAACAAAAAGACTAATTTTTGGAAGGAACAAACTGTCAGGCTATATGAGCATTTCCTACAAATGCTCACAAATTTGTGAGCTCTGAAAGGACTTGATGCTGATCTGACTTTATACTATTGCACCCAATGCCTTGTTTACAATGAGCAGAATGGTGTCTAATTCATAGGTAAATGCAGTCTGATCATGCCCATTTTCTACTCATCTGTTGAACTGGGTGGGCTCGGAGTAAATAGGCATGGCTTCTTCCATTGCTGGCTCATTGTCTGACACAAAACTGAGAAATACAGACCAAGCACCTGATCCGGACAGTGAGTTGGTGACTTAAGTAGAAAAGGACGTGTGTTTGGATGTCAGTTGAGGACGAGATCAAATCCAGATAAGGTGACCCCCATGGTGGAACGTCCTGTTAGCAACTAATGTCAGGGCTCGTGCAAAGAAATTGAGCTGCCTCAGTGAATTTTTTTAGCATATGTCAGAAAGGAAATGGGAATAAAGGTAAAGGCGCAAATAGAGATTTTGGAATTGAACAACAGGGGCGGCACAGTGGTTAGCACTTGTGCCTCACAACGTCAGGATTCAATTCCAGCCTTGAGTGACTATCTGTGCGGAGTTTGCACATTTTCCCCATGAGTGCTCTAGTTTCCTCCCACAGTTCAAAGTTTTGTGGGTTAGGTGGATTGCCCGTGCTAAATTGTCCCTTAGTGTCGGGTTACAGGGTTAGGGCCTGGGTGGGATTGTTGTCGGTGCAGGCTTGATGGTCCTACATTTTGGGATTCTATAAATCTAACAGAAGCCAATGAAGCTAATAAAGGACAATAGTTATATAAATAAGCTGACCTGAAATCAGCAGGCTAGAACTGATATATTTGGTACAGAGAGCTGCAATGCTATAAGACCTGAGAAACAAATAGTGAGGTACGAAGGGAAAGGATAGCGAAGAATGAAATAAAAAGCAGACTGCAAGGTTAAAGAGAGAGAGAAAAGACCTGCGAACAATAAACAGGAATGAAAAGAAAGAGAAAGAGAGAGATAACAAAAAAAAGGAAAGTATAAGATCATGCCAAATATTGAATTTAGAAAGGAAATATGAAGACGCAGGGTGAAACTTGAAAAAAAGCTTTTTTAAATTGCAGAGAGAGCATATGTGGGACTGTCAGGACCGGCTGCTATAGACTGGTGCTTGTTCAGCTTTATTATAGAAATAAGACAATAAAGGAGGCCTGCAGAGACAGCCCTTACTATAAACTGGCACTTGTCCAGCTTTTTAAGAGTTAGAGCTGGCGAGTGGGGCCTGTGGAGACAGATCTCCCTGTGGGCCGATGATAGTCTGCTTTGTTTATAGAGAGAGTCGGATCCATAGCGATAGGCTTACTATGGAGTTCTGCTCATCCAACTTGTATTAATAGAAACAAATGCCTCTCACTTCTCCGATAATTCTGCCCAGTGTGAAGCTGTGCCACACACACCAGGACAAACACATTTCTGAAGCTGTGCTAGGGAGTGGCGTCTCTAAAGATATTTCCCATATGCTGAACTTAGTTCAGCTCTGTAGAATGGGATAGAGAGAGGTTTTCCCTGAGGCATGGAGAAACAGAGGAAGTGAATTCTGAGCTGTTTTCACTGTTGACTTGATTGACCACAGCAGGCAAAACTCTTCTTTTCCTCAATAAGAAGAATTGATGATACTCGTTATTTGGCATTGGCTCCGAGTGTAAATTGTTCCCATTCCTTTAATTATAACTTACTTACAATGTTCATCTCCTAACACCAGTGACTTCCCTGGACCCATCAGAGCCTGCACTGTGTAATGAATAATTATGCAAATGAGCACACTTTGGAGAATTGAGTGTTATTAGCATTTGACCTTTCGGGTGGGATTTGCAACAGCTTTAAATCATTTAGAAATCACATAGACCCAAAGATGAAAATTGGCCCCAGTAGTCGGGGCAGCCGTGGAAACAGTAAATTGGCATCAGTGTCCCTGGGACAAGAGAATGGAAGGGGGGTGGGGGGTGCAAAGTAATCAACCAGGCCTGTCTTACCTGATTGCTGTCAAACACTGAAGCCTGCTGTGTGGAGATTTGGTGAGAGCAAAACTTGGCTTCTCTCCGTTCGAATAGTCTGCGGTGACTCACCATTGAGGCGCACACGAAGGGGTGGCCACATGGGCGAGATACCAGATGTCAATTGTGAGGCAATAGCCCGACAAGATTCAGCAACTTCAGAAGGGGAGGAGAAAATTAGGTGCGAAGAATCGGTTTTAACAAATCCTTTTTGATTTTCCTTAATGTCTAAGCTATAACGTGGCTTGCCTCCAGGTGCTGGGCATCATTCCAGCATCAATGATATGTGTTAACAGCTTTGAGTCAGGTTGGGTAGCTTGGGCAAAATGTTTTTGTAGCATTCAGTTGGGTAACCAGGAGAGTTACTCAATAGTGCAGTAAAATCTCCCTCCAGTGATCTCCTTTTGCCAAAATGTTAAGAAGTGGATCGCGTTGTATTCCCTTCACAGCTATCTTTGGGAAGAAACGAGGCAGCCAGATTCTCTCATGTTTCCTTTTGGCAGGCGTAGCGCTCTGATGTTATAGCGTTCGCTGTGGAAGTTATAAAATGCCTGGTTAATCTGCTCGCGGTCAGGTGACCAACCCATCTGTTGCCCATATAATAGCAGCAATAACTCGAAACCATTGTTGTGACAACAGATACCTGGTAACACTCCACTGATGGCTACGAACTGAAAAATCCACCAAGAATCTTGCTAGTGCACAGATGTTATATTCCAGCTGTGCAAAAGAATTTATTGTCTTCTTGTTGCTATGCCAACAAAAATATATATGAAAAAATACTGGATTTCTTTTTGTTGTCAGGTTAATAAATGTGTCATACTTGTATTTTCAGCTCTCTTTCATTGGGGCTGAGTTAGTGGGTATGAACTGGGGCAGTGACAGAACTTTCTGCACTGAGTCTCAGAGATCCCAATCGAGGGAAGAAAGAAACAGTCATAATTCTCACTGCTGGCCTTTGCTGGGAAGTACATATGTGTTTGCATAGGAACATAGGAATTAGGAGCGAGAATAGGCAATTCAGGCTTTCAAGCAGCTCCACCATTCTATATGATCATGGCTGATCTCCTAATTCCACTTCCCTGCCTTTCCCCATAGTCTTTTATCCAGCTTTTGATCAAATATTTATTTATCACTTTCTTGAATCCATTGATTGATTCTGCATCCACTGCACTCTGGGGCAGTGAGTTCCATAGATTCACAACCCTCTGTGAGAAGTAGCTTTTCCTTATCTCTGTCTTGAACCTCCCCCCTCTTAAACTACAACTATGACCCCTTGCATGGTGGGCTGAGGACAGGATTGGACTCAGTTGTGATGCCACCCATAACCAAATAGCCAGCCAGCAATCTCTGTCATGAAAATTAGAAATAAGGAGCCCATCAAATCATCATCATACAATAGAATCTCACTGAGTTGAATTGCAGGGGAACTGCCTCCAAATTTGGGTTGAGGAGTTTCATACAAGCCATTGTCACATGAATGTGTTTCTTTGCAACCTCTTATGCCTACAAATGTGGTCTGTGCCAAGAATAACAGATTTAGATGCCAAATAAAAAGAATAAAGCACGAAATATGTAAAAAAAATCATTATTCATTTTACTCACAGCTTAGAATGACCTGACCTTGCAAAAAGCTGGGGCCTTGCATTGAGAAATTCTAGGAGTGAGATCTGGAAAATCTCTGTAATCTTTTTCTACTTGGCATGTTATTTTCCATTGTGCCCGACCCAGCCCGCCATGCTGTCAGTGCAGTCAAACATGTTTTCAGTGTTTTTGTGCTGTGTTGCAAATTTCCGGAGTATCTCAATGGCCTTCACGGCATGGCAGCTGAGCAGGCAGCCATTCATCAGGCTCCACAGCATTGAAGCACATATTTCTCTACTGGACTGAATCGGAGATGGGAACATCCTCAACAACACTGTCAACTTTCTCCCAGGTTTAGCCATGCTTCGGGTTTTTCCATCCTTTCTCTGCTCTGTGCACCTTGATTTTGCACTCTTGTGGTCTAACTCCACTCTGGTTGCTACTACAGTTAAGTTTAGACATGTTTGGCTAACCTGGAACAGCCATTTGGAGTTTTGCCCAGCACAGGCATCATTCTATAGAATTCCCGCTCTGAGTGGTTTTGACATAACTGGAATTCTTTGTCATCCGAGTTTGATTCATTGTGATTGTAATTTAGTATGATCATGGTTGATATTCTATTTCAACTGCACATTATCCCCATATCTCTGATTCCCTTTGTACCAAAAAATCTTTGCTTTGGCTACAGTTAATGATGGAGCATCTGCAGATCTCTGGATCAAGAACTCCAGGAATTCACAGCCATTTGAAATTTCTACTCATCTTATTGTTAAGCCCATAATTCTGACACTATGACCCGTAGTTCTAGACCCACCAAACAGGGGAAATGTTTTGCCAGCATCCATCCTATCAAGCTCGTGAACAATTTTATGTTTCAATTACATTCTGGAGTTCAGAAGAACGAGAAATAGAGTATTGGCCTCATCTATTTAACCTCTCAAGGGACAATCTGCTCATCCCAAGAATCAATAAATCTTTGCTGCACTCCCTTTAAAGAAAATAGCCTTTTTGCAAGGTACCCCAGGAAGGGTAGCATGATGCCACAGTGATTAGCACTGTTGCCTCACAGCTCCAGGGAACCTGGTTCAATTCCAGCCTTAAATGACTGTGTGGAGTTTGCATGTTCTCCCCGTGTCTCCGTTGTCTTCCTCCAAGTGCTCCAGTTTCCTCCCACAATCCAAAAGATATGCATGTTTGGTGAATTGGCCATGCTAAATTGCATGTTAATGTTACAAGATGTGTAGGTTAGGGGATTAATTGGATAAGTGTATGGGGTTATGGGAATAGGGTGGATGTCGGGCCTGGGCAAAAATATTCTGTCGGAGAGTCGATGCAGACTCAATGGGTCAAATGGCCTCTCATGCACTGTAGGGATTCTACGATTCAAAGAGTTGGTACTCTCAAGAGGAAGAGCATAGAACTCGCTAATAAATAAAACTCTGTTATTGGACATATTTAACTTATTGCTAATGCACTGAGAAAGAGTAAATGAGTTTTCTAGCAAAATTTGGAACTGGATTGACAGCTGGTCACTTTGCCAGGAAATGGGGTGCATAAAACAAATTGGAGGTGAGCAAAGTATAATTTTTTGTTTATACTTAAAATGAAAAAAATGTGGCACGCTGTATGTGATCTCTTTTGGAATATAGACAATGCATTTTAGAAGGTATTTGAATGGCCGTTTAATATTCACCAAGCCTGGTGACGACCGGAAGTCGTCATTAGGAGGCTGCCGGTAGTTGTAGTTTTCTCTGTCTCTATAAATTGGTCCAGAGAGGAAACCTGATACTCTACACAGGTAGAGTATCCCACCCTCCCCCCTCCTCTAACCTAATAATAAAAGTGTGTGGGAAGTTTTTTTTTTCTCTCTCCTTAAAGTAAATTAAAGTATCAGGGATGGCAGTGCAGGCAGTACGTTGCAACTCCTGTAGTATGTACAAGGTGAGGGACACCAGTAGTGTTCCTGCTGATTATACCTGCAGGAAGTGTGCCCATTTGCAGCTCCTTGAGGATCGTGTTAAGGAGCTGGAGCTGGAATTAGAGGAACTCAGGATAATTCGAGAGGTTGAGAAGGATATTGGCAGGAGTAACAAAGAGATAGTCACTCCTAAAAGTGATTCTTGGGTAACTATTCGGAAGAGGGGTAAGAAGCAATCGGGTAGACAATCCCCTGGGGCTGTTCCCCTCCAAAACAAATTTTCTGTCTTGGAGGCTACAGTTGAGGAAGAATCAACTGGAGATGACCAAAGGGAGCAGGTCTCTGGGGGTGAGCCTGCTGAGAATGCTCAGGTGGGTAGGGGGAATAAGAGATTGGGCCTAGTAATTGGAGACTCCATAGTTAGAGGGACAGATAGGAGAGTAAATAGTAATAAAAGTGACTCAGGGCTGGTGTGTTGCCTCCCAGGGGCTGGGGTCCAGGATGTCGCAGATCGGTTTTTTAATATTCTTAAGGGAGAGGGGAGTCAACCCCAAGTCATAGTTCATGTAGGGACACATGATATAGGAAGGACGAGGGAAGGGGATATTAAACAGAAATTTATGGAGTTGGGGTGGAAGCTTAGGGCCAAAACTGGCAGAGTGGTTATCTCTGGACTCTTGCCTATGCCAAGGGATAGTTTAGAGAAGAATAGAGAGAGGGAATGTTTGAACTTGTGGCTGCGGGGATGGTGCAGGAGGGAGGGGTTCAGGTTCCTGAACAATTGGGACTCATTCTGGGTTAGGTGGACCTCTACAAGAGAGATGGTCTACACCTGAACCAGAGGGGAACTAATATATTGGGGGGAAAATTTGCTAAGGCTATGCAGGGGGCTTTAAACTGATTCGGGGGGGGTGGGATCCTAAGTAGTTGGGGTGCTAAGAGGGATGAGAGTAAGGGGGTCATAGAGGAAAGCTGTAAAACACAGCAGCATACAGGTGGGGTAGGGCATGGTTTGAAATGCGTATACTTTAATGCAAGGAGTATTCGCAATAAGGGGGAGGAACTTGCAGCTTGGACCAGTACCTTGAACTTCGATGTTGTGGCCATTTCAGAGACTTGGGTAGAGCAGGGACAAGAATGGATGTTGCAGGTTCCGGGGTTCAAATGCTTTAGTCGGAGTAGAGAAGGAGGTAGAAGGGGGGGAGGAGTGGCATTATTAGTCAAAGACTGTATCACAGTGACAGAGAAGAAGTTTGATGAGGACTTGTCTGTTGAGGTAGTATGGGCTGAGATTAGAAACAGGAAAGGAGAGGTCCCCCTGTTGGGAGTCTTTTATAGACCTCCTAAAAGTTCTAGAGAGGTAGAGGAAAGGATTGCAAAGTCGATCCTGGACAGGAGTGAAAGTAATAGGGTAATTGTTATGGGGGACTTTAACTTTACTAATATTGATTGGAATAGCTATAGCTCTAGCTCGTTAGAGGGGTCAGCTTTCGTACAAAGTGTGCAGGAAGGTTTTTTGACTCAGTATGTGGATAGGCCAACTAGAGGTGAGGCTACATTGGATTTGGTGCTGGGCAATGAGCCAGACCAGGTGTTAGGCTTGGAAGTTAGTGAACATTTTGTGATAGTGACCACAATTCGGTTACGTTCACCTTAGTGATGGATAGGGATAGGCATGAAGCTGGGGGCAGTAGTTATAGCTGGGGGAAGGGTAATTATGAGACCATCAGGAGAGAATTAGGGTGCATAGATTGGACTAGGAAACTACAGGGACTGGGAACATCTGGAATGTGGAGCTTATTCAAGGAACAGCTGCTGCAAGTCCTTGATAAGTATGTCCCTGTCAGGCAAGGAGGAAATGGTCGAGTAAGAGAACCTTGGTGTACGAAAAAAGCTGATTTGCTGGTTAAAAGGAAAAAGGAGGCTTATGTCAGGATGAGGATTGAAGGCTCGGTTACTGCAATGGATAGCTATAGATTAGCCAGGAGGGAGCTAAAGAGTGAGTTGAGGAGAGCTAAGAGGGGACACGAGGAGACTTTGGCTGATAGGATTAAGGAGAATCCTAAAGCTTTCTTTAGATATGTTAAGAATAGAAGATTGGTTAGGACAAGATTAGGGCCAGTCATAGACAGCAGTGGGAAGTTGTGCGTGGAACTTGAAGAGATTGGAGAGATACTGAATAAATATTTCTCTTCGGTATTCACGCAGGGTGACGTAAATGAAGTTATGGAGAACACTGAGGTACAGGGTAGCAAACTGGAAAGTATCGAAGTAGATAGGGAGGATGTGCTAGATATTCTCGAGGGTTTGAAGTTGGATACGTCCCCTGGGCCGGATGGGATTTACCCTAGGATTCTCTGGGAGGCAAGAGAGGAGATTGCAGAGCCTCTGGCTCTGTTCTTCAGGTCGTCGTTGGTTACGGGTGTGGTTCCGGAGGACTGGAGGATAGCGAATGTGGTCCCGTTGTTCAAGAAGGGGAAGAGAAACCTTCCAGGGAATTATAGGCCAGTGAGTCTTACTTCTGTTGTGGGCAAAGTATTGGAGAGAATTATTAAGGATAGGATTTATAGTTATTTAGAGAGAAATGAATTGATTGGGGATAGTCAGCATGGTTTTGTGAGGGGTAGGTCGTGCCTTACTAACCTTATTGAGTTTTTTGAAAAAGTGACCAAAGAGGTGGATGGGGGTAAGGCGGTTGATGTGGTATATATGGACTTTAGTAAGACGTTTGATAAGGTGGCCCATGAAGACTTCTGCAGAAAATGCAGATGTATGGGATAGAGGGTGATTTAGCTAATTGGGTTAGGAATTGGCTAGCAGATAGAAGACAGAGGGTGGTGGTTGATGGGAGATATTCCTCGTGGAGTTCGGTGACAAGTGGTGTACCTCAGGGGTCTGTTTTGGGGCCCCTGCTGTTTGTAATTTTTATAAATGATCTGGATGAGGGTATTGAAGGATGGATTAGTAATTTTGCAGATGACACTAAAGTCGGTGGAGTGGTAGATAGTGAAGAGGGGTGTTATAGTTTGCAGAGAGACTTGGACAAGTTGCAGAGCTGGGCCGAGAGGTGGCAAATGGAGTTTAATGTGGAAAGTGTGAGGTAATGCACTTTGGCAGGAATAATAAATGTGTAGAGTATAGGGCTAATGGTAGGATTCTTAGTAGTCTTGATGAACAGAGGGATCTTGGTGTGTATGTGCACAGATCCCTGAAAGTAGGCAGTCAAGTCGATAAGGTTGTTAAGAAGGCATATGGAGTCTTAGCTTTTATTGGTAGGGGGAATTGAATTTCGGAGCCGCAACGTCATGTTGCAACTGTACAAAACTCTAGTGCGGCCGCACTTGGAGTATTGTGTGCAGTTCTGGTCCCGCATTATAAGAAAGATGTGGAGGCATTGGAGAGGGTACAGAGGAGGTTTACCAGGATGTTGCCTGGTATGGAGGGGCAGGTCTTATGAGGAGAGGCTGAGGGATTTGAGGTTGTTTTCGTTAGAAAGGAGGAGGCTAAGAGGGGACCTGATCGAAACATATAAGATGATTAGAGGTTTAGATAGGGTGGACAGTGATAGCCTTTTTTCCTAGGATGGAAAAAGCTAGCACGAGGGGACACAGCTTTAAATTAAGGGGTGATAGTTATAGGACGGATATCAAAGGCAGGTTCTTTACCCAAAGGGTGTTTTGGGAGTGGAATGCCCTGCCTGCAGCAGTTGTAGATGCGCCAAGTTTGGTGGCGTTTAAGAGATTAGTTGATAAGTATATGGAAGAGAAGGGAATGGTTTAGTTTGGAGGGGCATTGCTTTTTATATTGGTCGGCGCAACATCGAAGGCCGAAGGGCCTGTTCTGTGCTGTAATGTTCTATGTTCTATGTAATGTGATTCAGATGTTTGGATGACCTCATAAACCAGGAGTGTCCAAAACCTTTGTCTTTTGTAGCATTGAGCCTTATGGGCAATGTAGCAGATCTGAATCCATGTTCTCTATAAATTCCAAAGTACCTCAAATTGCTGATACCAACAGAACCTAATTATCTCATCAAGACTTTTTATCTGGCAATAAGACAACAGCTCTATTCAAACAGACACAAAATATAAGAGCAATTAAAACCAAGTTGCTAGGATAGCCAATGTGATCATAAACTGTGAGCCAAGGCCACTCTGGTCAGTCACTGGCTCATATATAGAAGACGAACTGAAGGGGAAATCAGTGCCTTAATTGTGATTTACTTTTGTCTCTTTTTAGCTGAAAATGGGCGAGTGTTGCAGATCTGGGCAGGCGTCAAGCACAATAAGTTCTCCCCAACTAGCAGTGACACCTTCCTAGAGATGGTGGATCTGGAAGAATCTCTTTTTGAAACACCATTGTAAGTAGATAAGGATATAATACTGACCTGCCTCATTCAAATTGTTTATCTGCTCATTTTCCTTGTAAGATACCATTCTCATTTCAGGTTGCTAATCATTATATATGAACCTGGATAGTAAATGTTGGCATGGTGTTCAATTATTTCAGTGCCTCAAACTGATTTGTCGCCTTATTGAACCCATGGACATAAATATATATGTAGATTCTTTGCATTGGGAGTCACTAAACCTTTCCTGACCATGACTACACTTTAATGCTTGAAAATTGTTACAACCCCAGATTAAGAACTGGGAAGAGTCATTGAGTGGGGGACGAATGTTATCAAGTTGTTGAGTGGGCGTATAAGTTGCTGAGTGGGGGTACATAAGTTGTTGACAGGGTGGCGTTGGGGGATCACAATGTTTGAGCATACATATAATGAGGCCTCACCACTGATTCTAGGACTGTCTTGCCAGTCTCCTCTTGACAGTCATCTCTGGGTCTCTGAGATTGTGCTCAGAGTTTGAGAACCCTTGTATAGATGATGGTCAGCAGCCTTGACTAATTCCTTTCCTCCCTTTGCCCAAGACTTCTGAGGCCAATTGTAGTCCATATACTCGCTCTATCTCAGACTAGTTAACACCGCAGATATTATGGGTTGGGTATAGGTCAGTACCATTCACTGTATTTACCCATCGAGTCATCAGGGCAACAGCTAACTCTGAAATACGTAGTTCTTGATGCAATATATTTTTGACACTTTTCCTGATAGAGAATCCATATAAAATGTTCCATGTACAATACCTTGCAGCTGTGATTCCTCTGTGTGCTATTTTTTAGTGGGAAATGTATTCTACCTGAGTGACCTGATAGTAAAGGGACAGCAATCTTAAGGATCCTGCCACCATTTGTACCTGTCAGGCAGGGAGGAAGTGGTAGAGTCAGAGAACCGTGGTGTACTAAGGAAGTTAGTTCACTAGTGAAGAGGAAAAAGGAGGCTTATATAAAGATGAGACGTGAAGGCTCAGTTAGGGCACTGGACAGTTATAAATTGGCCAGGAGGGAGCTAAAGAGGGAGATAAGAAGAGCTAGAAGAGGACATGAGAAGACTTTGGCGGATAGGATAAAGGAGAACCCTAAAGCTTTTTATAGATATGTTAAGAATAAAAAATTGGTTAGGTTAAGATTAGGGCCAGTCAAAGACAGTCGTGGGAAGTTGTGCGTGGAGCCTGTAGAGATTGGTGAGGCACTGAATGAATATTTTTCGTCGGTCTTCACGCAGGAAAATGTCAATGGAGTTGGGGAGAATACTGGGATACGGGGTTGTAGACTAGACAGGATAGAGGTACGTAAGGAGGAGGTGTTAGCTATTCTTGAGAGTATGAAAATAGATAAATCCCCTGGGCCAGATGGGATTTATCCCAGGTTACTCTGGGAGGCTAGAGAGGAGATTGCAGAGCCTTTGGCTTTGATCTTCATGTTGTCGTTGGCTATAGGTGTAGTGCTAGAAGACTGGAGGATGGCAAATGTTGTCCCCTTGTTTAAGAAGGGGAGCAGAGACCATCCTGCAAATTATAGACCAGTGAGCCTTACATCTGTTGTGGGAAAAGTTTTGGAAAGAATTATAAGGAATAGGATTTATAGTCATTTAGAAAGAAATGAATTGATTAGGGATAATCAACATGGATATATGAAGGGAAGGTTGTGCCTCACAAACCTTACTGAGTTTTTTGAAAAGGTAACCAAAGAGGTGGATAAGGGTAAGGCAGTTAATGTGGTATATATGGATTTTAGCAAAGTGTTTGATAAGGTTCCCCATGGAAGACTACTGCAGAAAATGCAGATGCATGGGATTGAGGAAGATTTAGCAATTTGGATTAGGAATTGGCTAGCTGATAGAAGACAGAGGGTGGTGGTTGATGGGATATATTCAACCTGGAGTTTAGTTACTAGTGGTGTACCTCAGGGATCTGTTTTGGGGCCACTGTGTTTGTTATTTTTATAAATGACCTGGATGAGGGTGTAGAGGGATAGGTTAGTAAATTTGCTGACAACCCCAAAGTCGGAGGGGTTGTAGACAGTGAAGATGGATGTTACAGTTTGCAGAGGGACATAGATAAGTTGCAAAGCTGGGCCGAGAAGTGGCAAATGGAATTTAATGTGGAGAAGTGTGAGGTGACTCACTTTGGAAAGAGTAATATGTGTGCAGAATATAGGGCTAATGGTAGGACTCTTAGTAGTGTAGATGAGCAGAGAGATCTTGGTGTACAGGTGCATAGATCTCTGAAAGTTGGTACTTAGGTTGATAAGGTTGTTAAGAAGGCGTGCAGTGTGTTAACATTTATTGGTAGAGGGATTGAATTTCGGAGCCGAGATGTCACGTTGCAACTGTACAGAACTCTGGTGCGGCCACACTTGGAGTATTGTGTACAGTTTTGGTCGCCACGTTACAAGAAAGACGTGGAGACATTGGAAAGGGTGCAGAGGAGGTTTACCAGGATGTTGCCCAGTATGATGGGTAGGTCTTATGAGGAAAGGCTAAGGGACTTGAAGTTATTTTCATTAGAGAGAAGAAGGCTAAGAGGTGACTTAATTGAGACATATAAAATGATCAGAGGGTTAGATAGGGTGGATAGTGAGAGCTTTTTTCCTCGGATGGAGATGGATAACACGAGGGGACATAGCTTTAATTAAGGGGTGGTAGTTATAGGACAGATGCTAGAGGTGGGTTCTTTACTCAGAGGATAGTAAGGGCGTGGAATGCCCTGCCTGAAGCAGTTGTGGACTCGTCAGGTTTAAAGGCATTCTAATGGTCAGTGGATTGGCATATGGATAGCATTGGAATAGTTTAGGAAAGAAGGTCATAAAATTGGTTCCATTGGTCGGCGCAACATCGAACGTTGAAGGGCCTGTACTATGCTGTAATGTTCTATGTTCTATTTAAACTTGGCAGGCAGGTTGCACTGAGATTTCTGGCTCTTGTTCATAGAAGATGGGAAGTGCAAAATTGGACTTTGTAGGCACTATGTATGTTGATTGCAGACTAAAATGTGTTAAGCGTGTTGCACATATTTCTATCACAAATTATGCTGGACATTATAACGCATGTGCAGCTAACCTCCTTGAGAAATACACAGAGTAGACAGAGTAGATCATGAAGTTAATCTGCATAAGGTGCAGATTTTTTGTTTTATTTATTCTTTCACAGGATGTGGGCATTGCTGGTAAGGTCAGCATTTATTGCCTATCCCAGTTGCCTTTAAACTGAATGACACATTACTTTAGAGGGCCATTAAAAGTCAACCACATTGCTGTGGGTCTGAAGTCATTTGTAGGCCTGACCAGGTAAGAACAGCAGATTTCCTTCTCTAAAGGACATTAGTGAACCGGACGGACTTCCTTATGACAATTTTCAGATTTCTTTAGTGACAATCATGGTCAGTACTACTGAGACTAGCTTTTTCAATTCACATTGTTAACTGAATTTCAATTCCACCATGATGGGACTTGAAGTCTTGTCCTCAGAGCTTGTCCCTCTGGGCCATTCGGTTACTATGCCACTGCTTCCATATGCTTGATGACAATGATGTCTCTTTGGAGCAAATGCTCCATCCAATGCCCTTTCTTAATTTCACACAGCTGAACATGCATTACATAGTAAGAAGGACACCCTCTCCACCTTTATCATGCACTCTTCCCCCTTCCCCCCACCCTCATCCCCCATCCCCATGTCACCATCAGCACTATTTAAATAGATCATTAATTACTTTCAGGTTAGTTGCCACTTGATTTCTTTTGGCAGTTGTTGTGATATGAATGTTTGGTGCTCTCCAGAGTTGATTTTTGTTGCAAGTGTCCTTAGGGAATGATATGACAGGTGCTAAAAGACTTCTTGCTGACTCCAAGGCTTCTGCACAAGCAATTGCTGCTGGATATGGGTGCACTGATATACCTTTCCTTTTGAATACATTATCACTGAAAGGATGAGGAGAGGTCACACAGAACAAGTCAAGCTGCTAGAAGAGAGAGAAGGAGGCAAAGGAGAAAGTGGAAAGGTGGAAGCATCCTATACAGTTCTTTTCTTTCCAGAGTGTATGTAAAGAAGTACTTTTAGTGAGAAACCAATAACCATAACCACAATTCCCCATTTACCAACTGCCCAACAACTTCCCTTCCCTTTATCACCGTTCATCACATTATCATCTTGGCCTCAACGCTGGAATAAAAATCACCACAAAATAAACATTCCAAATGACATTTATAAATTATAGTACTGACATATTGCAGTAAAATATGAACCCTTACGCATTCCATTAGTGCCTGTCCTCCAAGTGGCTTTACCTTCCTTAGTGCGCTGACACAGTGCTACCTCATTATAACTGGTGAAAGGCTGTTGAAATCCAATAGGAGATACTGGAATACAGCTTGAGGAGTTCTAGGCCTAGAAGCAAGGCTTCAGACTGCACCACCTTGGTATGGGCAGCAGTAGTCTGGGCTGGCTAACTGACGCAGCAATAGTGAAGCATTGATGGAGTCCCAGGGATGGGATAAAGAGTATGATCATCCTGGGAGAGGATTGCAGTTCATACATCATGGAGCACTACCATGGGATGGCATCTCAGCAATCCCAGTGACCTGTAGAAGGACAGATCACTTGACTGCTGTGACACAGTGCAAGCCCCCTTGAAAACTGATATCTACAGAGATGATGGCTGCAGTCTGAGCTTGCCCAGCAGCAAGTTGACTCAGCTGATTTTGGTCTGAGCTTGCACGGCAGCATTCAGGCCTCTGGTGAAAGCTGCTTATGCAGTAATAAGAAGCTTAGACATCTATCCTTAGAAACTACATGACAATCAGGTCCAATGGATTTGGCCCCACCTGTAAGCTCTGCACAAAGCCCCATGCCAAAAGGGCAGCACAGTGCAAAGCAGTTAGCACTGCTACCTCACAGCGCCATGGACCCAGATTGAATTCCAGCCTTGGGTGAGTGCCTACATGGAATCTGCATGTTGTCCCTCGTGTCTGCATGGGTTTTATGACAAGGACAATTAAATATGAGGTTACCATCATCTTCAATTAGCCAACCAATAATGGCCACAACCATCTCCTCTGTGGGTTAGAATATACAAGTGTGACTGTTGCCCTCTGAGTTAGCTGTGGTTGCTCTGATTATGTGCTACCTTGTCCTGCAAAAGATAGAAAGAAGTGTGTCTGTGTGTGCTATGAATTCTGTTTGGCTGTCATAGCTATAATGGTTGAATAGCTGACAACATCATAACTTAGCAAATGTGGATGTGAGGCTTGCAGCAGTCTAAGTGTATGAAGGTGAGGTGAAGCATATATAAGACATGAGTTCTGATGGATAATGATTGTTGGTGTGTGAGTGAAGTTCTGATGAATTGAGCATTGTCTGAGGCTACTTGTGCATAAATAAGAAAATGGCATTTGGCAACACATTCACTGACCACTGCTCGTGTGAGTGCATTGAACATTTTGTGGCACTGTCTGTAGATTCTTGGGCAGAGACTCCTGGCATTGACCTCCATGACTTTCTGTTCCACTTGAATCCGCAGGGCACTAGGATTCACTCAAAATACAGGATATTATCTCTCCTACCGTTCACCACTAAGATCTCCAGTGCAGTGTCTAAAAACCTTGTTTCCCCCTTGTTGTCTCATTCTTTATTGTTTGCTCAGTCAGAATCTCTTTTTACATGACTGTCAGCACTTATTCCAACCAAAATACACCATCCTAAGAGGTGCAGATTAGCCTTGAGAAGTGCTAAGAAGTTATGATTTTGGGCCCCATGCTGATGAATCCAGCCAATGATTAGTGCTGGCTGCACTAATCCAAACAGCAGGCAGCAAAAAGTTAGCAAGAGTTAGCAGAAGGTTAGCAGAGAGAGGGTCACTTGCATTCCAGTCACTGGGTATTGCTAAATCCCACATCACAATCCTGATGCCCATTTTTGGGAATAATCCAAGCCAGCCATAAGGATATAGAATTTCTGCAAATGTAGGAACCTGTATCATCCCTACATTCCTATGAGGAACTTGCTTATGGTGGGTAGATAACAAGAGAGGGAATTTCACTACTGGCTCAATTTATCCTTAAGGATGGTCAAGGAACTGCTTAATCTCAATGAAAAGGTTATTCCTATGTGACCGAATAATAGACAAATGACTGCTGCTTTTTCCCTTTCCTTCCTCTGTATTTCAAGCCCTAATTTCAGGCTAGCGGCCCTCTTAGTGTGGATAGAGTTTCATTAAGGGAGGGTTTTCCCATACTGGATGTGACTAAAATTTCAAACTCTTAATTTCTGTTCACACAGTGGTTTTGATGCCATCCGCTATCCCCTGATGGAATATGTGCTTGAACCTGACAAGGTGAGGGGTAGCAGTGCTGAATCCAGTAGGTCTGGAATCACCACGACCAGTTCATTGAGCATCAAAGACAGTGATGTGACTGAAGCTAAATTGGACCTACTTGCCATGACTGGAACTAGGCATGCTTCCTTACGTGGTAAGAGCTGAAACACATGTGGCACATTGCATGATAAGAGTGAAAACATGTGTGGCATATTGCATGTTAGGAGTTGATAAAATCATTTGAATACTCGGGGTCTCTGCCCAGGATCCGTTCTGGACTTTGTGAGGGACTCTCCATTATTTTCCCCAAATGGTACATTGTTCATGTATGAACCTAGAGAATGTTGGCAGCTATTCACCATCAGAGTCAAGCCAGCTGCTGTCTTGCTCCGGATTCATGGCAGAATTTCTTTAATAGCACTCAGGAACAGGGATGAACGCACTCATCGAAGCCAATGTAATGTCACATACCATCCTAACTGAAGTTCAGCACCATTGGGAATCAAAGCTTACATCTTTCCAATCTGTATGTTTCAAAAAGAGCAGCATTAAGTTATCAGGAGCCGTAGGCGTTTTCAGTGTGTTAGTCAGACTACGAATAAACAAGTCAGACAAGACAGTCAAATGCTTACAAGTATTGCTGTTTAATTGTAATCCTCTCACTCTCAGTTAGGTCTTTCCTCTCCCAACCCTTAATCTTGAACATATAACTATCTCTACATTCAGCAACTAGGCCCTAATTCCAGAGTTCCTTCCCTAAAACTCTGCCTCTCCACCTCCCTTTTTTTTAGATATCCTTAAAACCTATCTCTTTGACCAATTATTGGGTTAGCTGTCCCAACATCCCAGTTTTGGGCTTGAGTTTTAACCATTGCCCGGATGCGGCGTGGAGATGGGCAGAAACTAACTGTAGTACTGCCGGCTGGCGTGCCAGTTCCCCAGAGGGGATTTTTCAATTGGCTTTCGGGTTCTTACAGGAGGAGGTGGCCAGGTTTAGGTACCTGGAAACGGTAGACTGTAAAATGGCTGTAAAGCTGTTTTTTAATTAAACTTTTAAAATGTTGGAGAGAGGATGAGTGGGATTTACAGAGCAACCTACTGCAGTTTCGCTACGGCAGAAGGCAGCCTGCCATTGGCCAGCAGGTCCCATTTTTGTCAACAGGGTTTCCCATTGGAAACCCTGTTGACAGGACTGGAAGATCTCACCGGCGTGAATAGTCAGAAAGTAGCAGCCATATCTCCCATTTTGAAATTCTATTTTGTCACGTACCATTTATATTGCTTCACGCTGCTGCTTTTGAGCTCAAAGGCCTTCAATTAGCTTTGCAGCTTCGAATTGTCCTGAATTGGATGGTGAGCTGGCCCTATGGTCATTAACCGAGTGCTCTGGGGAAAATCACAGTGAGTGACTGTTTCCGAATTGATCCCCACATGATCCTAAAGGCAGGACTCTGAAAACCTGAAGGAAAATCTTTCTCATTGTGTCTGATAATGCTCCTATGAGGCACCTGGGGATATATTAAAGACACTTTTTAAATTAAATTGTTCTTAACCAGTCAATATGGCTTCACACCTTCCCCTTCTGTTTTGCAGTTTTGAGGCTTGCACATTATTAACATCTGTTTAAAAGAAGCCTGCCCAGATACAAACTAAAATCTTCAGTACCCACAGAGATGTCTAATGGGTAATCGCAAGACTTCACAACCCTGAACCCAACCTTTCAACCATTCTTTGAAATTGAACCACAGAATCTCCACAGGGCAGGATGAGGCCACTTGGCCATTGAGTCTGCACCGAATCTCCAAAAGAGCATCTAACCGAGACTCAAAACCCAATCTATTCCAATACCCCGTACATTTACCATGGCTAATCCACCTAACCTGCGTATCTTTGGATACTAAAATTGGCAATTTAGCACAGCCAATCCACCTAACCCGCATATCTTTGGAGTGTGGGGGGAATCCTGAGCACCCGAAGGAAACCCACACAGATACAGGAGGAAGTGCAGACTCCAACAGATAGTGACCCAGGGCCAGACTCAAACCTAAGCATTGTGAAGCAGCAGTGCTAACCACTGTCCATCATAACGCCCACAATGAACCTTAACTGGATTGAATGTCTAGCCCATGGTGTCCTCTGAAGCCCCACTAGATCCCTATGTACATGCCTTCAATTGCTTCTCTTCCCTTCACACAGTTGTTTAAAACTGATACCTGGTGGTTTCTAGGGATGTTTAAGGTTAATTCCAAATGGTGCAGTGGTGATTGTTAAATATTTGGTTTTCAAAGACTCCAATGAGCTAAGTGATCCTGCATCTCAATAGGAAAATGTGACATCCCTATTTCAAGATGATCTATCTTGAAATTGTGCCTGTAAATGTGGATATGAGCCAGTGGCCTATTACCCATACTCATACTTGTCTCAAGCATCTCCACCTATTAGGATTGGCTAGGTTGATATAATGGCAGCATCTTATTCATGTTTATTTGAGGCTAAATACAGAAATAAAAAGTTGTTGTTGCTGTTTTAGATCTAATGGTTAGGATTGTGAGGAACAGGAGGACTCCTACTTCATGATCATCAGGTAAACAAAGATGAGCTGCAAAACAGGTTTGAGGACCTGAAAGGCTGATAGCTGTCTCTGCATTTCTATATTTCATGATCTATGAGCCTTTAGGTGTTGGGAGAGGTGAGGGATATTGTGCCTGTGCGACCCTGAGAGCTGTGCATACCTGGAATTTCCAAAGAAGTTCTGATGAAAAGTTATTGAAATCTGTTTGCCTGTATAGATGCTATCAGACCTGCTGAGTATTTCCAGCCTTTCCTGTTTTTATGTTAGATTTCCAGCATCTGCAGTATTTTGCTTTGTGTATATGTTTGTATGTGTGCATGTATGTATGCGTGTATGTGTGTGTATGTGTGTGGTGTGTGTGCGTGCTTATCTGTGTTTCCCCAAAGTTTATTTCTACCAATTTCTGACATCATATCGATCTAGGTTGTTTCCTTCATACATCATCCATAGCAAATAGAATTGAACCTCATAGAATTATTTTAATTTTGTCAAAGTGCAGAACACCTTTCCCCTTGCACCAGTGCAATATAGAAAATAGGAAGAACTTGCATATATAAACCATCTTCATGTCTACAGGATGTCTCAAATCACTTTTGAGAAAATGAAGGAGTTTTGAAGTTAGTTAGCCCCTGTTGTAAAACAAGGATGTTTCCTTTGTAAATTTTAATCCTGAAAGGGTTGTGCTGAACATTTTCACACTATTTTCTCCAAATCAGGATCGGTTAGTTTGACAAAGCCCTTGTGAGCTGGCTAATTAACAGTTACCATTTGAGCTGCTGCATTGGTGCTGTAATGATTTACCTGAATCCACCCTACCTCTACTCCCTCAGGGCTACCCCACAACAGGCACAGTCCTCTATTGTTAGAACCTAGAGGATTTTTAATAGGAAACTGAATGTGAAACGTGGCACTAAACATGTTCCAGCATATGCCAGTACGTGGAGATGTTTAGCATTACGGGGGTGAGTGAGAAAAATATTGGTAATTAGCCCTGTTGAAGGTTGGATTCTTTTTTTTAATCACCACATCAACCCTCAAAACAAGCAAGTCCAAAGTGTGACTAAATTCTGAAAAATTAGTGAACACATCTTGTTCCATTTTCTCTCAATGAGTATGGTGCAATTGCATGTATACATGCGCAGTTTATTTTCTCACGCAACATCACACAACAGTACTTTTGCCATGCAAATGGATGAAGCTGCAAATCAAGACCATCTCAGTGACAAATGAGCGCAGCGAACTAAAACGTAGCTTTACATTCCACCCACGGTTTGTCCAGCCCCATATCAAAGGCATGATGAAGATTGTAATAAGAGCTAAAGAAGGCAGAGGGCAGTGGAGACATAGGAGAGGCTGCTGCACTCCAAAGCAGAGAAAGTGACAGAGATTACTTTTTGTCCAGGGTGATAAAGAAGCAAGACAGGGAAAAAAGGTGATGTGGGGGGTTTGGGAGGGACGTGACAGTTTATCAGCACTGGCTCTGTGCTTTGGCCTGAGATTGTGTCATTTTTGATGTCAAATTGTTACAGTTCTTGATCTTTATCAGAAGTTACAAAGAGATTTATAAAGAGAGCAGGGAGGGACCACTTGTGGCCTTGAGGTGGACTTTTTTGACCTTCTGGTACCTTTAGGGTTCTTTTGTTCAATTGCATTAAAAGAATCCGGTATCAAGAGAAGCCACACAAGAACATAGTGAGGACAGCAAGACATGTCACAGAATGTGCAATAATAGTGAGGATCACATGTTACTTCAGTGTGTTGCTTTTCTAGGGCCTTAGCACTTTCAGTTCATTTGTGTTACTTTGCCTATTTCTGGAACATTCTCCAGCCCACAACCAGTGAGATTTCTGTACTTCTTCAAATCTGCCCTTTTGTACATTCTCAATTTACATCCTCCAGCATCAGTAGCCATACCTTCAACTGTCTCGACCCTACACTACAACATTTCACAAATACTTTCAGACATTCTGAAATTGTGAAAGACATTATATAAATGCAATTAATTTTTAAACTCTGGAATTAGCTCCCTAAATCCCTAAATCTTCTACAAGGAGACTTTCTGTCCTGGCCACGGTGGATTTTCCTGCAGCAAATGTGGTGATCCGTTTAATTCCCAGGGAGTTTCACAGGACTGGAAGACCCAGCCAGCTGTAAAGACTGGAAAATCCTGCCACTTCTTTAAGGTGCTCCTTAAAACTTATCTCTTTGACCAAGTGTTTTACCAACTGGCCTAATATCTGTTCGGTTCAGTGTTCATTTTAATTGATAATGTTCCTGTGAAGCTCCTTTGAATGTTTTCCTACATTAAAGGGGTTAGTAGGCTATTTGACTATAGAAAGCAGTGCACAATCTTAGTTATTTTCCCACATCCTGGCCTTGCACTTACACATATGCAGAGTTTAACAGTGGCAAATGTACAATTTTCAATATTTCCCTGTTTGCAGGGAGGCAACCCCATTTCCTAATATTGACACATTCCTGCTTCAAACTCTCAACTTCATTCCATGCTGTTGCGTCCTAAAGAAATATCAACTACACAAAGAAAACAATATCATTATTGCTGAGGGTATAGAGTAGTACACAGCAAGGAAACAATGTCCTAGGAAGTTTCCTACATCACAACAGTGACTATACTTCAAAAATCAGTGCTTAACATCAGAGATTGTGAATGGTTTATATAAATTCAGGTATCTCTCTTCAGGTAAATGAATACAGAATTCTTGGTGCTTGGAATGCATAATGAATCCATTTCTTAACAGGCAATAAATTGATGACCTTACTGACCTCTTCAAATTCCCTCCTGAACAACAGTTTTAAAGCCTCTACTGGCTGTAATTAGGAGCAGGAATCCTGAAGAAGTTTCCCCCCTCCTTTGCCCATTATTAATGAAGCCAATTGTAATGTCTCTACTGCTGATCGCAGCTGAGATCAGCCATCTCAGCACACACCAGGAATCAAACCTGGTAGCAGTTTATGCTGCAGATATATAGCTACAGAGGAAGGGTTAAGGCAGCTTGAAATCAATTCACTAACAACCCCTAACATCTTGTGTAATCCCATGTCCAAGAAGGTACAACCTTCTGTTTATAAATCTTCTTGGCCCAGCAGTCATTGGGGAAGGTCGGAGAAAGGGAGACATGTCACCCTGTCTCCCTCAGCTCCATTCAGGTCCAATGTTCTGAAGGACAAACTAACCTAGTTCCTTCAGATGGAGAAAAAATTATGTCAACCATTTACTTTTATCTCTGATCCTTCTTCCTGATTGCTGTGTCTGCTAGTTTTGCAATCTATTTGGCAGGATGATCAACACTCACTCAGAGCCAGCATTTGTGGCTTTAATACAAATTGGCAGAGACCAGAGCAGACAGGACAGGATAGTTCACATTGGTTGCTCCAGTTGCATCTGTGCACAAAACAGTTATTGTCAACCTAGAAAAAGTGCCAGAGATACCCACAGATTAGTTGCCCTATTAAATAACTGTGTCAGTGGGTGTGCTAGCTTTAAAAAGAACGTTTTCAGGATGTGAGTGACACAGGAAAAACTGTGTCTTCATTGCCTGTGCCTCGTTGTCCCAAGAAGGTGATGGTGGGCCACCTTCCTGGAGCCACAACTGATGGCATTCCTGCAATGGTATCAGATAGGGAACTCCAGAATCCTGATCCAGCAGTAATTATATATCCATATTATTGATTTGACTTGAGCAGACCTTCAGAAATGAACACTTATTGTTCTTGTTCTTCTTGGTTGTGAAGGTTTTGTTGGAGGTGCTATTAAAATAAGTTGGCAAGTTGCTACAGTGCATCTTGTGCATGGCATATATCGCAGCCAAAGTATCAGTGGCAGAAGTGCTGAGCATGCGAGTTGCATTACTGATGGTGAATACCCTACTCAGTCAATACAAAGTTAATCCTCTAAATTCTTGGTGTTGACTGGATCTTTTTCATCCACTCTCATTTGTTTTAAAGGCATTCTCAGTTTCCCCATGTTTTACATTTCTCGTGCAATAGGGGATCTCATTGTGGCCTCTGTAGCTCCCCTTGTGGCTTCTGTAGCTCTCCTTTAGAACCAGCTATGAAAAAGAGCGGTCGGTTTTTTGTGCAAGTCAGGGAGTTTCTGTGTTTGACATATTCTCTGTGGGCTTCATGACCTAACAATCAGCACAATTTACCATTCCTCTGCCCTTCACACTTGCATCCCTACATTTTCTTGCTAAGGACATTAGTTCAGTTGCAATTTTTATGTGTGCACCTGAACAATATTTGTTGTCAGTCTGTTTTAAGACTGGAATGGTGGGGGTGCATCCATGATGTACTTGCCTGGTGTTTTCTTACACACACACACACACACACACACACACACACACACACACACAGTCTCACTCACTCGGTCTCACATGCTTTCACATTCTCATTCTCACATCCATTATCCAAAGGCTTCATGCATACACATACTTGCGCACTCACATTTGCTTTTACATGCTGTCACACTCACATTGACATGCACTATCCAGTAACTTCATACACACAAACACATTTTCACACCCACACACACACACTGGATGGAAATCAGTATTTGGAACTTGTCATACTTTTCCCTTCCCCAGTTCAGTGCCATTAATATTACTAATTAGCCCACTAACTACTGCCTTAGCTGTAATCAGCAACTCATCATTAAAATCCAACAGGTTTATTTGGATCATAAGCTTTCGGAGTGCTGCTCCTTCATTAGATGCAAGCTGTAGGGATTCTATGATTCTATATTATGGTTCTATGATTTTAACCTGGTGTTGTGATACTTCCGACTGTGTCTACCCCAATGCTGGCAACTCTACATCATGGCTATCAAAACATAGATGTGCAACTTGGATCTCTACTAACCTTTATAGTTAATTTTGTAAATTCCCAAATGATGCTTTCATAATTATTTCACAAATAACTTACCTAACCTGAAATACAGAGTAAAATTACAGGTAAAATTATGCTTTCAGATTTTATATTCTACAGATGTGGAGATGCATAGGATGATCTCTCTCAAATTAGAGTACCCCCCCCCACCCCGATCAATGATCGATTTTCTATCTAAGAAACATTGTGTCATCTCTTATTCAAATACATTTTCTCTCCTAGGATCTCCCAATTATGAAACTTTCCAACTCATTTCATTCTCCCCGACCCCATAGTCTATATACGTTAAAACACTCATTATCTTAGTACTGCTTGCTTGTTTTTTTCCCTAGTCTTTTCATCCTTGGCAGTGTCCTGTATTGTGACCTTGCTATTTCACCTATGCCTCTCAAGTTAATTAGTATTAACAGAAATCCAAAGTCCTTCACAGATATTGGCAGCTTTCAACAGGGCTGGTAGAGGAAGATCAGACCAGCTTGACATTGCTGATAACCCACAAGTTAAGAGAGGGCAGGCCCACCTGGATAGAAACAGGTTGACTTAAGCTATCAATCAGTAAGCTCAAATGACCAGAAATTCTGAGTTGAGTCATTTTAATCACACTGGACCAGAACCAGAGTTCTGCTTGGTTTAGGTTTTGAGTTGCTTTAATAACAGCAGAATTTAAACTGCCTCACTCTATTCCATCGGAATTTTTCATTCTGTTTCTGTGTCTTTCATGGAATTTGAATTGAGCCAATCTTGAATCTTTTTGATCAATTATATTATTCCTTCTCCCAATTGCTCACAGAAGAAAGGCTGTCAGGAATTTCAAGTTACTCGTTGGTCAATCTTCAGTAGGATTGAAAATTACAGACATTAATAGCCATGATTGGTCACTTTTCTTCCCCTCTGAAAGGACTTGGTTGTTTATCGAAAATGTGATCAACAAGCTGTGCTCAGAACAAAATCCATGGTAAAATGGTCATACATATTCTCTGAGTGGGCCAGACTGGTCAAGTGGCCTTTCCTCAATCAGAACTGGTGACATGAAATCTAGTTCCATCTCATGTGGAGAGTTCATAGGCTCTGCTGGTGACCAGCAAGTGGTGGAGTACCCTGATGTAGATGTAGAAGGACAATATCTCATTTGCGTTAAGCAGTCCAGAGTAACAAGATCTGTGTTCTTAATCTACTCCCCTGTTCCTGGAGAATGGACACTTGATGAAAACTTGGATGGTATCCATGGAATTGTGCCCCAGCATGAATCAGAATCTTCAGGAATGCAGGAGACAAGAATGTTTAATAAAGGATGAGGTAGGTTGGGACTCCAATTCGAGCGGCAGTGCAGGCTCTGTGATTGCTCCTGTTCCTCTCACAGGTCAGCTTTCTGATATTGCCAGTTGTGAGCAGGGACTTAGCACCTCAGCTAGTCCAAGGGGCAGGGAAGAAGTGCATGACTAAGCAGGGAGGAATTCAAAGTCTATATTATAGATTTATGTTGCAGATTAATAAAAAGTTCGAGACAGTTGATGAATAATTAACACTATGCCACCAACACTATTCAGATCATCAGCTGTCTTTAAAGGATGAGGAATGGACAGAAAACATTTCAGATTTGATGACAGGGCACATTACTCCTCATTGCATGAGTAAATATGACACCATTTTGAGCACTTGCAGTTATTCATTTAAAGCTGATAACACAGTAATAATATTGCTCTCTCCCCAACCACTGAGTTTCATTTGCTGGTTTAAATAGCTACTGCTTGGATTATGTTTTATTTCACTGGCCTACATTAGTGTTTGGGAATTCTGTTGGAATGTTACGCCTTACATAGGTGCTGGAGGATAAAGTGGGGAAGCAGAGTGTCCTCATTATCAGAACCTGATTTAAACCAAACCCATCAGTGTCTCTACAATTATCTGACTCCTAAATGAGCTCAGCTTGGGCACTTTAGCCCAGCTTTGATTCTCTCAGCCCAGTTTTGATTGAGTGTGCAGACAAACCATTTTTAACAAAGCTGAAATTAAAATTGAAATGGAGGGCAGCTAGTGCAGGAACTGGAAGTGTCAGCTTAGTGCAGTAGAGTTGCCATCCTGCACTTGCAGGGGGCGGGGAAGATGGAGACACATTGTTGGTAGCTGGTCTGACAGTACTTTATACAGGCAAAGGGAGTTCTTCCACCCCCAGTGCTGAGATCTTGCACCTTGATAAGCACAAATATTCACACCATCCTCATACCTTCCCTCCAATAAAAGTTAAATTGAAATATATCAAAAAGGCAAAAGGTGTTGATAAAATACAGTGCCAGAAAACAGCAAAGATTCAAGCAGGTTCACTGCACTTGATCCAAGACACCAAAATATTAACCTGCAGCGTGCTTTTAAAATGTAGCTCATTGATTTTCACAAAGCAAATTCCATTTTCAGTCATCCAAAGTCTATGGGGCAGCAGAGGTTTAAAAGAATTTTTTGAAGAACCTTTTGCATCATTTTAGATTTGAACTGAATAAATGGGCAACCTTAAGCAGCTATAAAAAACAATGCAGTAACTCGACTAGACAAAACAGATAGGACAGTTACATATTGCAGCCCTAGTGTTCCTCCTGTATTGATTTGTGCACTTATGGAACAGCACTTGATGTATTAACCATGCTGAAGTGCACCAGAAATAGAAGTGGAAGCATAAGTGAATAATGCATTTGGATGAGAGAACCATCTCCCTGAGACTCAGCAAGCATGTAGACAGAGTGTTCCTTTATGGGTCTGCAAAAGCAGCTGCACTTAAAAAAAAAGAAAATCACACTATTGTGACTTATCCTGGAAGAGCTTGCAACATAAAACATTGTTCACTAGTTGAAAAAAATTGTGTCAGCCAGTCCCACATAGAATTTATTTTTCAGCATTCTAATCCTTTGTATTCTAGTTACTCTTTCACTAGTTGGAATGCTTGTTAGTTTGCAAATGCCTCAGTGACTAAGAAAACCTTTGAGAATTGCTTTGAGATTTATATTGTTCTTGCAGGTTCATTTCTCCATGATGCTTTCCTCTTCATTTTATTTTAAGTTGTTCCAAATCCTTACCATGTGCCAACTGGCACTCCCTAATGATGGGTGACCTGCTAATGGGCGTTGTGTTTTCAGCCTTTCAACGGTGACACTGTTGTCTGTGAATCAGAAGATGATGAGTCCTGCTACCAAGACTTTGAGCGTGAAATCTAATTCCCCAGTGCAGGACTGAAGAAGTGCTGCACTGTCGGAGATATCCTCTTTCAGGTGAGAATTTAACTGAAGCACCGTCTATCCTGCTTGGGAAAGATCCATGGCATTATTCAAAAAAAAGCAAGAAAATTCTTCCCAGACTCCTGGCCAATATTTATCTCTCAGCTGACATTGCTAAAGCACAGATTATCTGGCCTTTGTCACATTGCTGTTAGAGGGAGTCTTGTATATAAATTGTTGGTTGTGTTCCTACAACAATCGTGACACTTTAAAAGTATTTTATTGACTGTAAAGGGCCTTGGGACACATTGAGGTTGTGAAAGACACTGTATAAATGCAAGCCTTTGTTTCATTCCCTCTTCTCTCAAAGCTACTGCCAGTATAGGCTAAGCCCCATGGAACAGAAGATGCCTGATGTGTTCCCCAGTCTGCACTAAATTAACTGCTCTTAGTGAGATGGATCAATGGATTCAGCTACAATGCTTTCCGCCATTGAATAACTGGATAAGTGCTCACTGTCAAGGTTCAATGAAGAATGGTCACACAGAACAAATAGCAGAGGGTTAACCGTGCTCTGCGAGACCGCTCGAAAGAAAGAAAAGAATTAGACCTTTTCCCAGTGGCAGCATTCCGGGAGGGAAGAAGGCAGGGAATTAATGATAGCCTGTATCAGTACCTCAGCAGCTCTGTGGAACTTCTTCCTCAACTGCTGAGCTTGTTAGTTTCAAAACTCCTCTTCTGGGGATGAAGACATTTTGGAACCTTTGAATCTGGTCCGAATTTATCTGGATGCTTGTCTCCAGCGAATTACATGTGGGGAATTTCAGATAGGTCTTGTTGAGTGCTGCTGTGCTGATGAAGGGAGTTTAAATAGAATTAGGTCCAATAAGAGTTTCAGCAAGAGGACTGAGGGCACATCAGTCTCCAGACAGCCTTAGCAGCTTGCAGACTGCAGCTGCTGGTACCCTCACAAGGAGACAGGAGATGCTGACTGTGTCAACAGTCTGCCAGAAAATACTTTATTGATCATTTTACTGGCACAAACCTGTACTTAGGACTATAGCATGAAGCTGTTTTATAAATATTTTATGCGGTTTAAAATAATGGAGCCCTTAAAAGGGCGATGTCTCCATTCCAGGAGCCAAAACAGTCAGAGAAGCTGCAAGCAATTCCTGTCACAATGACAACAAATTTTTACAGCATTGTATCTTTAATGCAAATAACCTGTTTCTTGGCTCAGTTGATAGCACTCTGCTGCAGGTTGTTCAAGTTTCACTCCTAGGACTCGAGCATATAATCGAGGCTGACACCCCAGTGTGATAATGACAACATCCATGTTGTCAGAGGCGTTGGTCAAAAATTCAGGGATTTTCACAGTGTACTGGCCAACATTTCTCCCTTCCTCCCCACCACCAAAAAGAGATGGGCTGGATTTACAACCTCACTCTGCCCCCATGCAAACTTCCCTCCAACAAGTCAGCGATGTGGGGGAGCAGGCTGTACATGATGCCAATGGCTGCCGTGCAGCAACCTAATGCTGGAGCAGCACTCATTTCTTTAAAGTGTGACTTCTGCCTCTCTCTCAGAAGAAAGCCAGAGCTGTCAGGAGTTTCAGCTCTGGCAAGAAGTCCTACCAAGTCAGAGGTCTCGCTGGGGCCTCGCAACCTGACCCCAGTGAGACGGTGAAGGCCCAGGTTCAGGAGGAAAAAGTGGAGAATAACCTGGGAGATAACTGGAGAAGTGGAGATAACTGACCACTTATCTACTGTGTGTAAAATGACTTGCTAGCTTCTTCACATAATAAGAGTTTATGTAATTAAAAGAATTCCATATTCATATATGAAGTGAGTTATTACTTCTGAGTAATATTTATGCTGAATGTTATTTTCCAATTGAGAGACCAATGGGAAAGACCAAGATCCTTATTGTAGGACACAATCAAAATTAAAAAGGAGGTAAGCTGAGATACTTCCATAAAACATGAGGCAAGGTTTGGGTTTAAAGGTTTGAAAATTGTAAGAAGAAATAGCAGTAAAAATGCATTTAAATCGCACCTGTCTCATCTTCAGGATATTCCAACATGCTTTTGAACCTCTGTTCAATTGTAGTCACACTTGAGAAAACACAGCCTGCCAAATGCAAGGTTCCACAATCAGAAATGCCTAAAATGATCAGTTATTGTTTTGGTTGATGTTCATTCAGAGGATGACAATGGCCAGAACATTGGCTGAATTCCCCAGCTTCTCTTCAAAAGGTACTATACCCATTTGAGAGGGCAGACAGGTCTTTGGCATAATGCTTCAAACAAAAGTCAGATCCCTGACATTGTAGCATTCCATCAGTGCTGCATTAATGTATCAGTCTGGGTTACATGCACAGGATTTATAGCAGAACTTGAATCCACAACCTTTAAACTGTTAAGGCAAGAGTGTTACCACTGAGCCACAGTTGATAGCCAGGAAAAATGTTAGACTGAGGGAGGTAAAGAATTTTATCTTTATGAACTTTAGTAGAAGACTAGTGAAAACAATGAAAATCTGGTTAAATTGGATCTTTGCAAATAATAATGGAATCAGTGGGGAAATCCTGAAGTCAGGAGACGCTGTTCCTGGAATGTGATGCATTTACTATGTGAGATGAGGTATATTGACCTTACCAAAGGAGTTTTGGGCCTACTGGTGCAACCTGACAAGCAGGTTGAGAAGAAAGAAAATATTTAGAATGTTTTGTTTGAACTTTCTGCCTCTGGGATTGGATGGAACGAGGCATACAAGCCGCTTTACCAGCTTTGGTGCTTAGCCAAATCTCCATTCACTGCAGGGAACAAGAGAATCCCAGCTATGGGCAAGGTCAGCAAATCTGGCTTATGAAGTACCATCTTGAGGCGGAGGGAAGGTGAAATCAGGCTATTGAGTTGTATGATCAGCTACAATCATAGTGAATGGTGAAGCAAGCTCAAAGGGCTGAATGGTCCCCTTCTGCTCCTGTCTTCTATATTTCTACTTTTATGGTGTAGTTTCCACTGCCTTGTACCAAAGAAGCATTCCCAAGTAATAATGGTACTTGCTGTCCCCATGCAGAGAAGGTGCCCTACTTCTGCTTTCACAAATCCAGAGGGACCAACTGAGAGCAGTGATGCTCTGCTTGTTATGCAATTTCAAGCTCTATGTGCAGAAATGCTGGCACAGAGTTTCTCAACCTTCTGTTCACATTGCATTACTGTACAAAAACTGCATTTAAACATCATTCATAAAGTCATAAAATGCCTGTTTTAACTTTTCTGACCTTTTCTGGTATACTGATGTTATATCACACAAAAAATGCACTTCCTCTGTCTACTACTCATTATCTGGTATTAGATTATCCTGTGCTCAGCAATCTTAAGTCACGCGTTCTCTTATCGGTGAGATCTCATTTGACTGAGTTAATTCGCCTTTCCATAAATAAATAAATCGGACTGATAGAAATTCATGGTAAGTTTTTGCCACAACAGATTTATGCAGCTCGTAGGGGTTGCGGGGTTTGTGGTGAAGGAAGCAATCTTACATGCAACCCTTTCCCAAAAGAGAAAATCTCGTGCCTTAGTACACTGACATCACGAACATTCACAGATTGATCCTGCAAGCTGGCAGAGAGCAGGCAAGGAGATGAAAGACAAAGTCAGCCTTTCTCCAGCCGTTCCCAGTGATATCCATGGACTGGCCCTCGGGCAAAGTGAGCTTCAGAGAACTCATTCATAAATAGCCACGCCTGAGCAATGTGCTGCCAGAGACAACTTCTGTTCTAATCAACATCAAAGGGGCACCCTAAAGATTTGATATTTTGATGTATAACATTTATTACAAAGTCTTTTGACATCTTTGTTGGTTGATATGTAACCTTATCTTTAATTATAACTCTGCAACTAAATGATTCCTCCTGTATTTATATAAATGTATAACGCTTAAATAACAAGAATCTGGCATGGAAGGAAACTGAAAGATCAAAATAGCTGCATTATTTTTCAAAGACATAACGTGTTCCTCACCTCCGAGACTCTTAGCAACAAATTAACCCTCTGAACAGTGAAATTCGCCAGCATCTTTCACAATCCATTCATGCTGTACTCCAGCAGGGAGTCACACTCCATGGGAACATCGCTTGGAAGTGGGAATATAATACTATATTGACAGGGCTCTGATGCCACATTCTCTCCGAACATGGGATCAAACGGCCTCCCTTCTCCTCATTGTTATCCACACGGTTGCACTTCCTGGCAGGATTGTTAGACCAAGATCAGCAGCTACCCTTGACTTCACCTCATTATCTAGAAGCTCTGGGGTTCAGTTCATATATTTGAGACTCCTGTCCTGGGTGAGATCAGCTAACTCAGTAGAGGACAAAACCAGGAGATGGGAATACTTAAACGTTGGACTTGATAGTACAACAAACTACTTCCTTCCCACTGAAAAACATTTTCCCCACAGAAAAGAGTTAAATGTTTGGGTGAGAAATAGATTCAGTAAGAAGTCTCAGAACACCAGGTTAAAGTCCAACAGTTTTATTTGGTAGCAAAAGTCACTAGCTTTCAGAGCGCTGCTCCTTCATCAGGTAAGTGGGAGTTCTGTTCACAAACAGTGTATATAAAGATACAAACTCAATTTGCAAAATAATTATTTTGTAAGGATGTTGGAAAGAGTTTCCAACATACTTGGATACGCTGATATTCGCTTTCTTCATTTCAGCTGTGCATTCTTTCATAACATAGGTCAGATTTTCACGGTCCCCCACCAGTGGGTTTTAGGCCGCAGGAGGGAGGACTGAAATTGAAGGAATAGGATTCCCTCTGGGTTCCTACCTATACTAACCAAGCAGTGATTTTATCCTAAGGTGAATAAGGCTTTGGATGGAAAATCTACACCCGATTAAGGGCTGTTTCCCACCCAGCCTTAATCTTTTGACTGGTGCCTCCATCAGAAGCTTCCTCCTGAAGAACTGGTGGCCTCCAGATCTCTGTCTCCTCTGGCATTTCTCCTGAGATCCCAATCACTCCCTTTGCACCTCTCCTGGCCTTCCCTTCCATACCTACCTTGGGACTCCTTGAACTTACCTTAGCTTTGGCTGGCCAAACCTGGCCTCAGCCATCCTCCTTCAATTCCTCTTCTGTCCATTCCCTTATCAATTTCCAAGGTGGGACTTCCTTCAAGTGTGGGACAGATGTCCCATCTGCAGCTACTTAATGCTAATTTGAGCACGAAGTGGCTTGCGGAGCAATTGGAGGGTTATGTTTCCCATCAACTTTTCAGATAGTAGGAAGCCACATCAGGCCATCTGAAAAGTTCAGGCCACAGAATCACACAGAATGTGCAACATTGGCACAGGTCATTTGGTCCAAGTGGTCCACACACCACACTTCTACTCCTTTCTCTCTTATGTGTTTATCCAATTTCCCTGAAATGTATCTAGCCATTTGCAGCAACTACTCATGATCATGAGTTCCACTTCCCAGAGATCTGGGTTTGATTCCTTGCTTGGGTCACTATCTGCACAGAGTCTGCACATTCTCCCCATGTCTGTGTGGGTTTCTCTGGGTGCTGCAGTTTCTTCCTACAGTCTGAAAGACATTAGGTCCATTGACCATGCTAAATTCTGCCTCAGTGTACCCAAACAGGTGCCGGAGTGTGGTAATTCGGGGATTTTCACAGTAACTTCATTGCAGTGTCAATGTAACTTTACTTGTGACACTAATAAGTAAACTTAAAACTTAAATTTAAAACTTGGATTCTAACATTAGTGACTTAATTTTCAAACAGTGCACAGTGGAAGTGTTATTCTTCAGTTGCCTACTAAAAACACAATCCTTGCAGAATAGCTATTGACCTTCTTCCAAATACTCTGTTGCTAAATGTACTTTGCAATAATATAGCAAACAGAAAACCTGCAGGTTCAGTGTCCATTTTATGCCTACATATTGGAACTCAGCTGTGCTGGTCATTGAAGTGCTACAGTTAACCTCAGCAACAGGAGAGTAAAGAAAATCATCTTGTTCTTGAGATTAGGTTCAGGCAGCCGACAGCTCTGGCAGGGTAGTGAGTATAGGCCATGTGAACAACAAAGTAGGGCTGAGATGTGAGGAGGAAGACAGCTCCAATGCAGAGAAAGCAAACAATCGAGAAGAGAATCTCTGCATGTACATTTGACAGACAATTAGCGGGAGCATGATGTCTTACAGTTTATTTTAATTTGAGTGTTCTTCTGCAAACTGCGCAATTAACATTTTTACTCCGCAATTGTACTGTCACCAAGTTGAGTATGAACACAATTCTGGGCAATTCCCAAAGGCTTGTTCCACAGCCTTTGAGTGAACTGGTTACACAGTACTATTTAATTTGGCTAGGACTTGGAAATCAGAACAAGTCTAAATACTTGCACTAAAGATGAGCAGGCTTTTATGTAAATAGATTTGACGGAGATGCCACTGGTGCTAAAGATCACATCTTTGGGAACTGATGACTCTGAACAAGCCAGATGGTGTGGGAAAATAATGACATAATTAACAATTCACAGTTTAGAGGTGCTTACATTTATATCCAATTTATTTTCCACAAAATGTGGGCACTTCCTACGCAATTTGTTTTGCCAGACATCATGCCTTCCACCAACAGAACTTACTTTTAACTATTTATGTAAAATTTATTCAAATTGCCTACCTCTCCTTTCGCTCAATTGGAAAATGTTGCCCCATGTGGAACTTAGCCACACAAACCAGGAAAGTCCCAGATTTAGTCTCCAATCTGTGCCAGGTTAGCTGATGCCAGCTATTGGCTTCAGTTTTCCTCATCTTGAATGGAGAACAAGCTGTAATGCAATACTTGCTGCTTCAAATCGCTACTCAGTGATTCTTGCTGGATAATAACAGGATCAGGCTTTAACTGTGATGCCCTCCTTTGTCAACTAATCCATTGACACTCATTGCTTAGGCTCATTTTTGAAGATAGGTCAGATGGATCCAAGTTCTACCAATGCTCACAGTACTGTATTGCAGTAGAAATTAGTGCCTTTAGCGGAGGAAGGGTAAAATATATAGGGCAGCATAGTGGCACAGTGGTTAGCACTGCTGCCTCACAGTGGTAGGGACCCAGATTCAATTCCAACCTTGGGTCACTGTGTGGAGTTTGCAGATTCTCTTCATGTTTGCGTAGATTTTATATAGAACATAGAACATTACAGCACAGAACAGGCCCTTCGGCCTTCGATGTTGCGCCGACCAATATAAAAAGCAATAACCCTCCAAACTAAACCATTCCCTTCTCTTCCATATACTTATCAACTAACCTCTTAAACGCCACCAAACTTGGCGCATCTACAACTGCTGCAGGCAGGGCATTCCACTCCCGAACCACCCTTTGGGTAAAGAACCTGCCTCTGATATCCGTCCTATAACTATCACCCCTTAATTTAAAGCTGTGTCCCCTCGTGCTAGCTTTTTCCATCCTAGGAAAAAGGCTATCACTGTCCACCCTATCTAAACCTCTAATCATCTTATATGCTTCAATAAGATCCCCTCTTAGCCGCCTCCTTTCTAACGAAAACACCCTCAAATCCTTCAACCTCTCTTCATAGGACCTGCCCTCCATACCAGGCAACATCCTGGTAAACCTCCTCTGTACCCTCTCCAATGCCTCCACATCTTTCTTATAATGTGGGGACCAGAACTGCACACAATACTCCAAGTGCGGCCTCACTAGAGTTTTGTACAGTTGCAACATGACGTTGCGGCTCCGAAATTCAATCCCCCTACCAATAAAAGCTAAGACTCCATATGCCTTCTTAACAACCTTCTCGACTTGACTGCCTACTTTCAGGGATCTATGCACATACACACCAAGATCCCTCTGTTCATCTAGACTACTAAGAATCCTACCATTTGCCCTATACTCTACACATTTATTATTTCTGCCATAGTGCATTACCTCACACTTTTCCACATTAAACTCCATTTGCCACCTCTCGGCCCAGCTCTGCAACTTGTCCAAGTCCCTCTGCAAACTATAACACCCCTCTTCACTATCTACCACTCCACCGACTTTAGTGTCATCTGCAAATTTACTAATCCATCCTTCAATACCCTCATCCAGATCATTTATAAAAATTACAAACAGATTTTCTCTGGATGTTCCGGTTTCGTCCCACAGTCCAAAGATATGCAGGTTAGGTAGATTGATTATGCTAAATTGCTCCTTAATATCCCAAGATTAGTGGGATAAGATACTCTGTCAGAGAGTAGGTGCAGATTCAATAGGCCAAATGGCTTGTTTGTGCACTATATGAATTCTATGATTATCTGGTTTAAACAGCATTGATGTAGCGATACCAGCGTTGGACTGGGGTAAACACAGTAAGAAGTTTCACAACACCAGGTCTAAGTCCAACCAATTTATTTGATAGTAAGTTCATAAGCTTTCGAGGCTGGCCTCACTAGCTTTCGAGGCTATCCTCTTCATCAGGTTCACCTGACTTCTTACTGTGTTAAACAGCACTGTCATTTTAACCCTTCTTTAGAGCAAAACAGCATCTTTGTACAGGAATTGAAATGCCCATGAGGATGATGAATGCTTTGATTGATAATTAAATTGCCTGTTAGCACTCATTAACAAGGCTGCATAGTGTATTTTGTTGGCTAACACTTCCATTAACACCCTCTCCTAACAGCAGTCAGGTGGATAGGGGTAAATAAGTCATAGCTGAGAATTGTGAGGATTGGTCAGATCTCACTGCTCACTTATTATTGATCAGACACAGGAATCACCAGGAGAAAGGAGAATGGGAGGAAATGAGACATCAATGGCCTGCAGCCTCCCTTCTGGTTCAGGACATAGAAACATAGAAAATAGGAGCAGGAAGAGGCCATTTGGTCCTTCAAGTTTGTTCTGCCATTCATCACATCATGGCTGATCATCCAATCAATAACTTAATGCTGCTTTTTCCCTTATTCTTTGATCCCATTCACCCCAAGTGCCTCCTGAATACATCAACTACTTCCTGTGGTAATGAATTCCGCAGGCTCTTTGGGTGAAGAAATGAGTCCTCACCTCCGTCCTAAATGGTTTACCCCAAATCCTCAGACTGTGACCTTGGTTTTTGGATGCACCCACTATTGGGATCGTTCTCCCTGCATCTACCCTGTCTACTCCTATTGGAATGTTTTAAGTCTCTATGAGATTCCCCCCGTCATTGCTCTGAACTCCTTGAAAACAATCCTAACTTAGTCAATCTCTTCCCATACCAGTCCGCCATTCCTGGAATCTGCTGGGTAAACCTTCACTGCACTCCCTTGAGAGACATCTTCCTTTTCTGAACCTTCTCCATTAGGACTCTCAGAGCTGTGACCGAGAAGTTGTACCCCCCCACTCCCTGTCCTCGAATCTTCTGAGACATCCTGTTGCATTCAAGCCAACGAATTCCATATCTCCAGTGATATGGCTGTGTGTGTGTGTGTGTTCAGGCTACTTGTACCACCTCACAACAATTGCACCTAATCAGGGCTTTAGTGCAAAATCTTCAGGTACCAGTTTTAATGTCTATAGGAACTTTTAAAACACGATTATGAATACCCCAGAATTGTAAACTAAAATCAGATTTTTCAATAGATGTGCCTTATTAACACAGTATCTGCATAGCACATGTTTGATGCTTATTCCATAATTACAACCATAGAATTTTTCTACTCCATTTCCTACTTTTTTCTGCTCTTTTTCCACCTACAGCTTTCTACTTGTCTCTCCAGTCTTTCATGTCCTGCCTTCCACTAACTCCAGCTTTCTGTGCATGCTTCCCTCTGACAATACTTTATTTTTAGAAAACTACCAAAAGTTGGTTACAGCTTCACAAAAGTGTGAATGTAGCCCTAAAATCAGCTGTGGCTCAGTTGATAGCATTCCCACCTCTTGAGTTCTGGTTCAAGTCCCACTCAATGATTTGAATACAATAATCCAGAATACGACAGAGTGTATTGAAGGAGCCCTGCACTATCCAGAGGTGCTGCTGCTTTTCAGATTGAGATGTTAGACTGAAATACTTTCTGCCCTCTTGGGGGGGATATCAAAGAACATATGAACTAAGAGCAGGAGTGGGCCATCTGGATCCTTGAGCCTGCTCCGTCATTCAATAAGATCATGGCTGATCTTTTCGTGGACTCAGTTTTTTAAAGTTTATTTATTAATGTCACAAGTAGGCTTACATTAATACAGCAATAAAGTTATTATTGAAAATCCCCTCATCGCCACACTTTGGCACCTATTTACAGATACTGCAGGAGGCATGACCAATGCACCCAGCCAGCAGATGGAGGAAACACACACAAGCATGGAGAGAATGTGCAGACTGCACAGACAGAGACCTGAGCTGAGTGCCTAATTCTGTGAAGCAGCAGTTCTAACCACTGAGCCATCATACCGCCTATCTGTGCCGCTGTGCCACCCCGGGTAAACTCCACTTACCCAGCTGCTCTC
The DNA here is from genome assembly GCA_024679065.1 of Sphyrna mokarran. Taxonomy (NCBI): domain Eukaryota; kingdom Metazoa; phylum Chordata; class Chondrichthyes; order Carcharhiniformes; family Carcharhinidae; genus Sphyrna; species Sphyrna mokarran. The sequence goes on along the minus strand of JAGIQG010000028.1, from coordinate 14,627,421 downwards.
TATAACACTTAATTCCTTTACTGTTCAAAAATCTACCTTTGCCTGAAAAACATTCAACCAGATAGCCTTAACTATTTCATTGGGCAGGGAATTCCATAGATTCACAACTCTTTGGGTGAAGAAATTCTCCTCAACTCAATCCTAAATCTGCTCCCCCTTACTTTGAGTCTGTGCCTCCTAGCTAGTTCTAGTTTCACCTGCCAGTAAAGAAAAACCTCCCTGTTTCTATCTTATCTATTCCCTTCATAATTTTATATGTTGCTATAAGATCCATCCTCATTCTTCTAAATTCCAATGAGTATAGTCCTAACCTGCACAGTCTCTCCTCATAAGCCTATCCTTTCAACTCTGGGACCAATCAAGTGAATCTCCTCTGCGTCCCATCCAGTACCTGTACATTCTTTCTCAAGTAAGGAAACCAAAACTGTATAAAGCACTCCAGCTGTGGCCCCACCTCTGCCACTGTTTCGAAGATGAAATGAGAAATTATCCACAGTATCTTGGTCAATATTTGTCCTCAATTAATATCACAACAACAGATGAACTGGTCGTTGTCTGTTTGTTGGAATTTTCTGGACACAGATTGGTTGGCACATTTTCCACATCACAAGCATGACTATGTTTCATGGAATCCTACAGTAAGGAAGGAAGCTATTTGGACCATCAATTCTGCATCAACCACAATCCCATCCAGGCCCTATCCCTTAAGCATTTACTCTAGCTAGTCCCCCTGATACTAAGAGACAATTTAGCTTGGCCAATCAACCTAACCCATACATCTTTGGACTGTGAGAGGAAACCAGAGCACCTGGAGGAAACCCATGCAAACACAAGGAGAATGTGCAAACTGCACACAGACAGTGAATTCAACCCGGGTCCCTGGCGCTGTGAGGCAGCAGTGCTAACTACTGTGCCACCGTGCTCCCCCATGTTTGCTCCAAGTATTCATTGGTTGAAAAGCACTTTACAGCCTGCGGTCATGAGAAGTGCTATATGAGTGCAAGTTTATTTTAAATATTGCTGTGAGGAAGAGTGTTTGCAGTGGAACATAGAAATGTTATTACTTAAACTGCAAGCCAACTCAACATTTGTTCACATTGCTTGTGCATGTGGTAGAAAAAGCCTAAAGTGTGCAGAAAAGTGGAATTTCCAACAATAATGCAGTTAAAAATTGTTGCGAAGAATGTGAATGATGAAGGTGCAAGGTTTGGTTTCTCCAGGCTGCATGCCCCTAAAAATTTGATTTCTGACAATGTGCTTTGTGAATTTTCCTGCATTTTGGGAGCCTCCCTGCAATTCTGTCTTTCAACAAAAAAATAATTCCTCCTGGAATGGTAAAATATATTGTAATTGTGAAAACAAAAGTCATTGTACGGACTTTAATAAGTCAAAATAAATGGGTTAAAGATACCTATTAAAAGACTAGAGGAAGTCATAAGAACATGTTAAGCATTTGTTCTCTATTATTACCAACATTAATTAGAGCCTATGTTGCTCTTTTGAACTTGTGAAGACAGGTTTTTTCTTTTTACTTGCATCCATAACCTTTTGGGGAAGACAGTTTCAGATTTCCATGATCCTTTGTGTAAAAAAGTACTTCCTGCTTTCATTCCTGAATATCCTTGTTACAATTTTTAGATTATGCCTCCTTGTTCTGACTTCCCCAACAAAGGAAATACTTTCTCTGTATCTAGCCTTTCAGATCCCCTTATCATTTTAAACATCTCAGTTAGATCACCCTTCAACCTTCTAAACTTAGAGGAATGCATGTCATTTTTATGCAAACCAGCTTGGTAATTTAACCCTTTAAACCCCAATATCATTCGGATAGATCAGCTCTATATCCCTTTCAAGGCTCATTCCTTTCTTGAGTGCAGTCTGACCGAGGTTTTGTACTGCTGAAGTTCAGCCTACCAGACATAAAGTCCAACAGTTCCATTAGCCTATCTGATTATTTTTTAAATCTGTGCATTGGCTTTGAGTGATGTGTATACAATCCCATTTCTCAGCCACAGCTCAAAATCTCTTGCCGTCAAGAAACTATTAGTCAGTTGTCTTGTCACCACCACTCTCGATCTGTTATCTACCTATGTCTTCACCATTATAAACCTCCTGAAATTCCAGCTCTTTGTATGGCCCTTTGGCCATCTTTCCTGTAATAGCGTGGCATGCTTTGGATGTTGTCAAGAGGCTTCCTACTTTGTTAGGAACAAAAAGTATTTATTGATAACAAGAAACTATATATAAGCGCTTGCAACTCTTAGGAGCAGCAGTCCAGCCTTTACATGTTGTCTACATGGCTAGTCAAGAGTGGACTTTGCCCTCTGGGATGAACACTTGCTTTTGGTTCCTCAAGTCAGGTGACAGTCTCCTGTTGTACTATCTTAAAGATACAGGCACCACAACCACTACATCTCCCATCTCACCACAAAGACTTGGTGTCCTTACTTTCTTCCTTCCCTCAGGGTCTTTTCCCTCCTATGTTCCCTATTCAAATCCAACTTTCACAAATCAATCATAATTTCAATTTTGTCATACTTAGAACTTTATGTAATAAATAACTGTTTTCCTTGTTTCAGCTTTGTCAGCCTCTCATAGAAGCACTTACCCACACTATGTGTAAATTATGGATAAATCAATCTAATATAACAAATACAGACCCAAAAACTTCTTGTTCATTGTCAGCAGCAACAACTGAGGCCTGGTTATTTGACTGAAAGCGCTTTGTTTCTCTCTTAGATACATCAGACTCTTCGCCAGTCAACAAGAGAACTGGAATAAACCAGCAGGAGAAAGCTCTTTATGGTAATTGTCTTCTACCTCAGTGGTTGATTCCCAGTATCACACCAGCCTGCATTCTTCCTGGGAAGCCAGGGTGCTTTCTGCTGTATGGAAGTGGAATATGAGCAGATTGCCTCCTAGCTTGGAGAGGCAGCCAGTGCGAATGCTAACAAGTAGAAACTAACCAGAAACACAAAAGAGCACAGCAGATGTGGTGAGCATGACTCTGTCATAGATCAACTCCACCCTCTTAGAGAAGCCTTTAAGCCAGGAGTGTAAGTAGCCCCTAAGATTTGTACCATGAAGCTTATTTAAGCTTTAAGTGAACATCCTCACTAATTTTCATAAGTCTCAAGTTGCTGACACTAATTGATCTTTATTTTCTGATTAAAGATTTATTCACCAATAACGACACTCAGAACAACCCTTTTCTTCAAGCCCACGAAATTTAACAGGACAAACAGTGAATAAGAATAATTCACATCAATAAAATCGAACAGCAGTGCTCACAAGATACATACAGCCCAGTGGCAGGAGTTTAGACATCCCTGCTATATTTCTTCTTTTTCCAAATTGCACCTGAATCCATTTCACTATAATGCCTTTCTCTGATGCTTTGTTCACAAATCTCCTCCTTTTGGGTTGAAATGTTCCTTAGTGCTTCTCACTTTTTCCTTTATATCATATCAATTGATAGAACAGGGTGGGTTCCAAAAACAACTCTACTTGCAACAAACAAGTGCTGGTGGTACAAATTGATTTTATCTGTTGTGACATAGGGAGTTGGTTCAGCCACTATCTGTGTCAGAATGATCTACAGAGAGACATTCAGTGCCAGGAGTTTAATGACCGTGAAAGAGTTAATACAGACAACACATTTAATGACACAAATACATGTCACACATCTGTGGCTTCAGCGTGGATAGAGATGGAGGATCCATGTGCTTGCTGTCCCCTGGGCTGTGCATGTTTCACAGGTTGTTGGTTTTCTGTGAGTTATTTGCCTCTTCACAGCTGGTGCCATCCTCAGAGCTCACAGTCAAAATTGGATGTGGAAGATTCCCATTGGTTACAATTTCATTCAGTGGTGATGGTTCAGATACACACTGCTGTCTTCCTGCACATTCTCATAGCTGCTGCAGTAGGTATATAAAATCAGCCACATTGCGTCTTGAGAAAGACTTGCATTTATGTAGCACTTTTCACAACCCGCGGCATCTTGAAGCACTTTACAGCCAATGGAATATTTTTGCCGCTTACCATTGTAATGGAGGAAGCATGGCCATGTTTTCTCAAATTGGCATTCTTGGCTCAGATAATATTCCCTCTTGCCTCCAAACAGAAGGTTGTGGTTTCAAGTACCCATCTCCAGAGACTTGAGCCCATAATCTCAGGTGAAATTGTAGTGCAGTACTGCGAGAGTGCAGTCATTAGCTTCCTTTACTTCTGTCCCAGTGCTTTTGATGGAAGTAAAAAAATCCCATGACATGTTTGAAAAAGCTCAGGGAGCTCTATTGATGCCCTTACACATAGTCTTACAGCCAATCATGCCACAAAGCAGAGAAGTCGTTAACCATCTCATTGCTGTTTGTGGGGCCTTGCTTTGAGCAGAATGACTGCATCGTCTACCTGATTAACAATCTGAAGATTAATATATTTGATGTGAAATGCTCTGCAACATCCTCAGAGATGTGACAAGGTGCTATTTACATGCAAGTTCCTTATTTCTTGCATATATTTACAAGATAGGTTTGTAGTAATTTCAGTCAAAGTTATTTCCTGACAAGACGACTTTGTTCTGGAATTCAAACCCATTGAAATAAAATCTCTTTCGTTTGTTCAGTCTCTTTAGAGAACTGGTAAAAGTGAACACTTGTGCAGGTAAAGTGTCCACAAGATTGCCAGTCATCTATCCTCAGGAATGAAAAGCAAATCCCCAAGACACTGCAGCAGGAAATGCTGGACACAAATCATGGAGGCATTAAACTAACCTTGCAGTTTCTTATTGATGTCAAACATTTTCAATTTTAAAAATATTGAAAGAGGGTTAAAGAATGTATAATCAAGTGGGGTGGTCATCCTGTGAAAAAGCCAGGATTAATAACTGCCAGAGTCAGGGATTTAGCTGTGTCTTCATGATGCTTTTTGTGCTTGTATCTTGAACACAACCTCCCTTATCAACTTGCCCTTGTGACTTTCCCCTGTCCTGAGGCCATTACAATTGCCGGGGTATGTTTGCAAGCAGCCATTCCTGTTGGCAGCAAGATGGTAAGTGCTGGCAGGGTGTTTTACAATGGAGGACAATACAATTGAGTCGGATACTGGGCTCATCTGTGAGCCTCATCCGTGGACGCTTGTCTATCAACAGGGATTACTGGTAGCTTTCCAGAGAAACAGCATGGAACATTTTCCTCACCATTCAGCCTCCTGCCCAACACCACCGCCCCAGCTCAATTGCAATGATCCAGATCTGACTATTTGAAAATGGAACATTTTTGGAGTTAGAAATGGAATATTGTTGGAATTAGCACTGGAATGATTTGGAATGTTCGAGCTGGAATGTCTGGGAATTAGAGCTGGGATGTTTAGGATGTTGGAACTGTAATATTTGGGGAATTAGAGCTGGAATGTTTACGATATTAGAGCTGGGATGTTTGGGGAATTAGAGCTGGAATGTTTGGGATGTTAGAACTGTAATATTTGGTGAATTAGAGCTGGAATGTTTACGAAATTAGACCTGGAATGTCTGGGGAATTAGAGCTGAATGTTTGGGGAGTTACAGCTGGAATGTTTGGAATGTTAGACCTGGAATGTTTGAGGAATTAGATCTGGAATGTTTGGGGAATTATTGCTGGAATGTTTGGGGAATTAGCGTTGGAATGTTTGGGGATTAATGTTGGAATGTTTGGAATGTTAGACCTGGAATGTTTGGGGAATTATTGCTGGAATGTTTGGGGAATTAATGCTGGAATGTTTGAGGAATTATTGCTAGAAGGTTTGGATAATTAGAGCTGGAATGTTTAGAGAATTATTTATGGAATGTTTAGAGAATTATTGCTGGAATGTTTGGGGAATTATTGCTGGAATATTTGGGAATTAATGCTGGAATGTTTGGAATGTTAGACCTGGAATGTTTGGGGAATTATTTATAGAAGATTTGGGGATGTTGGGAGAATTAGAGCAGGAATGTTTGAGGAATTATTGCTGGAATGTTTGGGGAATTAGAGCTGGAATGTCTGGGGAATTATTGCTGGAATGGTTGTGAAATTAGAACTGGAATGTTGGGGAATTAGAGCTGGAATGTTGGGGGAATTATTGCTGGAATGTTGTGGAATTAGCATTGAAATGTTTATGGAATTATTGCTGGAATATTTGGGAATTAGTGCTGGAATGTTTGGAATGTTTGACCTGGAATGTTTGGGGAATTATTTATAGAAGCTTTGGGGATGTTGGGAGAATTACAGCAGGAATGTTTGAGGAATTATTGCTGGAATGTTTGGGGAATTAGAGTTGGAATGTTGGGGAATTAGAGGTGGAATGTTTGGGGAATTATTGCTGGAATGTTTTGGGAATTCGAGCTGGAATGGTTGGGGAATTAGAGCAGGAATGTTTGGGAAATTATTGCTGGAATGTTTGGGGAATTAGAGCTGGACTGTTTGGGGAATTAGAACTGGAATGTTTGGGGAATTATTGCTGGAATATTTGGGGAATTAGAGTGGGAACGTTTGGGGAATTATTGCTGAAATGTTTGGGGAATTAGAGTGGGAACGTTTGGGGAAATATTGCTGAAATGTTTGGGGAATTGTTGCTGGAATGTTTGGGGAACTATTGCTGGAACATTTGGGGATTTAGAGCAGGAATGTTTGGGGAATTAGAGCTGAAATGTTTGGGGAATTGTTGTTAGAAGGTTTGGGACTTAGTGCTGGGTCATTTGAAGAAAACTTTGTTCAGGTTCGTCTGCAAAATATGGAAATTTGCTAAGTTCCATTAGCAAATGGATCATATGACATTGCCTTGGGCACAATGTCTACTAATTGTTGTGCTGGAATAGCTGTACAACCTATTCTGTCACAGTTCCGTCACAATTGAAGCTGGTATCAGTTGTGACAGAAATCGACAGTGTTTCAAACCTCTGTTCATCTTTATTACGGAAGATTAACTGTACTGCAAAATGTCTCTGAGAAGATCTGCCTTTATTATCCTATGCAGATTAAGTTTACACTGTCCTGTTTACAGTTTACCAAAGTGATCGGTTAACCTGACCTGTTCCAGGCAGAGCTCATTTATAATCTTTCTTTGGACTGGTTGTTTAATGTTAGACTGATAGCTCACTGTCCCTCTGTATTCCTTTTGAATATCTGGCTGTGAAGCTCATGATAGTGGCAGGTATTGCATGAGGTTCCATATTTTATTGTTGCCCAGTCTCTCCCCCCATATTTCTCCTCTTGCCCTTCTACTCTTGAAGCTGCTGACTCATTTTGGAGTTGGGCAACACAAGTTGTTTGCATGTTACCCAAGGTAAGGTTATTGTGTGAGTTTCAACTCATGATTAAGAAAGAACAAAACAAGCTTGTATTTATATCCACTTTCAATATCTTGTGCTATCCCCCAAATGATAGCCAATGACTGCACTATGATAGTGTAGTTTCTGTTGTATATGGAAATGCAGCTGGCAATTTCTGAACAACATGGTTTTACAAACAGCAAGATGGTAATGAAAAGTTCAACTGTTCTTGCAGTGTTGGTTGAGGTACAGGTTTTGACCTTAAGTTCAATATTGGGCCATTCGAGTCTACCAGAGATGACTTTGACATCTCATCTGAAAGATAGCAAGCGTGATTTTCTCAGCCCACTATGCTATTTAAGCAGGAGGCCAACAACAAGAATTGCACCTGGCATCTGACCGGTCGCAATCTTCCTGAATCAACTCTTCTGACATAATCAGCTATGTAACGGGGAACAATACGAGGCTTTTTACAATATTCATAGTCTCATTTAAATCTAAGGTATCGATATCGTATGTTTCTAATCCTGCCTGTGAAGGTCCACACCAGCAGGGATCATATATGGTCCCCAATAACAGGGGCCAGGCATGATATTCTCGATGTTGGGATGAGGGGCCATTGAGGCCCTCTGGGAAGTCTGGGGCAGGCAGGCAGCCTGGTACCCTGGTACTGCCTGTTAGGCATCAGGCTGTGCCAAGAGAGTAGAAGACTCGAGGCCTGTGCACTTATACTGCAGTACACATATAATGCAATACCCTCCAGTACACTGATACACTAGTATCCTGCAGTACATTAATACTCCAATATCCTGCAGTGCATTGATACTCCAATATCCTGCAGTACATTGATACTCCACTATCCTGCAGCACATGCATATCCCACTATCCTGCAGCACATTAATACTCCAGTACCCTGCAGTGCATTGATACTCCAATATCCTGCAGTACATTGATACTCCACTATCCTGCAGCACATGCATATCCCACTATCTTGCAGCACATTAATACTCCAGTACCCTGCAGTACATTGATACTCCAGTTCCTTGCAGTATATTGATACTCCAGTACCCCACAGTATTTTGTACTCTGCAGTACTTTGATACCCCACTATCCTGCAGTACATTGATACTCCAGTACCTTGCAGTACATTGATAACCTGACTGTCCTGCAGCACATTGGTACTCCAGTTACCTGCAATACATTGATACCCCACTATCCTGCAGTACCTTGATATTCCAGTTCCCTGCAGTACATTGATATTCCATTTCTGTGCAGTACATTGATACTCCAGTATTCTGCAGCACATTGATACTCCAGTATCCTGCAGTACGTTGATACTCCAGTATCCTGTAGTATATGCATATCCTAGTACCCTGCAGTATATGCATACCACACTCTCCTGCAGCACATTGATACCCCAGAACCCTGCAGTACATTGATACTGCAATACCCTGCAATACATTGACATCCCAGTATCCTGAAGTACGTTGATACTCCAATACCCTGCAGTACATTGATATTCCAGTATTCTACAGCACATTGATACTCCAGTATTCTACAGCACATTGATGCTCCGGCACTCTGCAGTATATTGATACTCAGTACGCTGTAGAACAGTGATATTTTAGTGTTTTGCAGTCCATTGTAGGATGTATTTCTGCCCTTTGGATCCTTGATCTTGAAGCAGTTTCAGCACTGGCCACTGTACTTCCTGAGAAACATTTAATTAAGCAGATCTTCCACAAAGAAGATGACTTGGGGCTCTTGCCGGCTGTCTAGCCAGCAAGAGGGACTCCCATTGCCTGCAGTAAATTCCACCCTCAGAGGCAAAGTGAGGAGAAAATGGGCTGGTGAGAAATAACATTGCCAACTGGCAAAGATGTTGTACCACAAAGCCCGGTTCTCCTCTAGCTTTGAGAGTAGACAGTGGGTAATCTATTCTGGCTTGTGGTTCATCAGAGGAAGCTTTCCAGGAAAAAAACTGTACATATATTTTATTTTGTCTATCATCTCATTCTCTTCTATCTACTTTTCACCGAAATGAGAAGTTAAGCTGATGTGTTCCAGGCAGAGCATCTCAAAAATCAGTTTGCATTGAAGCTGCCTTTATCGTGAGTAAAATTAGGAAAATCATTCTTTCTGGATTTCCTTCCAGCTCTGCTTTTGTTTCCCTGTTTCTGATTCCTTTCATAGTTGCCATGATACATTCCTCTTATGCCAGATTGTTAAAAGATACTATTTCAAAGGTAAATTATGTTTATATTTAATTTTAGCAGAAACTATACTGAATGTGCAGGTTGCTTTAATAGTCCCTATTTGAGTGTAGCGTTTTAACACGATTAGCATCTATTGGTAAAATTTTGGTTGTTAACTGTACTTTCTGCATTGTTTTCAGTTGTGATTTAATCACAGATGTAAAGCATTACCACCCAAGTAGAAAATCACCAATTAAACCAATAATTAAGGGTGGAATGGAGTAGAATAAGCCAGTAACTATTTGACGTCAATGTATTTGTGCACAGAACATGTGTTGTTAACTCTTAAACTGCTGAGAATTCCAAGCTTCTTGAGCCTCCACTTTTATGGTTCAAACACCAACATGGACACTGGTATTATCGACTCACTCATTCACCCTACCCACAATACCCGCCTTACCCTCCCTACCACTCATCCACCTGTCATCCTACCCATGTATCATCTTACCCAGCTGCCACCTTGTTACCCTACTTACCTACCACCCTACTCAGCTGTCTACCTGTCATCCTACCCACCTGCTGCCTTATCCCTTGCAAAGGTGATTGCCACTCCTCCAAAGATTTGGGCTATTTTCTTAATGAAATCCAACCCCAGTTCAGAGATATTCTGATTCCCTCACATTTATTATGTGACAACACAAACTGGAAATTGGATTGTGTTCTTCAAGGCTGTATGATTGAGTTTCATGCTGCGTCTGCCATCTCTGGGGAGCTGCACTTGACAGGGTCATAGGATCCCTATAGTGCAGAAGGAGGCCATTCGGTCCATCGAGCCTGCACTGACAACATTCCCATTCAGGTCCTATCCCCATAACTCCACGTATTTACCCTGCTAATCCCCCTGACACTAAGGGACAATTTAGCATGGCCAATCCACCTAACCTTTGGAACAATAAAGGGCAATTTATCATGGCCAATCAATCTAACCCATACATCTTTGGACTGTGGGAGGAAACTGGAGCACCCAGAGGAAACCCACTTAGACACTGGGAGAACATGCAAACTCACACATCATCCAAGTTGGGAATCAAACCAAGGTCCCTGGCGCTGTGAGGGCAGCACTGCTAACCACTGTGCCACCTTGCTACCCCTAAATGTCAATGCTGAGAGAGTGTTTCTCCTATTGGAGGCTTTCGAATTTGGAGGCACAGTATGAGGATATGGGGTCAACTACTTAGGATTGAGATGAGGAGAAATCTCTTGCACAAATAGTTGTGACTATGTGGAATTTTAGACCAAAGAAGGTGAGGATGCTGAGTTGTATTCATTCAAAAAGAGATTTTGGACACAAATAGAATCAAGTAATATGGAGAAAAGACTGGAATGTGGAGTTCAGAGAGAAAATCAGTCCGTGGTCTTATTGATTGGCAGAGCAAGAGCTATGTAACTGAGCATAGATCAAGGCTTATAAGTCGTTTGAAACTTCTAAAGATCCTAGTCTCAGAACTTGACTTGGCCTATAGTTAAGTGTATAAATACATTGCATGTCCAATAATAAAAGCACTGATAATTTTCAATACATGCTTCTCAAGATCAGGATGTGGAGATCTTGGCGTTGGACTGGAGTAAACACAGTAAAAAATCTCGCAACACCAAGTTAAAGTCCAACCCAGTTTATTTGATAGTAAATTCACAAGCTTTTGGAAACAGTGTTCCTTCATCAGATCCTTACGAAGGAACAGTGTTTCTGAAAGCTTGTGGGTTTACTATCAAATAAACTAGTTGGACTTTAACCTGGTGTTGTGAAATTTTTTACTGTCTCAAGATCAAGCCAATGACTGGTTCCTGTTCTCATGGCACATTTAGTCTTGGGTTTCTTCAGCATGGATTCTTTCTTTGTCCATTCTCACAGCAGTTTTTCACCAACACCAAATTCCCACACTGTAGCATAGTTATGTGATATTAGCAAACGTTACGACCTCTAACTTGAACCCAGTTTCATACTTAATTCATTTTGTTGGAAGACACATTTCCCTTTGTCACTCACCACATTGGAGTCTGCTGTACTTGAGCATGTCTCCAACTCCTTCGCATTTTTATAACACGGCCCATATCGCCTGCCTGATCCTTGTGCCCAGTTATAAGTAAAACATCCACCCGTGGGGTGAAAATTTGAGGCTGACTCCTCATTCAAGTATAACATGCTGTGGCTGAAAAGGAGTCAACTGTTATGCTGAGTAGATGCAAAAACATGACTCTTGGGGCCAGAGGAATGGGGTCATCATATATACTGGGTGGACTGTATGCTGTAGTCGACAGAACCCCTGCTTCTATTTTTTATGTTCTTATTTCTTGTCATATACATGGATCCAAACTTTGACAGAATTTTATATGTCAAAGTAAAACCAAATGCTTACTGTCTGTTTTATAAGAGAAATACTTGGACACATATCACCCACATATATTTTTTGATATATTTTAGTGCAGTGATAGATCTACTATAATTGAATATCGATCTAGAATAATTGCAGGAGACGTGTAGAATGTGATAGCAACATAAGCCTGGCAGAACAGACTCAAGGGGCTGAATGGCCTACTGCTGTTGCTATGTTCCTATGAGGGCAGTTTGCTGATTGTGTGCTCCCAGTGGGGAGCCACACTTACAGTGAGCACACATCAGAGATAATGATAATGTCACACCAATTCCCTGACCCATAATGCAGTTCAGTGAGGCTGGAAAATTTACTCTGTAGCATTTGAAATCAACTACAGCATATAAGGTAGTTCTGAGTGGATGTATCTCCTTCCTTGTTTGTAATTGCCTGGATTTGCTATGGGTGCTAAATGAAAGTAAATCTCTTGTTAGCATTTGGATACTAAATGGGGGTAATTACCACCCCTCTGCCACTTCATACCCAAACAGCTCTAATGACTGCACACCATGACTGACTTTACAGAAGCAGACTGCACCCCCCTCCCCAACTGTAGAAAAGCCAGTCAGAAGCTGATGAGACTGGGACGAGCCCATCTCATAGTCATAACTCATATTGGGGGGGAGGTTACATTGGTTCAGAATGAAACTTCCTCCCCTCAGTGGATGCTGTCAGACTGAAGAGCAGCCCCAGTGATCCCAGCAACCTCAGAGCTCAATAGTGGGCACTGCCAGGACTAGAGTAAGGAGTAGCAAGAAGATCATGGCTGCCCCGGGAAGATAAGTCCACGGGTTTTAAGGTAGATCTGAGAGCTCAGGAAGGGAGTGGAGGTCAAGTTTAACAGGAAGGGTAGTGCAGTAGGAAGGGGAGGTAATACCTTGGGAGGGTGCCCTTGATGAGGGCACCCCTTCTTCAATTTCTGTAGTTTTTCATGTTGGCCTTATGAAGTTCCTGCTCGCTTCTACCCACCTGCCAATGCTAGCTATATTATGGTACCAGCAGCATAATAGCTGGTCAGTGGACTTACAACAAGCCTAATTGACCTTTGATTATTTAATGAATGATGGAAGGTGGGCTGCTGATGTCAGTGATTCAACTAGTATATTGCAGAAGTCAGCTTGGGGGTTGGTAGGAAGATACTAGGCTAGCCGTCCAAACTATTTTATACCGATGCCCACCACCCCTACCGAAAACATATCCAGCCTCCTTGTCATGTCAGTGAAAACATAAATCCTGTTTTATTTCACTATCTTCTGCTCTCCTACCTGCAGGCACTAACACCTGCTGAAATGTGATCCCATTTATCCCAGCAGTCTCTAATATCTCACCCAACTTGTTATTTTTGATTACCTTCCTGTGAGATGGGTTAGATGTTTTACTATGTTAAAGATACTACATAAATGCAAGCTTTTATTATTTTTTGAGCCAAGTTGTTGACTATCAATTAAGATAACAGCAAATGACTGGAGATTTTGGAATCTGAAACAAAAACAGAAAATACTGGAAAATCTCAGCAAGTCTGACAGCAACTGTGGAGAGAGAACAGTTCCAAATCTGGATGACCCTTGGTCAGACCTGTTATCAGTCGGTCTCTTGATATTAGGCAGCATCACAGCTTGCACTAGTAGCCAGCTGGGGTGCTTGGAAGAATCAAGACAGGCAACCCTGGTGATTGCCAGAACCCTTTCACAGGTCAAAAATCCAAATTGGAGCCACCAAGCTTGGAATGTTCAGTACCACGCCGTGTTATCCACCATAGCATCAAGTGATCCACAAATCCGATTTCATGGCTAGCTATTATTTTGGGTTTAAGGATCAGTAGCAGACGCAGAGGCCATCTCAAAATTAGCAACCTCTTCTCGCAGTTGACAATTGCAGCTGATCTGTCTGCTTTCAATGGTCTTTATAAATGCACCTTCTTTCTTCTTTTCTTTCTGTGATCAGTGCTTGGGCAGTAATTCGTCTGACAGAAGAGATTATGTCTCAGATTTTCCATGCTGGCAATTTTTTTTGAAAGGCTCTTAGCACTACTCTTAAACCCATAAAGAATGAAAAATGGAAAAAAAATCTCTTTGCACAGACATTAAGTGATTAACAGTTTCCCGCTGTATCTAGTCCTATGATCTGACCTTATCATCTGATAGCCTCCCACTAAGAGTACTAAAGGAGATTCAGCATGTCTGCAGCAGTGTGTGAATAACAGAATTTAATGAGCCATTACTTTACCATTATAATTTAACGCTTCTTACTTCCACTGCCCCTCCGTCTCATCCTCCTCTTGATCATTATCACTGGCTTCAATTTTCTTCATTTCATTTAATTGGTGCCTGTTAAGAAGGGACTGTGACAAGTCGGTATATTTTTTAACCCTGCATGTTACAGTCAAGGTGCCGATAATGGCACAATTGTTATGCACAAGGCAAGACCAGTCTAATGCAGCCCAACACTCTCTGACTCTGCTAATTGGATTTCAGATTATTAGAACGTTGCAAAGCTACTGACAAATGAGAAGGTTAGATAACCTCAACGTACCTTTTTATTATTAAGGACAAAAGGAGGCAATAATTGAAATGGCACTATAGTTTATAATTAATGGCTTGTATTTCCCAGCAGCAATAAAGGTCAATTTTCCACAAGATGGCTTTGAGTATTCTGCAGCACAATTGTGGTGCAAGACCTGCAGGAAACAGACTAATTGTGAACTACGACTATTGTAGTGATTGCTACAATTTGGGGAGTAGGGGGGATGGGATTTAGCACTCTTATCACCACCACCACCACCACCACCACCACATCACCCCCCCCCCTCCAGTGATCCACCAACTATAGGGATAACATCTTGAAGAATAACAATTATCAAACTCCAGTAGATTTAATTTAATTTTGCGCAGATTATCTTCCAAACAGCAGCTGCTCTAATGATTGGGTGTGCGAGGTGGTCCAATTGAGATGGTTAACATGATTAAAAGTTTCATTGGAGAGATTGAAACTATTCCTTGGATGGGAGAGTTCAGAACAGGGAGGCACAACTTTAACATTACAGCTGGGCTGCTCAGGCTTGTTGTCAGAAGCATATTTTCACACAAAGGGTTGTGGAAATCCAGAATGGTCTCCCCAAAAAACTGAGGGACTTTTTTGTTAGATTTAGGCTATAAGGTTGGATAACTGAAGCAAAGCCATTAACTGGAATTGGGGTACAGATCATCCATGATTTAACTGAATGGTGGAATAAGTTTCAGGGGCTGAATAGGGCACAGTGGCACACTGATTAGCATTGCTGCCTCACAGCACCAGAGATCCTGGTTCAATTCTGACCTCGGGTCACTATTTGTGTGGAGTTTGCACATTTTCTCTGTAACTCTGTGGGTTTCCTCCGCATGCTCCATTATCCTCCCATTCTAAAGATATATGGTTAATAGAGAAAGTACATGGGGTTACGGGAATAGGATCTGGGTGGGATCATTGTCGGTGCAGACTCGATGGGCCAAGTGGCCTTCCTCTGCACTGTAGGAATTCTATAAATCTACTCCTTATGTTACTTTCTATAACAACAATTGATTCATTTTGGTAGGACAGATTTGAACGTGGATTACAGGGTCAATGGCAGGGCACTGAGGAATGTGGAAGAACAGAGAGATCTTAGGGTTCATATCCACAGATCTCTGAAGGTTGCCACTCAAGTGGGTAAAGCCGTGAAGAAGACCTGTAGTGTGTTAGCGTTTATTAATAGGGGGTTAAAGTTCAAGAGCCGTGGGGTTATGCCACAACTATACGGAATCTTGGTAAGACCACATTTGGAATATTATGTGCAATTCTGGTCACCTCACTATAAGAAGGATGTGGAGGCATTGGAGAGACTGCAGAGGAGGTTTTACCAGGATGCTGCTTGGTTTGAAAGGTAGGTCTTATGAGGAAAGGTTGAGGGAGCTAGGGCTTTTCTCCTTAGAAGTGGAGGAGAATGAGAGGTGACTTAATAGAGGTTTATAAGATGATGAGGGGGATAGGTAGAGTGGACGTTCAGAGACTATTTCCTCAGGTGGATATAGTTATTACTAGGGGGCATAACTATAAGGTTCATGGTGGGAGATATAGGAAAGATGTCTGAGGTAGGTTCTTTACTCAGAGAGTGGTTGGGGTGTGAAATGGATTCCCTCCTGTGATAGTGATGTCAGACACTTTAGGAACTTTGAAGCAGTTATTGGATAGCCACATGCAGCACACCAGAATGATGGGGAGTGGGGTGGCTTGATCTTGGTTTCAGACATAGCTCGGCACAACATGGAGGGCCGAATGGTCTGTGCTGTATTGTTCTGTGTTTCTAACTTGTACTTATGTAGCACCTTGATAAAATTAAACATTCTTTGCAGGAGCATTATCAAATAAAGTTTGGCATTGAGCAACACAAGATATTAAGACAGATGACCAAAAACTGGGTCAAAAAGTACGCTTGAAGGAGCATTTTGATGAGTTAATTACTCTGAGAGTGTGGTTGGCAAGTCGCTTACTCAAACCGACAATAATTACCAGCAAATTCTACTTCCTGTTTGATTATTTTCTGTGATATAGAACTTCATGAGTTCTTCAAAATATCTTTTGGATTAATTGCCCATCAATTCAACAAGATCTCCTTTCCATTGTTAGTTGATAGGTATTAAAATCAAAAATAAAACCACCGTGTATACAAAATTTCCATTGCCGCCTTTCTGGAATCGAATCAAATCAATTTTGTCCAGTTTTTCAATTAACAAGGAAAACTCATCGTATGTAGATAATTTCCCCAACAAATACAGTTTTACTTTGCATATAAAGCCAATTAAAGGTAATTCACAGATTGACAATATGTAATCTATTTACTGATAGATGAAAAAAATCATGTATGGTTTATTAGCCAATATTTCACCTTTTCCTAGTTCTTTATGTTGTATGTAAGCTCTGTTAATTATATCTATTAAGCCATCTACTTCTTGGCTCACAAGATACCGTTTGAACAGCATAGTCATGAAGGTAAACAATTCACACTGTCATAGCATTTGAATGCAAGAGAAATTGTTGGGAATTAATGTAACATTGCATTTATTACAGAAATATTATTGTATCATCTTCATCTCTGTCTCTCTCTGTCTGTCTTTCTCTCTCTGTTACTCTCTGTCTTGGAGCCTGGAGAAGAGATTGGTGGGAGGATCATTCTCCTAATCCCATCCATTTCTCATTCACCTGTTATGGGTGGCACTGCTGCCTCACAGCGAAAAGTTCGATTCCCGGCTTGGGTCTCTGTCTGTCTGGAGTTTGTACATTCACCCCGTGTTTGTGTGGATTTTCTCTGGTTGCTCCAGTTTCCTCCCACAGTCCAAAGATGTGCAGGTTAGGTTGATTGGCTATGCTAAATTATACCTCAGTGTCAGGGGGACTAGCTAGGGTAAATGGAGATAGGGCATGGGTGGGATTGTGGTCGATGCAGATTCAGTGGGTCAAATGGCCTCCTTCTGTACTTTAGGATTCTATAGTAATTATGATATTAATGCAAAGTTGTAGAGCATTAGTGGTTTAGGGCTTGGAGCTGCTGCATGGAGAGTCAAAGAAGGGAAGAAGAGGAAATATCCTACTATGAGCACATCTAACTGTTAATAACTCCAGTTAAATCCATCTGGAAGTATTTTGCATTGTTCACATCACAAACGTAGAGAAGTAGTGAATGAGGCAGACATAAATAGTGAACATACTTGCATTTCTTTTTATGTATAACCGATACAAACTCTGATCTTTACCGTACATATGGGGGAGACAGAGTGTGATGTTAATGTCAATGGGCTAGTAATCTGAAGGCCCAGACTAATATTCTAGGGAAGTGAATTCAAATCACACCACAAAAGCTGGTGGAATTTGGATTCAGCGAATAAAGCTGGAATTGAAAGCTTGTCTCAGTATTGATAACCATGAAACAATTGTTGAAAAAACCCATCTGGTTCACTAATGTCCTTCAGGGAAGGAGATCTGCCATTCTTATCTGGTATGGCCTACATGCAAATCCAGAGTCACAGCAATGTAGTTGACTCTTAACTGCCCTCTAAAGTGGCCAGTCGTGTTCAAGGGTGATTAGAAATGGGCAACAGATGCTGACCTTTCCAGCAATCCTCACATCCTATTAAAGAATCAGAGCAATGGACCTGGCCTGGGATTTCCCAATATCAGCTTCTAAGCTTTGCATGGGCGAGAGCTTGGAAAGTCTACACTGTAAAGTGATCAATAAAGTCAAGTTTATTTATTAGCGTCACAAGTAGGTTTGTACTGCAATGAAGTTACTGTGAAAATCCCCTAGTCGAAACATTCCGGTGCCTGTTTGGGTACACTGATGGAGAATTTAGCACGATCAATGCACCTAACCAGCACGTCTTTCAGACTGAGAGGAAACCAGATCACCCAGTGGAAACTCACGCAGACATGAGGAGGACATGCAGACTCCACTCAGACAGTCACCCAAGCCAGGAACTGAACCCGGATCCCTGGCACTGTGCCACCATATCGCTCAGGCTGTATAAGTTTAGCTAAATCTTATCAGAGGTTCCCATCATTTGAACTCAGTTTGAATTACTACTTTTAAATTGCACTCTGCGACCACAGTCTGGCATTATTTAAAACAATGTACCATTTATAAGCCCTGTAGGTTTTTCCTATACTTGCTTTCTACATCTGGAAACTATGGACATATTTTATGTTGATAGTCGACAGGTGTTATTTTTATGTATTGTGCTCACTGTGTTTCTGCCTCTTTATTGCCTTGTCCCACCCCTTCTCTGTAACTTCTTCCAGACTGACAAACCCACCCTCTGTACTCCATTCCCCTGACACTGAGGTTTTTAGCTCCTAGAACTTTGCATTCCTTTTATTCTGTTCTCTTGAATTAGGTTCTGAAATTCTCTCCTCAAACTCCTCTGCATCTGTCTTCTCCTTTAAGACACACCTTACAACTCACCTCTTCAGCCATGCTTTTGGTTACCATTCCTAATGTCTGCTCCTCTGATATAGTGTCCATTTTTGCCTCATTCTTTATAGTGTTTTTCAATATTAAAGACCAATACAAGTTTTTGTTGCTGAATGGAATGCTTCATCCTGAAAACCTGCTGAATCTCCAGTGGCAGAAGACAGGTTGGTCTCTGTCTCCTGGGTGGGGCTTCTGTAGTGAGAGGTTGAGAGAACACAAAGTGACAGCCACTGGAGCCAAGTAGAGATTGTATTATGCCACAGAGACCAAAAACTGGAAAATCAGTTAATAAGATGTAGAAGATGTTCACTGCCCAAGAATGAGTTTGCTGGTCAATAGCAGGTATATGACCTTGCAGTCATACCAGGACAGTGTGGCAGTGGAGAAGAAGTGTAGGAATTGAACCATCTTTGGTCAACAGAGGCTGTGTAACAGAGTTAACTGCCTAGGTGTGGCAGAGGAGATTGAAGAGGCTCAAACTCATCAGGAAGGCTGAGACTGAAGTTTGCCATTGAAGCCATGAAAAATTGAGGGGACATAAAAATATCCATAGTAAGAGCAGATGTAGGCCAGTCAGACCCTCAAACCATATGGTCATTCAATGAAGTCATAATTTATCTGATTGTAATCTCAATTCCATATTCCCACCAACCCCCAATATCCAATGGGCTAAATGGCTTAATTCTATATCTTATTGTATAACCTTTCACCCATTTGCTTATCAAGAATCTATCAACCACTGCTTTAAAAATATTTAAATACTTTGTTTCCACCACCCTATGAAGTACAGAGTTCCAAAGACTTACAGCCCTCTAAAAGAAAATTTTCTCTTCATCTCTATCTTAAATGGGTGACCCCTTATTTTTAAAGAGTGACCCCTAGTTCTAGATTCACCCACAAGAGGAAACAAGCTTTCTACATCCACCCTGTTGCAATGTCTCAGGATTTTGTATGTTTCAATCAAATCACCTCTTGTCTCTCTGGATGCCAGCTGGCCCAACCTTTCCTCATAAGACAACACACTCACTCCTGGTATTAGTCTGGTAAACCTTCTCTGAACTGCTTCCAACACATTTACATCCTTCCCAAACAAAGGAACCAAAACTGTACAGCATCCTCCAGATATGGTCTCACCAATGCTCTGTATAACTGAAGCATAACAGTTAATAGAACAGTTAACAATCTATAGTGCAGTACCCATGAGAGTAAAGATCACCACTGTTATGACAGAGGTCTTGATGTAGAGATGCTGGCGTTGGACTGGGGTAAACACAGTAAGAAGCTTGACAACACCAGATTTAAATCCAACCAATTTGTTTGATAGTAAATTCACAAGCTTTTGACTCTATGGCCTTCGCCTGACGAAAGCCATAGAGAGTCGAAAGCTTGCGAATTTACTATCAAATAAATCGGTTGGATTTAAACCTGATGTTGTCAGACCTCTTACTATGACAGAGGTCTTACAGGAGGAATAATGGGAGTTAGCCCCATTGCTTGGCCTTTGTTTTACAAAAGGGACTGCAGAAGGCTGTGTGAATGGCTTCAGGCAAGCCTGAGGTTGAAGGATGTTGTACAAAGGCGAGTTTTCTTCTGATACAGCAGATTTTAAATTATATAAAGGATGAATTCATTTGACAACATTTGTCAATGGAAATGCTGTATGTTTTAAATGTGCTTTGTTATTTCTCTCTGTATTACTGTTGGATGTGTCCCCCGGCTAGGCCAACAGCAAGGTGCACGGCTGCTCAGCTGCACAGGACACAGAAAGTTTATTTATTATTGTCACAACTAGACTTACATTAATACTTCAATGAAATCACTGTGAAAATCCTCTAGTTGCCACATTCTGGCACTTGTTCGGGTACACTGAGGGAGAATTTAGCATGACCAGTGCAACTAATCAGCATGTTTTCTGGAGTGTGAGAGGAAACCCACGCACACACAGGGAGAACGTACAAATTCCACACGGACAGTGATCCAAACCAGGATTGGAACCCAAGCCCCAGCGTGTGAGGCAACAGAGCTAACCGCTGCACTATAATGCCACTCCAAAAGACATCCCCATCTGCACACACACACATCAATACCAGGAGTCTGCTTTATAGGAGCCACTCTGGGCTCAGATTGTTGTAGCTGCCCGCAACTGCTCAACACACACACATTGACACACACGACACACACAAAACACATACACATGTCACATGCATACACACCTGACACCCACACACCTGGCAGCATTTCCTTCCCAAGTGTCCTTAGATTGAGCAGGGAACAGGGAGCCACCATGAAAATTCACAGTTAATCTCTTACAATGTGATCTAAGTAATTAGAGCAGAAATAATATCTGGATATATTCTTTAAACTAGTGCAGGGGAACATTGATATGATACTGTAAATAGAACTGTCAACATGGAAGAAATATTGGGAGTGAGATGAATTATGAAACCTATTATGAAACATATACTACTCAGAATAAGATATGCAAAATTAGAATCTTCTGATGAGAAAATTACACACATTTCACAAATCTTGACGTTCCAAGTGCAAATCCTCTTCTTCACGAGAGGGAACCTAGTGGAACAACAAAAGACATTTCAGCCACGAGCAAGTTAAATGTTCAAACCCGGATCTTCCTTCCTCCCTCCACCTTGTTCTGAGCGGAACTGGGCTGGCAGGAGAAGAAAATGGAACAGCGATGCACACTGCCAAGACCATATCCACCGGATTTCCTGCCAAACGCGACAATAGATCTGCCTGTGTCCACCCATATATGTGATACTCAGGTCATGGAAATACATCATGTGATACATCTTCTGTCATTTCATTCAAAGCAATTTGGAGTACGAGTACCACGGACTTCCATTTCTTCAATATTGCGATGGTAATGTTAGAAAGCTGGGTTGATTGTTCAGTGATCAGTTTGTCAAGCTATCGTATATTTATTTTTCAATTTAAATTTTTATTGACAGTTCCAAGGTAAATCTCTTCAGCTAAATCCTAGAGAACTTCTTGGCAGAAGCTGGGGCTACTGCTAAACTTATTGAAAATGCTGCAAGCTGGAATGTCGCCCAAGTTAAAGGCACATTTTTAAGTTTAAGTTTATTAGTGCCACAAATAGGTTTACATTAGTAATGCAGTGAAGTTACTGTGAAAATTCCCTAGTGGCCGTACTCTGACGCCTGTTCAGGTACACTGAGCGAGAATTTAGCATGGCCAATGCACCTAACCAGCACATCTTTTGAACTGTGGGAGAAAACTGGAGCAGCCAGATAAAATCCATGCAGACATGGGAAGAACATGCAAACTCCACACAGATAGGGACCCAAATCGGGAACTGAACCCAGGTCCTTGACGCTGTAGGGTAGTAGTGCTAACCACTGTGTCACCATGCCACCCATGGTTCTTTTTGGTAAGTTTTGCCATTTGAAGGAAGTACCCCAGTTTTGTTTGGGCTGAATATGTAACCTGTGTTTCCATTAAACAAATACACAGATTTTCAATCCTAATTTTTCAGCACCTTTCATCTACCAACCACCCAGCTCTAATGAGGATGCCACACTTCTCTCATCTACTGCTCTGTGTGGCTGAATCATTGAGCTCAATGAAGGTATCATGGTGAATAGCTACCCTGTGACGACATAAGTTTAGAATATTGATTGAGAGCAGATGAGGAGCAGCATTCCTTACATAGTAACATGCCCTTTGATTTAAATGGTCCATGCCAGACTCTTCTTTATAGAACCCTCAGTATAATCTTCCATTTCTTTCTCTCTCATGTGTTTACCTAACTTCCCAATAAATGAAATAGAAGGTATAAGTAGCTTCTAAAGCTCTTCCTTATTTAGCAACATTTTCTTTTTGTATATTTTGTTTTGTAGACTTTACAAAAAGTCTACAAACCAGATTCTCGTCCCTTCCTCCACTGTCCCTTCACACCCTATATTACATTCTGAAAACTCATCCAACCCTGACAGGCAATTTTCAGCAAGTTCACTGCACTGCCCTGCCTCAACCTGCTGTGAATTTGCTTCTTTATTTGTTTGACATTGATGTTAACAGTTAACATCAAATCACATGCTGTAAGATTCTGTGGCTTTTGCCCTACATGGGCTCTATCCAGACTGGTGCAGAGTGTTAGAGTATACATGTATTTGCTTTGCCCCTTGCAGGATGCAGATCCTAACTGGATAGAGGACTGAAGACAATGTGCTTCAGTCTCTCTTCCAATGGATTGTCTCATTACAATCTGGTCTTGTCCTCTTCACAGAATCCCTACAATGCAGAAGGAGGCCATTCAACCCATTGTCTGCACTGAATCTCCGATGCAGGATCCCATACCTGTAACCCCATGTATTTGCCCTGCTAATCTCCCTAACCTACACATCTTGAGACACTAGCAACAATTTAGCACATCAATCTACTTAATCTATACAGCTTTGGACTGTGGGAGGAAACCAGAGCACCCAGAAGAAACCCATGCAGACATGAGGAGAACATGCAAATTCCACACAGTCACCCAAGGCCGGAATCGAACCCGGGTCCTTGCACTGTGAGGCAGTAGTGCCAATCACTGTGCTGCTTGCCATCTCTCCAACACCTGAAAAGGAAGCAGAATGGGTTCCAGTGTGTGAATATTCACAAGATAGCTTCTTGATGCCCAATGTATATTTTTTCAAATTGAAAATCATCAGCTACTGGCCTGTTCAACAATACATCCCAATGATGAGATGCAAGTACAGGAAAGAGACAGAGAATCTGGTGATAAAAGCAAAATACTATGGTTGCTGGAATCTGAAAGAAAAACAGCAAATGATGAAGAATCTGATGAATTGATGCAATGATAATTAAAACGAAGGAGACAGTCATCAACTTTACAAAGTGTAGTGGATGACATACCCCTGTCTACATCAATGGCAATGAGGTGGAAATGGTTGAGAACTTCAAGTTTCGAGATGTCCAGATCACCAACAATCTGTTCTAGTCCCCCCATACCCGACATTATAGTGACACAGACATCCTTGTTCCTTAGTGATTTTTCTATGATTCCTTCTAGTGTGTACAGCTTTGTCCAGCAATACAAGGGATAAAAGTCAAGGGTACATTCCTGCCACAACTGAATAGCTGGAGGTATGTGGAAACAGAGAGACCTTGGTGTAAACTGGCTTCATTAGGTGGTACATGGGTGAGGTGGAGCATTTGGATTAAAAACAGAAAGTGCTGGAAAAACTCAGCAGGTCTGGCAGCATCTGGGGAGAGAGAGAAAAACAGGATCCAACATGATTCTTCTTCAGAACAACTGGATGTTCAGTGTGGGTTGTGAATATAAGGACTAATGCTGAGTGGTGTGCACTCAGGGTTGATAGATAGGAGATGGCATGTGAAGAAGCATTCATTGCCCAGGTAAGGCCATTAAATTTTTCATGGTAATGCTGCTAGCACCCCAGCACTTGTAGTTAACCTCCCTGACCACCTGCATCCAATCCCTTCTCAAAGCATGGTGTGAGGGAGTTCTGCCCTCCCAGCATCACCCCACTAAACTCTGACAACTCTCCTCCTGTTCACATCCACAACTAAGGCCTCCAACATCACATATGTAAACCTGGGAGCCCTTTCTCTGCCCTGGCATTTTCCTCCTGCAGAGTTGCAAGAATAGCAGTTGTGTGATTAAGCGCAGCTTTCTTTTAAGAGGTACACAGGCATCATCAGGGCATGCTGCCCAGCCTGCTGCAGTGAGCAGCATGGACTCTTTCACACCAGGGCTACAATCAGGTACTGACAATGCAGCAGCAAATTTACATGCTGCCTATCTCTGAGCAACAGATGCAGGCAGGTTGTGAATCATAAAAGCCCTAAAAACAGTACAGTTCAATTTCTAGCTCTAAATTTCCAAAATTATATTCAAACATCAAAAGTAGTAAGTCTTGTCTGAAGTGCTTTTTTGAGGTTGCAATTTGTTATTTGCAGTTTTCATATGTGTAAAACATTGGGTGATATGGTGGCTGTATCTATTACATTTATTTGGAGTGGGAGAGAGAATGGACTGGTTCTGATTTCCCACAGATTTTGACATATTTCTGTAAAGAATCCCAGCAGATTTTGCTAACATTTCTCACAGATTTTCATTTTCATTGACCCTGTCCATGGGATATTTGCAGAAAATGTGTTCCAGATGTCACGTGGGTGTGAGACACAGAGGAAAATGGAGTGGTCCATCCATCAACTAATGCTGTGAAGCGTAAACTGAGAGCGCCTTTAACAAAGGCTGAGGCCTGAGAACGACTCTGTCCTTGAACACTCAAACCGGCAATTTTGCTTAGCGCAAACACAGGATACTGGGTTTGCTGATTCACTCAGAACTTAGAAAGTTCCTTTGGGAGCCTGAAACCTCTTGTTACCTGAAGTCCTAGGTTCAGATAGTATGGTGCAGATCTTTGTGTGTGAGAGGTTGGTGGGATTAGGGCAGGGGGAACAGATTGAGCAGGTATTTTTGAAAATACTGTCCTGTGCAGCATGGGAAGACATGTCTCACCCGAACCTTGCACACTGTTGAACTGCAGAAAATCACACAATCCTGTCCCCACTCCCACTTTTCCACAAGAGTCAGGAGAGAGTAATCAGAACAGGCTTTTCTTGTCCCTGGCCTGAGAGAGCTAAAGGTAATTTTAGCACACCCAAACCAGACTGAGGTAAGGCAAACCTTATCTGCAGAAGTGTATCTGTTGTAGCATTTATTTGCAGTACACACTCACAAGACCATGAGATGTAGGAGCAGAAATAGGCCATTCAGCCCATCAAGTTTGCTTCACCATTCAATGAGATCATGGCTGATCTTCACTTTCCCTGTCTTATTTCCATAAGCATTGATTTCCTTACTGATTAAAAGTCTGTCTATCACAGCTTTGAACATACTAACAACCCAGTCTTTATAACCTTTTGTGGTGAAGAATTAGCAGCACGTGGCACAGTGGCTAGCATAGCCACCTCACAGCTCAAGTTCGATTCCCAGCTTGGGTCACTGTCTGTGTAGAGTTTGCATCTTCTTCCTGTGTCTTCATGGGTTTCCTCCCACAGTCCAAAAGATGTGCTGGTTAGGTGCATTGACTTAACAGGTGTTGGAGTGTAGTGACTAGGGGAATTTCACAGTAACTTCATTGCAATGTTAATGTAAACCTTACTGAATTCCAGATTCACTACCCTCCAAGAGAAGAAATTCCTCCTCATTTACTATATGTGGAGGCAATTTTGTAGGAATCACCTTGGTCTCAGCTAGTGCACTATAGAAATAAATAACTAACAGAGTTGACAAGGGGTCTACCTGACTCGAAATGTTGGCTCTATTCTCTTTCCACAGATGCTGTCAGACCTGCTAAGATTTTTCAACATTTTCTGTAATCTATTTTAGTGATGTTTTTGAGGGATAAACATTGGCCAAGACACCAGGGAGAACCACTTTTGGGAGTAGTGCCATGGGATCTATCACCCAGGAGGGGCCTCGATTTAACAGCACATCCATAGGACAACATTTCCAATAGTGCAGCACTGGAGCATCAGACTAGATTTATGCTGAAATTTCTGGAGTAAGACTTGAATCCTCTGCATCCACAGAATAGAATCATAGAATCCTACAGTGCAGAAGGAGGCCAATTAGCCCATCCAGCCTCACTGACCACAATCCCATAACCCATGATACTAAGGGACAATTTAGCATGGTTAATCAACCTACCTGCATATCTTTGAACTCTGGGAGGAAACCGGAGAACCTGGACAAAACCCACGCAGAAAAGGGGAGAATATGCAAACTCCATACAGACAGTGACTCAAGCTGGGAATCGAACCCAGTTCCCTGGTGCTGTGAGGCATCATTGCTAACTACTGTGCCACCATGCTGGCCCAGTAGCTATTGAGAGACAGTTAATAGCTACGAGTATGCCACTGTGGGACTATGGGGTACAGGGCGTCTGACTCCAGCAAGAAACCAAAATCATCAGGAATAGAAGGAATAAATTTGGGAGGAACAGTTGTTATGGTGAGAATATTTAATATTGAATGGATGGTTATCATCAGACACACTCGGCTTCGGGAACAGTATTACGTTCCCGCAGCATCTCCTATGCAGAAATAATCACATAAACAAACAAAATTTTGATGCAGTACTGCAGAATTCTTTTATTCCCAGTGCGAATCAGTCCAGGATCTATAATTTCCTGCCGAGGTAAATGGGACATGTACCTTTAAAAAGCGGAAAAGATGAATTATGAAACACAGGACTCCGTCACAGAGTCAGTCACCCTCCGGAGCGCTGTAATACATTCCCCAGAGAGAGAGAGACTGCCATCTGTTAGCCTGTCATTTTCCATAACGCCATGTGGCAGCTTTCCAGACAGTCTCACGCAATGTTCTCGTCTGCCTTCTCTGACCTGGCACAGTAGGGCCACAGGAGAAAAGGAGCTTGCAGCAAAATGACTGACTAATCATTTCCTGCTGCTCCCACCAGGAGAACAGGAATAGAGGTAAGAAAAGTAATCCGTATCTACACAGTTCCATTGCAGGTGGCAAAAAACAAGATTTTTGAAAATAAAATATTTAATGTACATGCATATATTTACACACATATAATAGCTAAACCTTTGTGTGCACAATATGTAACCATTGAGGCCATTTGTAAGTTAAGTCATTGTTTTCTTCATTTATTCATGAGATGTTGATGTGACTGGCAAAGCCAGCATTTATTGCTCATCCCTAATCAAGAAGGTGATGGTGAACTGCTTTCCTGAATTGCTGCAGTCTATGGAGTGTAGGTACACCCATAGTGCTTTCAGGGAGGAAATTCCAGGATTTTGACCCAGCACAAGTGAAAGAATGGCAGCACATTTCCAAGTTAGTGAAAAACGTATGACTTGGAGGGGAACTTGCAGTGGTACTATCCTCTTGCACCCGCTGCTCTTGGCTTTCTAGATGATAGTGGTTGCAGGTTTGGAAGGTACTGTTGAAGTTACCTTCGTGAATTCCTGCAGTGCAGTCTGTAAATGATGTACAGATAAACAATAAATGTTCACTGTTTACCGGTGGTGAAGGAAGTGAATGCTTAAGCTGGTGGATGGGGTGCCAGTCAAGCAGGTTGATTTGTCTTGGATGGCGTTGAGCTTCTTTGTTCAGGCAAGTGAAGAGTATTCTATCACACGCGTGCCTTGTCAATGGTAGACAGAAAGTGGAAAGTCTGAAGGTGGCTTATTTGAAGAAAATTCCCAGCTTCTGGTCTTGTAGAGTTGGTCCATTTAAGTTTCTGGTCAATAGGAACTGCCAAGATATGATGGTATGGGATTCAGTGATGGCAATGCTATTGAACATCATGGGTTGACAGATATATTATCTCTTGTTGGAGATGGCTGTTGCCCGGCATTTATATAGTGCACAGGTTACTTGAGACTTATCAGTGCAAGCCTGAATATTATCCAGAGCCTGCTGCATGCAGGCACAGACTGGCATTGTGTATCTGTGGCATTGCAGATGGTGCTGAACATTATGCATCAGTGAACATTCCCACTTCTGACCTTATGATGGAATGAAGGTCATTGTTGAAGAAGTTGAAGATGGCCGGGCCTAGGACACCACCATGAGGGACCCCTGCAGTGATATCTTTGGGCTAAGATGATGGGTCTCCAATAACCACAAGCATTTTCCTTCGTACTATGTATGACACCAATCGGTTTACTTCCTGATTCCTATTATGGGCTCACCTGTCAAGAATAGTCACTTGAGAGAGATCTTAGCAGCTTTTATTCAGTAATAATAACTCGAACTTATGTAAAATAGCAAAATGCACTGAGGTATTTTTCAAAGAGTAACCTGGCACTGGCAAGGAGTATTGGCTTGAAAAAGTAGTTCAGTGTAGATTTTCAAGAATGAAAGGAGACCTAGCAAAATGCAACAACATGTTTTAAAATGAATTCCAGGACTGTGAATTGGCAAGGTGAGTATTTATTACTCATCTCTTGTTGCTCCTGTGATGGTGATTGTTTGAAACAACCGAGTGGCTTAGGCCACTTCAGGGAATCAGTTAAGAATCAAACACATTGATAGGAGACTGGAGTTACTGAGGGCATAATGGGACAGAAGAGAAAGGACCCTTATCTAATGAACCAACTGGGCTTTTTATAAGAATCCAAAACTTAACATTCGCCTTTAATGATACCAGCCTTATTTTTTCCTAAACTGAATTCAATTTCCCAAATGGCCCTGACAGATTTTGAATTTACAATATCTAGATTATTGTAGATAATCTACAATAATCTAGTAGTACCATTAAATTATCAGAAGGAAATGGTGGTGTCGGGTAGGCTTTTCCAGTGCTGATAAATAGGATGGAAGAGAAAAGCACACAGTGGGCCAGAACTGGCAGAGCAGAGAGTGTGAGCTGGGCCATAGAGCTGGAGAAGTGTTTAGAAATAAATACATCAACAGGTCATCTTTATTGCTATAAACACTTTAATAAACGTCAATATGGTGCCACCTATGAGATTGGCCAATTCCAATTGAATAGTCCCTCAAGAAAAACTGCCTCTAATTCAGCATTAATGAGAACAAGTTTGGCAATGATGAGAAAGGCATTGGATATTTGAAATAACCACACTGGTGACATTGGAAATTTGTCCTTTTGAGGTTGGGGGTAAAATTAAATCTCCTTTTGCTCTTATAGTTGAGTGTCAGTTGCTGATATGCAAAGGTCTAACGTCCCTTGATGAATGCAGAAATCTGCAAAATTCTGCCACTTAGGGTAGAACTCTCTGGCTCTTCTCGCTGACAGGATCTTCAAGTCCCGCCAAAGGCAACCCCCCACCCTCAGCAAACCACCCATAAAGGGGTTCCACCAGCTGTGCAGCTGGCCAACGAATGGCCATTGATTTTTGGTGGGACCAGACGTCCCTGCCAGTGGGTAATGGTGAGCCTCAGCTACCGGAATCTGAGCCGGAGGGAGAGATGCAGATAACCCTTGCCCTAGTTTTTCAGTCCTGTAACTAATTCACAGAATACTGATTCATGATTGCTTGACTGAGTTGCAAATTTCTATTCCTGTACATGGTAAACATGTGTATCATTTGGGTATTTCCTTTGGATCTACCATAACTTCAAATGTAGTACGTTTAGTGATGTGCTGATCAATAAAGACGCATGTAATAACATATAACACACAATGTATTATTCTACTCACAAGGTAAAGCTGCGTCTCTAAGATCCCAAAGTATAATTATTCAAGAAGCACAGACTTCAAAGTCAATCAGGGCGCAAGAAGCAGAATACTGCAGATGCTGGAAGACTGAAATAAAAACCGAAAATCTCAGCATGTCTGGCAACATTTGTGTTGACTTTGTTTCCATCTCCACAGCTGCTGCCAGACCTACTGTGTCCTTCCAGCATTTCCTGTTTTTCTATTATTGAGCTTTAAATGTTTGGTGATGAATCTGCACAAAGTTAGAATTTTGATCAGAATGAAAATCAGACCCCATTTTTAATTTGATTGTTGAGATTGTCATTTTTAACGCAACACAAACACTCAGGATGGGATTTTCCAGCCATGCTTGTCCCAAGACCAGAAAAATCACATCCGAGGTCAGTGGACCTTTGTATGGTCTGTTTTCCATCTGCTACAATTCCCGTGGAAGGTGGGACAGGAAAATTCCGGTCTGGCTCTTATGTTATTAATGGAATTCTGTTTGTATATTCCAAACAATTTACTTTGGGGAAGGAGGTATGAGGAAAGATTGTTATGAACAGCAAG
The DNA here is from genome assembly GCA_024679065.1 of Sphyrna mokarran. Taxonomy (NCBI): domain Eukaryota; kingdom Metazoa; phylum Chordata; class Chondrichthyes; order Carcharhiniformes; family Carcharhinidae; genus Sphyrna; species Sphyrna mokarran. The sequence continues at coordinate 14,596,754 of JAGIQG010000028.1, read as the reverse complement.
GTATTTGCCTCTAATAAATTTCCTTGCAATTTTTCTTTAAGTTTATTTATTGGTGTCACAACTAGCCTTACATTGACCCTGCAATGAAGTTATTGGGAAAATCCTCTAGTCACCATACTCCGGCGCCTCTTCAGGTACGCTGAGGGAGTATTTTGCATGGCCAATGAACCTAATCAGCAGATCTTTTGAACTGTGTGAGGAAACCAGAGCTCCTAGAGGAAACTCATGCAGACACAAGGAGAATGTGCGGACTCCACACAAACAGTGAACCAAGCCAGGAATCGAACCTGGGTTTTTGGCTCTGTGAGGCAGCAGTGCTAACCGCTGTGCCAATGTGAAGAATCAGGTAATGAACAAGAATCTATGCATGCATTCTATTATTTGCTGTTGAGTTGAAGGTTTAATGCAAGACCAGATTTGCAGGGCAAGTAGATCTCCCAATTCCTTCAGCCTAGGAAATTCAAGTGCTGATTTTGCTTCTCAGCCAGTTCAAAATTCGTTAGGTTAGATGTGCTGCGGCTTATGGATTTTTTCAGTATTTACATGGAAAAAATTATTACACTCAAAAATTTGTATTGCTTACCTGAATCATCAGAATCTAGTTGCCCACAACTTGTCGGTCACTTTTGCAGCAAATGGCCCTCAGTAACAAAATGGCTGTCTCAGCAATGTTTACTTTAAGCATTGGGATACCTCACGGAACCAGAGTTCCTAAATTGAGGAAAAGTGAGGGGAAGACAATTAGCACAAGTACATCAGTCTCACATAACTCCTGGTTAACACACACAGAACATCAGTTGACTTTGAGCAGGTCATTACATTATCCTGTCCATGTGGGAGCTAATAGTCCTTGAGAGGGAAAAAAGTCACTGAAGAATAAAAGAATTAATGCAGTCATTTGAAAATGGAAAAATATATCACAATTTATTGGCCTCGTAAATGTAATTATTTAAAAATCTCTGCCTTGTCACTTGACCTTATTCATTGTAACATTCCTTTCCCTGAGGGTGTTTTATAGGCTGCAGCCTATAACCAATACAACAATACCACATCCTGTTTAGATTCCTGTAATTATTTAATTCCAATCATTTCCGTTTTAAAAGTGATTTAATTTTATTGCTGCAGTCTGGGACTCACTGCTCCTGCGTTCTCGGCAAATCAGGTATGCAGAAATTGCTGGCTGTCAGATCTCTGGCCATATACAGAGTTGCCAACCTCAGCACATTACCAGGAGTGAAATTTTATGAGGACAAAGAACTAGAAGGATTACTAAAACCATTTCACTCCATCAGAGCATTAAAAAAGCAAAATTCTGCCAAATATATATAAAATCTCTCAAATTCTCTAAGACCTGACAAGTCAGATATTGTCAGTATCTTCTAAGAACAGATGTATCAAAGAATCTGTGCCCTCTCATTCTCGATCTTTTCGCAAATGGGAACAGTTTCTCCCAATCTTTGTCCAGACCCTTCATGATTTTGATTACCTCTATCCAATTCTCTCTCAGCCTTCTTTTCTCTAAGAAAAACAGTCCAATTTTTTCAATCTATCTTCATAACTGAAATTCCTTATCACTGGAATTGTTCTGGTGAATGTTTCCTGCATCCTCTCTAATGCTTTCACATCTTTCCTAAAGTGTGACATTCCAATCTGAATGCAGTACTCCACCTGAGGCGGAGCTAGTGTTTGTAAACAAATTCAACAAAACTTTGCTCTTCTACTCTATGTCCTTATTAATAAAGCCTAGGATACTAGGTGAACTTTATTAATGGTTCTCTCCATCTGTCCTGCCACTTTCAAGGATTTATGCACATATACATCCATGTTCCTCTACTCCTCCACGCCCTTCAACATTGTAGCATTCAGCATTATTTGTTCTCTCCATTTCTCTCCATGTTCTTCATCCTAAAATGAATCAGCTCACACTTCTCTTCATTGAACTTCATTTGCCACAAGTCCTGAGGTTTGCCCATGGTGAATACTGGTTGAGTTGGCATGGAGAGTGCAAGCACAGAGGGTGGGGAATGGGGGCATTAGTTGGCATGAGTAGGCACTAGGTTGGCATGGTACTACAAAGACCATGGGGGAATGTGTAGAGGGTAAAGGAGCTATAAAGAACCAGGAGAGGAATGTATAGATGAGTCTAAGTGATATAAAGGACCATGGGGATGAGTAGAGGTTGGCATGGATGTGACATGGAGAGTGCATGAGGTGTGAGAACTAGAGGGCAGTTTTTTTATTTATAACTGGGGCAAAGCCTCCCTCAGCACCCAGATGTCCCATGGCTGCCTTCCCTTCGACTCCTGACATGGGGGCAAAAATTCAGGCTTAAGTTAACCATGAAACTCATAACCGTAAACTCATTGGAACTATCAAGGCATTTACAATTATCACAATAGGAAAAAAATTACATATGTAACAGGTTTCAAACAAATACAAAGACAAGCAAAGTGTTGGGACAGAAGGAAAGAACAGAAGAAAAAGCCTGTGAAAAGGTGGAAGACAGGAGAGATTAATGACAAAAGCAGGATAATAATGAAAGCCTGAAGCAGATGATAATGGGGAAAGTAAAGAAAGAAAGGATGGGGCCAGAAGGGATTACAAAGGGGAATAGCACAATGATTACTGAAAGCTGCTGTCTGAAAAAATGGTCAGTTGTTTCATATTAATGTTAGGTCCAGAAGACTGTGAAGAATGAGATATTTATTGTTCCTTGAGCTTATGTTGAGTTTCATTGGTACAGTATTACAGCCCAAAAACTCAGTATGAGAGTGGGATAGAGAATTAAAATGGCAAATGACTGGAAACTGACAGATCTGCTTACAAAATGAACATAGGTGTTCTCTAAAGCAGCCGCTCAATCTATATTTGGTTTCCCCAGAGAAGAGAGTATCATGTCCTGGCCAATTAATATAGTACACGAGATTGAATGAAGTACCAGCACATTACTGTTTCACCTGGAATCAGCATTTGGGCCCTCAATGCTGGGAAGGGAGGAGATAAAAGAGTAGGAGTTGTATCTCTATATCTTCTGCAGCCACACAGGAAGATGCAATGGGAAGGTTTGGAGTATTAGTGATGATTGAGGAGTGGTCCGGAATAACATTTTTAAAATCCTTTCATGGGATCTGACTGTCATTTGCAAAGTCAGTTTTTGTTGCCCCTAAATTGCCCTTGAGCTGAATAGACTATTTCAAAGGGCTGTTAACAAACAGCCATGTTGCTGTGGGTCTGGAGTCACATGTAGACTAGATTGGTGAAGAATAGTTGATTTCCTTGCCTAATGGGCACTTGAAGCAGATGAGGCTTTATGACAATTAGTCATAGAATCATGGAATCCTACAGTGCAGAAGAAGGACAATCAAGTCTGCACTGACCACAATCCCACCCAGACCCTGTCTCCATAACCCCATACATTTACCGCAGTTAGTCCTCCTGATACTATGGACAATTTAGCATGGCCAATCCACCTAACCTGCACATGTTTGGACTGTGGGAGGAAACAGGAGCACCCAGAGGAAACTCACACAAACACGGGGAGAACATGAATTGAACCTGGGTCCCTGACACTGTGAGGCAGCAGTGCTAACCACCATGCCACCATTCTGCACCAATGATAATATCATGATCACCAATACTGAGATTTCATCAAGAAGATGTGATGGAGAAACTGGGGCACGGTAAAAAGTCCTGACTGGAAATGGAATAGGGGGAACTGTAGTAAAGATAGTGTGAGGATCAATTGTCCATAGCTATTTCTCAGAAACTAGAGAGGTGTTGGGGAGGGAGGGAATATCTTTTTTTTAGGAAATTGGCATTATATAAAGACATTTAATATAGAGAGGACAATGTGCATGAGTTAGCAATGTAGCAGACATCCAATCATGTATGATAAAAGCGAAATACTGCTGGAATCTGAAACAAAAACGGAAAGTGCCAGAAAATCTCAGCGGATCTGACAGCATCTGTGGAGAGAGAATGGAGCTATTAGAGTCCTGTTGACACTTCAGACTTGAAATATTGGTTGTACTCTCCCTTCTCAGATGCTGTCCGACCTGCTAAGATTTTCCAGCATTTTCTGGATTTAATCCTATCACAATGTACCATGGCTGAGGAAATCTTGCAATTGTTATTTTTTTTAATGCAACAAGATCAGGAATCAATATTTCTGCAACTAATTTTGTGAGCTGACACCAGTATAAATTTCTCCTGAGTGTTGCTTTTAATTAGGATGCAGTTTGCTAGTTTCTGAATAACTCCCTCCTTTCTGCATTGCAATTCTGTTTGCTGAGAGCCGCACTGGCATGTCGCTCACAACCTTCAAACTCAGAGGCAAAGCTACTCCCCAGTGAGGCACAGCTGACACCACATTTATAATAACACAGAATCCAGAACATTCCGGATGAATCTGGTGCTAGTAAAACCATATTTAATTTTTTTTTAGCAGAACATTGCAAGGAAACTGAATTTGTTGGTGAAGCAAACAAAGATCCATAATTTCTTTCAGTTGTTCCTGCTGTGTATTTTAGCTCACCCACATTACACAGAGTGTAACCTCTAAAGAAGGATCAGTGGACCTAAAGGTGATTAATCTCCCTTTTTGTAATATGACAGTTATATATGCAGTCCATGTACTAAATTGCCATTTTAATCCAAGTCTCGCATGCAACACACTGCTGATACATGTGGTTCACATCGCCACCTACTCCACTGCGGTAGTGGGTGATCAGATGGCAGAGTAACTCTTACACAAAACAGTCTCAGAACAACTCCAGTAATCAGTACAAGCACATTCTGTACTTTAACTGTCTTATACTACATGCTCACTTCAGGAAATGAACGAAAGTAGTTAGTAGATAGGCTGTGAGAGAGCAAAGAGCACAGACAGAATTCTTTGGCTGCACTGGTGTAAAAGCTAGAAATTCCCACCTGACCATTAATGGTGTTTCACATTCTTTGCAACCCATCGGCTAAAATTCCAATGGTGGGTGGAATGGGAGAATTCCGGCCCACATTTCTACCACAAGAGAATGTGGCATGGTGGCACAGTTGTTAGCACTGCTGCCTCACAGTGCCAGGGACCCGGGTTTGATTCCCGACTTGGGTTACTGTCTGTGTAGAGTTTGCACATTCTCCTCGTGTCTGTGTGGATTTCCTTCAGGTGCTCCAGTTTCCTCCCACATCGAAAGATATGCTAGTTAGGTGGATTGGCCATGCTAAATTGCCCCTCAGTGTCACGGTGACTAGTTAAGGTAAATGCATGGGGTTATGGGGATAAGGGCCTGGGAGGGATTGTGTTCTTGATGGGCCAAATGGCCTCTTTCCGTACTGTAGGATTCTATGAAGAGACTGTGATTGCAATGTTTCACTGCATTGCTGTATTGTTGGAAGTACAGGCCGGAATCTTGCCGTCCCACCCGCCACTGAATCTTGCTGTCCTGTCCGTTGACCTTAGGCAGGATTTTCCAGATTTGGGGCAAGCATGGCCGGAAAATCCCTCTGATCGTCTTTTGGGTGAGATGTTACTCTATGGAGCATGTCTATCTGCTTTCAGTGGTTCAGGTGGGTGTGAAAGATCCTGCAGTACTATTCAAAGAAAAGCAGGGCGATCTCCCTAGGTAGGTGGTCAACATTCCTTTTCAACCAGTATCACAAAAACAGATTAAGCGCAGTAGTGATTCATCTCTGAGAGTTTGCTGTGAACTGCTAAAACATGTTTTCTTTATCAGGGTTTCTCAATGTCTTTGCTTTGGAGGCTCCCCTACTGCAATAAAAACATTCCATAGATCCTTTGTAACACAAGTATAAAAATTAAGCAAGTTTCTGCACTTCATGTCGGCGGGATCTTCTGTTCCTGCCATCAGCATACCCTACCATGTGTTCCCCAATGGTGAGGGGTAGAATCAATTGGACAGTAATGGGAGAATTAGGAATTGAAGAAAATCAGCATTAGTAAGAAAGTTATGTTGGAGAGATTAGTGGGATTCAAGATTGATTCTACATCTCAGAGTGTTGAAAGAGGTAGCAATGGAATTGGTAGATGCAATAGTGATCATCTTCCAAAATTATTTAGATTCTGAATTGTTTCTGCAAATTGGAAGGACGCAAATGTCACCCTGCTATTTAAAAAGGAAGGAGAGAGAAAATTTTGATCTATAGACCTATTAGCCTTACAGGTGAAATGCTAAAATGGTAGGGGAAATGCTAAAATCTACTATAAAGGATGTGATAAGTGGACATTTGGATAGTAATGATCGGATTAAGGATAGTCAATATAGATTTATGAGTGTGAAGGCATGTTTGGTGAACCCATTGGAGATTTTTGGCAATATTAAAACAGAATTGATAAAGGGGAGTTGGTGGATTTAGTAAACAGATTTTCACAAGGCCTTTGGTTGGTTAGCAAAATTAAAGTACATATTGGCATGGATTAAGGATTGGGTAATAGGCAGAATACAGAAGATGGAATTTTACTGTCTGTCGCACCGAACCCAGTCAATCGTACTGAGCCCAGTCAGTCGTACTGAACTTAGTCACACTGAACTTAGTCAGTCGTACTGAGCCCAGTCAGTCACACTGAACTTAGTCAGTCACACTGAATCTAGAGTTCAAATTACACCAAGGTTATTGATCAGATGATGGGGATAGATTGATGAAAGGAGAGTTTTTACTGGTAATTTTTGTCAGGCTTATTAATTGTATATTAATTGGGTGTTTAATTGTAATAAGGTAGTGGGCATTAACTGGTGATTCATCTGTATTCATATGTAAAAAGCAGCAGGCTGTAACCATGGTATTGGATAGGAGGAGTGTGAGATATGTAATGACTGTATTTACGAATAAAAGCTTCTAAGTGAACAAAATAGGCTCTAGTCATATACTCCACCTTCTCTGCTGCCATGTTATATTTAGATACTCTGGCAAAGCCAATTACTGTGCTTACCCCAGTCCAATGCGGGCGTCTCCACGTCAAGCAAATTTGTGCCAACTTCGGCAATGCTGTTGTAGGAAATTGGTAATAGCAGTGCAAGTGGAAAGGAAATATTCAAACCACATGAAAGTAATATTAAAGTACAATAGCACGTCTTTTCATTCTTCCTTTTTCCAGTAGGCGATTGAGATACTCAGGGGCTTTTGTTGTGTGACAATGGGTCATTAATGGATAATTAATGAGGATGATTATAGGACAAAAGTGCAAGGTCACCTCACACCTCTGAATGTTTGCATTGCTTGCATTGTAGGTGGGAAAGAAACACATTTATAAGAACATCTTCCTTTATTGAGGATCTGCATCAATATATAATGAAGGAGAAAATCTGAACATGTAGAATAGTGCAGTCGAATCTGTTCTGAAGTGCACTCGCCAGTGTTGTATGCAGTACCGTGTTAGAAAGTCACATAAACAGACGTGCAGACTTTTAGGAAAGGGAGGCCAAGACTGCCTCACTATGTCAATATTGGGGCATCAGACTGGAAAACTGCTTTTATATTGAAGTTAATACCACTCATTCCTGACATTCAGCCTTGCACAACAAACAGCAATCCCAGCCTCGACTTGCTGCATTCTCTAAAACCAGCAGGCAAGAATATCCAGTAAATGCAGATCTTCCCAGCAGCCAGTCTCAGCAATTTACTAAGGTTATGCCACTGGCTGGGCTAAATCAAAGCAAGTTAAGAGCCTCAGATCTGCTGCATAACCGGTTTGAGAGCTGTGACTACAATTGCCAACATTCCAGATTGCCCTGGAATCACCAACATTCGGAGCTGAAGCTCCAGGGCGCAACTATTGAACAAAAGCCCAAGAAATAAAAGCTATGGAAACATGAAAAAATGTTTTCTTTTCACAAGTTTCTTTCTGCACTCTTACTTTTAAAAAAATTGTAGGGAAGAGAGGGAAGACTGGATGATTTTTGACTTTCACTCATCCTACATCTGTCTGTTCAATTTCCCTCTGTGAAGGTCCTGAGGCATAGCGAGGATGGGAGAACAAACGCTTGGAGACACAGGGCTAGGAGACAGGATGAAATCTCCCGGAAAATGTTCAAGCAAAGAGTATAATGTCTATCAGCAGCACCCCGAGCTGGTTTCAGCTAGAAATTGTACTCATACAGGCACAGAACTGTATCCTTGGAGATTAGGATGAAACACCCACAATCTCAGAACATTAAAAGAAACCTTCTGCTTAAAGTTATTGGAGGAAGTTTAAACCTAATAACACTGTAAAGGGAATATCTGCACCGCTGTCTCAGCCAATGCGTTGGACATAGCGTGACGTGCAGCCAGAAGATTGTGTGCTTACTGTGTAGAGTTTGCACTTTCTCCCTATGTCTGTGTGTGGGTTTTACAACACCAGGTTTAAATCCAACCTATTTATTTGATAGTAAACTCACAAGCTTACTGAGTTTACTATCAAATAAATCGGTTGGATTTAAACCTGGTGTTGTCAGACTTCTTACTGTGTTTACCCCAGTCCAACGCCAGCATCTCTACATCATGTGTGGGTTTTTGCAGGGTGCTCTGGTTTCGTCCCACCGTCCAAAGGTATGCAGGTTAAATTGATCGCCCATGCTAAATTGCCCCTCAGTGTAATGGGGACAAGCAAGTTATGGGCAGAGAACTTGGTGGGATTGTTGTTGGTGCAGGCTCGATAGGTCTTCTTCTGCACTGTAGGGATTCTAACCAAACTTAGGTATGGATAAGAAAATGATGGAATGGTAAACAAACAGCAGATACTAGGGAGATGAGGATAATGTCAGGTTCAGGAGATATACTGAATGAGAAATCCCAGGGTTCAGTATTGGAATCACTACTATTCCTAATTCAAATGAAATTTACATTGATTCTGAAACACAAGGTAAAACAGTTAAAATTGCCCATGGTGCCAAACTTGATGAGGCAGTGAATTTGGAAGAAACAGCCCAAAAACTAGAGAATGAGCCAAACTAAATATAAGCAAGTGGGTCAAACAATACGGAGTGGAATGTAATGTAGACAAGTGTAACATATTGCATGTTTGCACGTAGGAAGGGAAAAAGGAAAGCATGCAGATTTTGATAATGATGTGACAAGAGCCATGGATTAAATTGAAAGAGACCTGGGAGTATTAGTAGATTTAATTTGTGATATATGTCTAGTCAATGCAAAGTAGCAATCAAGAAAGCCAATAAAATGTTAAATAAAACAAAAACAAAAAACAAGTCTGACAGCATCTGTGGAGAGTGAATAGAGCCAATGTTTTGACCCCAAAGAGTCATCCCCACTCACTTGATGAAGGAGCAGCATTCTGAAAACTCATGCTTCAAATAAACTTATTGGACTTTAACCTGGTGAGACTCCTTATTATTCTCTCTCCACAGATGCTGTCAGATCTGCTGAGATTTTCCAGCATTTTCCTGTTTTTGTTTCAGTTTCCAGCATCTGCAGTGTTTTGCTTTAATCAAGATGTTATATGATGCTGGCAAAATAGTAGAATAGAAATGAGAAAAAGCAGTGATCAAAATTGATAGTGCTCTGGTCAGTCAATAACATGATGCCTGGACTGAATCTAGTTCTGGTTCTTAAGAAACTGTGGGATTTTCTGGGCCTTTCTGTTGATGGGACTTTCTGGTCTCACTGAAGGCACACTCTCTCCCACTGGCTGGCAAACAAAGCAAATGATCATTGACATTTGGTGGGATCATCTGAATCCATCAGCGGCCAGTGATGAACCATCTCTGTCACCGGAAAACCTGCCACAGTGGGTGGGAAGGTTAGAAAATCCGGGCCAGAGGAAAACTGGCCTCCATATGGCACTTTTTACAGCCTAGGATGTCCCAGAGTACTTTACAGTCATTGAAATGCTTTGGAAGTGTAGTTCCTTATGAAATTGTAGGCTTTGGAGAGGGTGCAGAAAAGATTTACCAGGATGTTGCCTGATGTGCATGGAGGGCATTAGCTATGAAGAGAGATTGGAGAAACTTGGTTTGTTCTCACTGGAACGACAGAGGTTGAGGGGAGATTTGATAGACGTCTATAAGATTATGAGAGACGTGAACAGATTAGATAGTCAGAAGCTTTTTCCTAGGGTGGAAGAATCAATTACTAGGGGGCATATGTTTAAGGTGCGAGACACAATGTTTAAAAGAGATGTACAAAGCAGACTTTTTATGCAGAGAGTAATGGGTGCCTCAAACTTGCTGCCGAGAGAGGCAGTGGAAGTGGAAATGGATACAATAGTGACTTTTAAGGGGCATCTTGACAAATTCATGAATAAGACGGGAATTGAGGGATATGGTCCCTGGAAGAATAGAAGGTTTTGGTTAAGTCGGGCAGAATGGTCAGTGTAGGCTTGAAGGGCTGAAGGGCCTGTTCCTATGCTGTAACTTTCTTTGTTCTTTGTTCCTTGTTTTTCAAATGTAAAAAACACAGCAAGGTCCCACAAATGATGATGTGATAATGGTCACCTATTTATGTGACATTGCTGGAGGAATAAATCTTAGGCAGGATATGGCCTCCTGTCATTTAAGTCATGCCATGGAATCTTTTATGTCTACCAGAGTCATGGTTTAATATCTCATTCCAAAGACCAGACATCTAACAGTGTATCTCTTCAGTACTGAATTACTTATTGAAACATATAAGATGATTAGAGGTTTAGATAGGGTGGACAGTGATAGCCTTTTTCCTAGGTTGGAGAAAGCTAGCACGAGAGGACATAGCTTTAAATTAAGGGGTGATAGTTATAGGATGGATGTCAGAGGTAGGTTCTTTACCCAGAGGGTGGTAAGGGTATGGAATGCCCTGCCTGGTGCAGTTGTAGATGCGCCAAGTTTGGTGGCGTTTAAGAGGTTAGTAGATAAGTTTATGGACGAAAAGGGAATGGTTTAGGTTAGAGGGTCATTGCTTTTTCTTAATTGGTCGGCACAACATCGAAGGCCGAAGAGTCTGTTCTGCGCTGTAATTTCTATGTTCTATGTTCTATAGTATGTTCCTATTGCTCTATGGAGTAAGATGTAGGCTAAGATGCAAATAGAGACAGAAAATAGGCTCTCAATGTGCCATCTGCATGAATGATGTTATGTACCCTTCACTGCTGGCAGTCTGTGAATATAGCAAGTTATTAAATGGAGAGATCTGGGTTCTTGCAGCCCCACATTGCTACAAAAAACTGTCTCTCGCCTGATAACAAAATTCCTTGTCCACTAGTCCCTCCAATTTATCACTGATAGTCATTGATGGACCCAGCATTCTCCTTTCCTGCAGATCACTGTGCTTAATTCCTGCGATGATGTGGAGATGCTGGCACTGCACTGGGGTAAGCACTGTAAGAAATCTCACAACACCAGGTTAAAGTATACAGGTTTATTTAGTAGCACAAGCCACAAGTTTTCAGAGTGTTGCCCCTTCACTAACTGTCCTGGTTGGAGACAGTACACATCTCTTTAACCTATGCTTAACTCTATCTCCACTCACATTGTCTGTACCTTTAAGACTTGCATTCCAACCATTATTTTGTAAATTGCATTTATGTTTTCATATGCCCTGTTTGTGAACAGAATTCCCACTCACCTGATGAATGGGCAGTTTCTTAATGTGCTTAATTCCTACCCCCTACATGCTTTCAAAAGCCTTTTTGTGGAATTTTGCCTTCAGGCCCCCACCTTAAACCCTGTTTAGTTTTGCTATTAACTCCCCCCCAACACTTCTGTTTTCTTCCCACTCGTTAACTTGAAACACTTTAAGACATCACTGTGCATGTGACTAGCTCCATGGAGTGGAAAGTTAGCTGTTATTGATGAAAGTTGCTGAATCAGTTCTTTAAAAAAAAGCCAATAAACACATGTAATCTTTTCAATTCAGCTGCTGCCCCACAGAAAACAAAACCAAAGAATTATATGAGTGTATCCTTGCAAAGGCATTGATGCGTCTCCAGCATAGGCCAGTAAAGCAACGCATTCATAAACTTCTGAAATCTTGGTGAGTATAGCTGTTACTGGCAGGCTGAATCCACTGGGACAATAGACCGACATCAAGTCAATGCCTTCAGCAGTTTATTATCTGCAGGCACAGACTGTTTTCACTTCTCCCACTCTCTCCAGTTTGATTGACTCCCATCTCATTCAAGCAAGAGGCTGTGAAATTGCTGCACTGAATCATTTTTCACTGTAATTTAAAAATATTTTTAAAAATTCCTTTCACTGCAATTTCACTGTAATCACTCATGGAATGTCAGAGGAGTGACAGCCAACCTGCACAAAGCAAGCTCCCACAAACAAAACTGAGGTCATCCCTTACTATTGATGCTCTTTATGGCGTAACAGTTGGCCAAGGATACATCGGGAATAGTAGCCATCCTTATCCCTTCAAAATATGTTAACGTCTACTTGAGAGAGAAGATAGGGGCCCAATTTTATATCATATCCAATAGAGCTGCTCTTGTCTGTAAATAAAGAAGAGTCTTGTTGGCAGTGACTGCAGGTTGGACAATCAGAGCTACGTTGTTACATATCTCCACTTCTGTGTTCACTGTTAACAAGGCAGCAGGCTGCAAGTTGATTTTGATAAAATGGTGTCCATTGATGTAGAGGTGTCTCTTTTTTGATTCCCATCGCTGAGAAGGATCAGCTGAGCGTTAACACAGCCCACCTGTGAGCATTGGCACCAATGGTTACCACTCTGGCATGAGAGGACTAAACTAAAAGTTAACTGCAATGAGGTTTATCCAAAAGTTGCTAGGATGCAGGCTGCTAGTTTGCAACATATTGGGCCTTGACAGGAGGATGTGTTCCCAATGAAAGAGTGTTGAGGTCACGAATAGTACACCGCAGCAAGTTTGAAATGAACAAAAAACAAAGAACAAAACAGCATGGAACAGGCCCTTCGGCCCAACGAGCCCGCACCGTCACCTCGATGTTCCCACTTCTATCCGTGATCCCTGGCTATGTTTATAGATCTATGCATTAGAACCAAATTTGAGACAATTTAGGGAGAATTTGTTCTGCCTGTCAGCCTAAGAGCACATCTTTGGGATGTGGGAGGAAACCGGAGCACCCGGAGAAAACCCATGCAAGCACGGGGAGAATGCGCAAATTCCCACAGATACAGGCCCAAATCCATGTGTCTGCACAGCACAGCGATAGTCACTGAGCTGTCGTGTTGCCCATCAAATGGTCCAGATCAAGGCACTCTAACAATGTGAAGCACTAGGATACTCTCGAAAAATCCAAGAGCAGCCCTCTCACGACCCATCGCGTGAATGCCCCTTGTTAGACATTAAGGCGGAGCAAAGCACCTGTAGGATAAAAACAAATACATCAATATCATCATCTATTTACACACTTCCCAGGGACTCCCAAGCTCATGATCTCTATCTTAAATCAGTTTTCTATACCCCTCCATTCCCATTTTGTTCATGTGCCCATCTAAGTATCTCTTAAATAACTCCAGTGTGCCTGCCTTCACCACTTTATTCGGCAGCGCATTCCATACCCCCACCTCCCTCTGTGTGAAAAAACTCCCTCTAGCATCCAAATTATACCTTCACCCTAAGCCCATGACCCCTCGTGTTATTTGAGTACATCCTAGGAAAAAGCTTAACCCTGTTTACTCTATCTATACCCCTCATAATCTTGTACACCTCTATTAGATTTCCTCTAAGTCTACGTCTTTCTAAGAAAAATAGCCCCAATTTGCCTAACCTTCTCTTGTAACTCAGACCTTCCATACCAGGCAGCATCCTGGTAAAACTCCTCTGCATTCTCTCCAGTGTCTCCATGTCCTTCTGGTAGTAAGGCGACCAGAATTGGATGCAGTATTCCAAATGAGGTCTAACCAACGTTTTATACAATTGCAACATTAAAGACCAGCTCTTGTACTCTATATCCCTTCCTATAAAGGCTTACATACTATATGGTTTCTTCACAACCTTCTCCACCTGCTCTGCCATCTTCAGAGACTTGTGCACCTGCACCCCCAGGTCCCTCTGCGTTTCTATACTCTTAATAGGTCTACCCTTTATCATATACCTCCCCCCTACATTCTTTCTCCCAAAATGCATCACCTTGCATTTATCAGGATTGAATTCCATCTACCATCTATCTGCACAAGCTACCAGCCTATCTATGTCCTGCTGTATCGCCTGACAATGCTCCTCACTATCCTCAAGTCCAGCCATCTTTATATCATCTGCAAACTTGCTGATCACTCCACTTACTCCCTCTTCCAAGTCATTTATATATATTACAAATCGAAGAAGTCCCAGTACCGAGCCCTGCGGCACACCACTAGGGACCGACCTCCAGCTAGAGAAACACCCTTCCACTATTACTCTCTGTCTCCTATTACCAAGCCAGTTACTTATCCATCTAGCTACCTGTCCTTGTATCCCATTAGTCTTGACTTTTTCAACTAACCTCCCATGAGGGACTTTGTCAAACGCCTTACTGAAATCCATATGGACGACATCAACAGCTCGCCCTTCGTCGACCGTTTTCATCACCTTCTCAAAAAATTCTACCAGATTCTTAAGGCACGACCTCTCTTTAACAAAGCCATGCTGCGTATCCCTAATCAGATCGCAACACTCTAAGTGCCTATACATCCTATCTCTAAGAATCCCCTCCAACAACTTCCCTATCACTGATGTCAAACTCACCGGCCTATAATTTCCAGGGTTATCCCTACTACCCTTTTTAAACAACGGTACAACATTAGCTATTCTCCAGTCTTCTGGGACCTCACCTGTGTTCAAAGAAAAGACAAAGATTTGCGTTAAAGGCCCAGCAATTTCACCTCGTGCCTCCCCAAGCAGCCTGGGATAAATGCCATCAGGCCCCGGAGATTTGTCAGTTTTAATGCTACCAAGAAGCTCTAACATTTCCTTCCTCGGTATGGATATTTCCCTCAACTGGTTCACAGCTCCCTCAGAGACAGGAGCGATCAACAAGCCCCTCTCCTTCGTGAATACTGGATCGTTCAGGATCTCCCCCATTCCCTCGAGCTCTAAGCACAGTTCCCCTCCTCTGTCCCTAAGAGGTTCCGATTTTTCCTCTAACCACCCTTTTATTCCTAACATTGGAGTAAAAAGCCTTTGGATTTTCCTTAATCCTATCCGCCAAAACCATTTCATGCCCCCTTTTTGCCCTCCTAAGTCCCTGTTTGAGCTCCTTCCTACTCTCTCTATATTCCTCCAACCTTCTCTCCAATCCCAGCTGCTTTGACCTAACGTATGCTTCTCTTTTCTTTCTAACCAAGTCCTCAATATCCCTAGTAATCCACGGCTCTCTCATCCTACCTTCCCCATCTTTCCTCTTAGCCGGCACATGTCTTTCTTGCAACATTTTCAGTATTCCCTTGAAAGACTCCCACATGCCTAGCGTGGACTTACCCTCGAACAACTGTTCCCAATCAGTTTCCATAAGTTTCTGCCTAATCCAACTGTAGTTCACCTTCCCCCAATTCAGCACCCTGCACCTAGGGCAACAATCATCCTTTTCCATCTGTATCCTAAAATAGACAGAATTGTGGTCATTGTTAGCCACATGTTCCCCTACTATCAACTACCTGGCCTGGCTCATTACTCAGAACTAAATCCAATATAGCCCCTTCTCTAGTCGGGCTAGCCACATACTGCTCCAACGATTCTTCCAGTACACATTTTACAAATTCCTCCCCATCTGAACCCCCAGCTTTAGGTACCTTCCAATTCACCCTAGGGAGATTAAAATCTCCCACTATAACGACTCTGTTCTTTCTGCACCTATGCAAAATATCTTTACATATGCCTTCTTCAACTACCCACGGGCTGTTGGGTGGCCTATAATACACCACTGGCACAGTAATTGTCCCCTTCCTATTCCTCAACTCCACCCACAGCGACTCCACTCCTAACTCCTCTGTATTGTCCTCCCTCTGCACCGCCGTGATGCTCTCCCTAACTAACAATGCCACTCCCTCACCTCTTTTGGACCCTTCTCTGTCACGCCTGAAACATTCATACCCCAGAATATTCAGCTGCCACTGCTCCCCTTTCTTTAACCACGTCTCTGTCACCACAACCACATCCAAGTTCCTCGTATACATTAAGGCCCTAAGTTCATCCGTTTTGAACACTGATTGATACAGACACACTCCAGACCTCCAAGCCCACTCTGAACCTCCTTCTCCCTGGTGTATTTCTTCTCATCCAAGCTTACTCTATCTCCCATTTCACTCTCTACCGAGCTATCGGTCTCAGCCCCTTCCCCCCTCCATATTAGTTTAAACCCTGCCGAAACACTCCAGCTAACTTCCCAGCTAAGATATTCATGCTCTTCCCATTCAAGTGTTCCCCATCCCTTCTGTACAGGTGCCCTTCTTTCACAAATACTTCCCAGTTATCCACAAATATGAAACCCTCTGCCCTACACCAATCCTTCATCCACGCATTCAGCTGTAGGATCTCATTTCTCCTGGTCCCGCTGTTACTTGGCCCTGGTAGCAGTCCTGAGATCACCACCCTGGAGGCCCTGCTCTTCAGCCTACCCCCCACACCCTGAACTGCCTTGAATGGAATGAAGTCAGAGAGCACTTCTTTCCCTTTGGTTCCTTTAGGAACTGGACAGATGCCAGATGAATGTTCTGCCATGTGCAGGCAACAGGACGGTGGATTTACTGCACTCACCTTATGACACTGTAGCCTGTCAGCATGGAAAGGATTTCAGATGTGATTATAATTGGGCCGTACAGTAACTAATTTCATTATGGTGTTGGTTTAGCAGTCGCAGGATTCCCTTATGGAATTACAGTGAGTCTCATTGAGATAATAAATATTTAACATCAGAATATTGTTCTTTCACACTGCTGCTTAGGGCACTGATGAGTGACCTGTATCTCAGCCTGAATTGGCACCTTCACGGGAGGAGGGAGAAATGCTGACCTGATATAATGCCTCAAAGACAATTAATCCAATTGATTTACTGCAGCGTGGATCTCAGTGCTATCTTTGTTAACTATCAGCCCTTGTATTTAACTTGCAGAATGTCAGTTTGGTCCAGTTGGTGGCTGCCTGACTTAGAAGGTTGTTAGTTTCAGCCCCATAGCGGGTCTTCAGCATATTTCTAGGCTGACGTATTCACATAGCTCTGTGATGGCCCTACATTGTTGGAGGTGCAGATAAAACATTAACCTACACACACATTGATGTGTGTGTTTGTATATGTATATAATTGTATACATATATAAAACTGGTACTATAACATGAATTAAGTTAACTGTTGTGTGCAAGTTACATCAAATTACTTCTGAGCACATTCCTATGAAAGCAATAGCAATCTAGTTTTACACCATGAACTGAATGATCCACCTTTATGAGTGGTGAAAAGATCTTGTGATGCTAATTGACCATGAGTAGGGAGCTCTCTGAATGTCTGGTCAATATTTCTCCCTTAGCCAGCACCACCAAAAGTTGTTCATTCATCTCTTTGCTGTTTGTGGATCTTTGCTCTGTATGAATTGTGATCAGTTTGTCAGTGATTCTAATTTTAAAATAATTCAATATATGTAAACAGGATGTTGTGAACATATGGACTGCCATAAATACAAGTTCATTTTCATTTTAAAGGCGCATGTTTCCTTTGGGATCCTTCTACCATCACCTCCATCACAATAATGGCTTTTTCCAGAACTTCCATTAGCATTGAGAATTCATTATGGTTTTCTTTGAACACTGAATAATGTGCTCCATTCCTGTGTTGTGCATCGTTGCCATTTACACATGTTTATATCAAAGATTTACCAAACTCTCCAAATTTTGTCATCCTCTCCTTAAGCTGCTGACTCAGGCTGGAATTGCATTGGATTTTACAACTTAGAAACAGGACATTTGGCCCAATGGGTTAATCCTGGTGTTTGTATTCACACTTGAGACTAGAATATCTGAATGTTCAACCTTCACAAAAGACTATTGACACTGATTCTCCCATTTTGAGACTGAATGTGGAGCCTGTCCTATCAACCAGAATAGTGGGATCCCACATCAGATGCTGCACTTGAAAGTTTAACGTGCTGGGCAGCAAGTACAGAAGAGATGTTAGAAATAACTTTTTCACTCAGAGGGTGGTGAGTGAATGGAATCGGCTGCCGTCAGTGGTGGTAGAAGCGAACTCGCTGGGGTCTTTTAAGAAACTTCTGGATGAGTACATGGGATTTAATGGGATTGGCAGTTACAAATAGTTCTATGGCCTGGTAGGTACTGATATGATCGGCACAACTTGTGGGCCGAACGGCCTGTTTGTGCTGTAGTGTTCTATGTTCTATGAACAACTGAGATCCCTCTAATTCTCCTGATGGGCTTACAGCTGATTCAACCGCCCATTCTCAGCTGACAGGTTTGAAAGTCCCGGCACTACATTTCACTCCAGCCACTGCCCTCACCAGACCGTGCGGCATGTCAGCAAACCTGAGGAAAAGTCTGTTCTTTCATTCAACAGCCCTCTCCCCAAGCCCTTCACCTATGAGGTGCCGTGTGCCTACTTGCATCTCTATTGTGTTTGGGGTCTTGGTCCAACCCTTGCCAGTAAACAATTTGGTATTCCTTTGACTCCCTTGTTTATGAACTTTTCATGTGGCCTTGTCACTTTTCCTCCTCTCTGCCTTCTTCCATCGGCCTTCTATTTTTCATCATTTTCATCCACCCTCTTGCTCCTCTATATGTGAACTCTCACCTTATGACACTGTAGTTGCCTCCTATCTTGCACAGCCCTCTTTCCACATTGCCTCTCTGTCTTCATTAGGCCAGATTACCCAAAACCGCCCCCCCAGCCTCAACCCACACACTCTCCCCAGTTAAACTTCGGACCTTTGTTGTGGTGACAGCATGAGTACTGCAGCTTTGTTCAATCCAGATAACACTGCTATAGGGCAGTGTTATCTATATTTCACTTCAGCTCACCTACCCTTACCAGACCATGCAGTATATCATCAATCCTGAGGAGAAGGCTGTTTCTTCATTCAACAATCTTCTCCCCAAGCCCATCATCTGCAAGGCACCCATCACCTACTTGCATCAGTACTGCATCTGGAGTCTTGATCCAACTCTTGCCAGTAAACAACTGCAGGCATCATTGATTTGATGGGGTAATGCAGGAGGGTACATGGCTCCAGCAACATTGTGCTGTCCATAAAGACCAGCTCAGCACAGAATTGGAGGCAGGAACCCTCTCCGTCTCAGCTGTGTAGTGAATAGCGCATCAGGAGCAGCACAGCAGTATGGCAGAAAGTTGTTGCACTCACCCTGAAGTGCCTGGTAAACTGAAGACTGCCTTGTGCATACAGCACATTCACAATCAGAGTTGATGCCAATGTAAATTTTTGCTGGGGTAACACATTGAAAAGCTTGATGGGAAGGCAGCGAGTCGCTGTTTTAATGAATTCATGAGATACAAATGAATGCAATTTTTGCCACCAGTGGTAAGAGTGATCTGCCATTGGGAGAATTGCCATGGGATTTTACATTGACGGGATTCTGACTTTTCCGCCAGATTGATTGTGCCCGTCCACCAACAAACCCGCCACTGAGGCTCGGGTTTTCCAGTGAACCAGACAAATCTCAATAGACTTCAACAGGACCAAAAATTCCAGCTGGTGGGAGAGACTGGAAAATCCCACCCAAGTGTTGAAAGGATATTCAGTAATGGGAAGGAAGTCTCAAAGCTGAAGTTGTCTTCACATATTTGTACACTAACGTCGATGGCAAGAATCCTGTCTGATTTTCACCTCCCTAATCCGGGCTCCCACCATGGGCCTGAATGGGATTTATTTTAAACTAGACTTGGGCTTTGTTTGTGCTGTTTGGAACTACAATATACAAAATGTCATTCAAGCCTGTGGCTGATGTGAGTTAATAGACCAGTGTTGAGTAGAGGGCAGTACATACAAAGCATTAAATCTAGCTCTGAGCTCAAAAGCTATGCCTTATGTAAGGTGCAGTGGGGAAGTTAATGGTGCCCTACCTTCCAAATCCTCTGGGACTCCACATATCCAGGCCTTGTTTTAATGACCTCCATTATCTAGTTCATCTGCTTTCTCTTTTATTATTCAGCCCTATTTCATCAAATAATCCAGTGGGGCCTCAATCTCACTAGTGCACATCATCCTCCCAGCTGTGGTACAGATTCTATGCAGTCTTTCAGTGGAGGGAATTGAGGACTGAATTTCAGCATGAGTGGTATTCACATTGCAGCTTTCTGTATTTACAAAAATCAACACCTCAATGCCCAAGGAAGAGAAACCAGCAGCCAGGAAGGGCACCAAGAAAGCTGTGAGTTAAATGACCATAAGCAGCAGCAAGAAGTGGAGTGTGTGGATGAAGGAGAGTTGCCATATCAACAACCGTGATGAAGCAGGGTCAGCCCCATGGAACTGGAATGTGCTCCGTGATGATAAATGTTCTGACCCCTTCCCCAACTTTGTGAATGATGTTTCAGAGTGCACAGTGGATGAAGTTTCCCACCTGACCCATTGCAGCAAGTACTTCATCATTAGCTGCTGGGAAATCCGAACTGCCGTGTACCTACTGCCTCTTCGAAGAGCTGGCCGAGCACACACTAAAAGGAATTTTCTTCTCCTGTCCACCACACGAATTGTAGCGGGGAATGGGGGGACCTCAGGCGGGATTTTCCTGTTTTGGGGCAAGTGCAGCTGGAAATTGCTGCCAATTGGAAGTCAGGCCTTCAATCAGGAAGCTGCTACTTCTCAGTATACTAGCTCTGAGTAAAGCTCCACAGTGTACTGAGAAGTAGCAGCTTCCTGATTGAAGGCCTGAGTTCCAATTGGCAGCAATGTACATTGACTGGATGATGTGATGTTTTTTCCCAGTACATTTTTTTTTTGTCGCCAATTTTCTCCCCCTCTCTCTGAAAAATGCCAACTTTGATGGGTAGAGTTTGGTTTGAAAGGTCCCTAACCTTTCTCCAATACCTCATTCAAGGGCCTATTCTTTGTTTACTGGCACTGATGAGTGCGTTTTGATGGCTAACCAACTGGAAGAGCATCAGCAGCCATCTGATGCTTGTTCCATGTGCTGCTAGTTAGGAACAGAGACCTTGGCTGATTTATTCCTCTATTCTGATGAATGTCTTTTGACCTGATGAATCCTACTTCCCTCTCTCCAAAGAGGTTGCCTGACCTGCTGAGTGTTTTCAGCGGCTTGATTTAATTCCAGGTTTCCAACATCTGCAGTATTTTGAATTTTAATTTCTTCCCACAGATATATGATTTCTGAGCATGCATGGGAAATTAAACTTGCCTCACTCCTACAGCTGCAGGGTAAATGCAATCTAAACCGTGCCGTGTCCTTGCTTACCTTGGAACACCGATTATGTTGATGTTTCCACCCCTCATGTTAAAAAGTTCTATAGTGTGACAAAAGCATCCTGTTAAAGAGATGGGAAATATGACAGGTGTATGGATTAGGCCATAAACAGCCTATAACTATTTATGCCCTATTATTAGCCACCACATCTGTGAATTTTATGGTAATTGTCATACTGTACTCACCAGCCAGGGAGTTCCTGATGATTTAGTGCTGTCTTCAGATATCCTATTCAGCTTATCAGCATGTAATAATTGAGAGGGTAGTAAAAGTATAATTAATTGACATTTTGCTCCTGGAGAGGTCAATTCCCTTGTTCTCGTCCCTGCTGTTCTGAGTCTCATCCTCCTGCCTGTCTGACCTTGGCTAGCGGCTTCAGTTACGAGTGTGTTAATTAAAAGAGACACATGGGGAGTTGCTTGTTGCTGCTTCCCTCTGTGACCCAGGCTTTAACTCGAAACTCAGAGGTCCCCGTCAAGGGAAAAAAACCCTGCATTATTCACTTGATCAGAGCGATGTGCCGTGCATGTCATTAACCCTGGGTCAGGAACAGGGCTGGTGAAGTATCTGTCACCAGAATACAGATTGTCACCAGTACAATAGAGAAGATGAAAGGGGTTAAAAAAAATTCTGAACTTTTGTATTTGTCTCTAATTAATGTCTTGCATTCAGGTTAAAATGATAACTTTTGCTGGAGCTTCACTCTGTTTCCACTCTTTCTGTGAGGAGCAGGCAGGTTAAATCTTAGTGTATTGATTCCAGTTGAGTTACTCTCTGTACTTATTGCTGTTAGTGACCAGAATATTGTTCGTTATTTCATATTGCTGGAACGTTTTGTATGCTCTGTCAGAAGGAGGAACCAAATATCAGTTAATCTTTTGTTGTTCATGATACTGAGTACTCTCTGGTCAAGTATGGCACATATTAATTAGAGAGGCTGCAAGCCTGTCCCCAGCCAGATATATGGCTGAGCATTGTCAACAGCAGTGAGGGGCAGGGGCTGGATATGTACCTGCTGAGCATCTTTGCCTTTAACTGTAGCATGACAATCCTGTAATATCTTTTTGTAAAAATATAATGTCTTCTGTGGCCAGAGCCTCAATGTCAGAGAAAACCCCACTGCATTATCCATTTCCTAGATCAGCTGCTTTTGAGCCCCCCCTGCCCCCTGCTCAACCCCCCCCCCCCCCCCCCCACCCTGACCTTTGAATGTTTCAGAAGCCTTTACTGGGTAAATAATAGAGGAAAGCTCCTTCTTTCCCACATACACTGGACCCTAAACAGCCCTGCTGCACCAGCATGACGTTTCCCTTCCCCAATTCTGAACATCTCTCCATGGTCCCTGAGGGGGTGCTGCCAATTTACTACCAAATGAGAAGAAGGATATCAGTTGAAAGCTTGAAACTCAGTTCACTTAAGAAGCCTGGAACTGGCTGAGAGAAGAGACAATCACCCCATCAATCAACGGATTCACCAGCCAATCACCCTTAAGCTGGATGAGCTAAAATAAGCATCGCAGGAAGACTGGACAATCTACTGAGTTAGCATCCTATTCTTTTAACCCAGCGACCTGATTTTCAAACACTCCTGAGGGACAGCCAGTGTAGGAAATGGATAATACAACCGGGTGTACTTCTGAGGTTGGGACTAAGACATTATATTTTTGCAAACAGATATTACCAGAGTACATTTTAAAGCAGAAACACAGAGTAGGTATGTATCCTGCTCCTGCTACTAATCACTATTGACAGTTCCCAGTCATGGAGTTGGGTGGGGATTTGCTTGTAGCCCCTCTCCGTCCTGCTGTGTAACTAATTACTGGGAGATACGTGACAGGCAGCTGATCGGCTGGCTGCTGCGTTTCTCTTCAGTCTCTGTGAGGGACTTGCTTTGTGTTCATTTGCTGCTCACAAGATGACCAAAAAGAGTGTTACGTGAGAATTACTGGCTCAAAACACAGCTCCCCCCAACCCAACTCAACACACAGCTGCACCTAGGCATTAGAGAGTAAATGATTCATTTAACAAAAGAATTTGAAAATATTCTGCTTTGCATCTATGAAGTTTCACAGTTTTGTAATGCATGAGAGTAAATGGGCTGATAAAGCCTCTTAGTCACCTACCCAGAAGCAAAACCAGGAAATGTCTGGAGAATCAAGGGGGACAGAAGCTGGAAATATTACAAAGCTGTGAAGAAATATGGAGCACAAAAGAACTATCAAGGAGGCAGGGTATATTCAATGAAAACTATTACATTCCAGGTGATGAGGTGGATAAATGTTTTAAGCAGAAGAGAATTACTCAAACTTTTCCTTTCACTTGGTGCTGAAGTCAATTCTGTTAACATAAAATTACTGCTTCCCTCAGCAAGGGTGTTGACACCTGCTGGGGTTTTGGAACCATAGTTTCCATCTACAGCTTGTCAACATGACCATTCTGTATGTTGGAGTCCAGCAGTGTTACTTTGTAGGACATAATAATCATGTCTTATTCTGTACACACCCAACACATTCTGGTGTCAAAGAACAGAGAACAGTGCAGCATTGGAACAGGCCCTTCAGCCCACCAAGCGTGCGCCAACACATGGCACCTTTCTAAGTGAAAGATGTTTGCTTCTGTGTGGTTCATACCTCTCAATTCCCTACCTATTCATCTATCTGTCAAGATGCTTCTCAAATGTTGCTATTGCATCTGCTTCTACCACTTCCTCTGGCAGCATATTTCAGGTACTTACCAGCCTTTGTGTAAAAAACTTGCCTTTCACATCCCCTTTTAAACTTTCCCCTTTTTACCTTAAACCGATGTCTTCTAACAACTGACATTTCTACCCTGGGAAAAGACTTCAACTATCCATGCCCCTAATAATTTTGTAAACTTCAATCAAGTTGCCCCTCGGTTTCCTACGTTCAAGTGAAAACAAATTAAGTTTGTCCAATCTCCCCTCATAATTAATACTCTCTAAACCAGATAACATCTTGGTAAACCTTTACTGTAACCTCTCCAAAGCCTCCACATCCTTTTGGTAGTATGGCAACCAGAACTGTAAGTAATCTTTCAAATGTGATTTAATTAAAATGCTATCCAGCTGCAACATGACTTAATAATTTTTATACTCTATACCATACACCTTCTTGACTACCTTATCCACATGTTGCCATTTTCACGGAACTGTGGACCAGCCTATAAACACCCTCTGAATGTTAATGCTTCTAAGGGCTCTATTTACTGTATATTTTCTTCTTGCATTAGACCTTCCAAAATGCATCACCTCACATTTATCTGGATTAAATTCCATCTGCCATTTCTCCATCCAAGTCTCCAGCCTATCTATATTCTGCTGTATCCTCTGGCAATCCTCCTCACCATCCGCAGCTTTCCCCAATCTTTATGTCATCTGCAAACTTACTAATCAGACCACCTGCATTTTCCTCCAGATCATTTATATGTATTACAAACAACAGGGGTCCCAGCATTGACCCTTGCAGAACATCACTGGTGACAGATCTCCAGACAGAAAAACACCCTTCCACCGCTTCTTTCCGTCTTCTACGGCTAAGCCACTTCTGTATCCATCTTACCAGCTTATCCTATGTGACTTCACCTCTGTATCAGGCGAAGGGACCTTGTCAAAGGCCTTGCTGAAATCCATGTAGACAATATCCACTGCCCTGCCTCACTACTCATCTTTGTCACTTCCTCAAAGTCAATCAAAATTGAGAACCCAAAGTGCTTTTTCCTTCCTGTAACCCTCCCCCTGCATAGGACCCCGAGGCCACTGTGACACTCCTCTACCACATCTAGACGAGATGGGCTCAGATTGGTGATACTCATAGAACCTGTTTCTGTTGCACTGGATAGTAGGTTAACAAACTAACACTGTCACGAGAGATAAGTTTCACATTTAGCCTAGGCAATGAAATACTTTTGAAGGACTGCCTTAGAATCTTTTGCATTACCTCAGTGCACGGGCAGCATCTCAGCTTAATATCTTGTCCAATATTTCTCAGAATCTTGCTGTTTTATCTTTTTTTGCAAATAAAAACATGACTGTTATTTAAACAGAAATGTCTGGAAGCCGCTATAGAGAATGGATTGAATCTGGGTCGAGTGAGGTGACATTGCCAGCGAGCAGTGAATGAGTTAAGCTATTTTCTGACCCCCTAAAGGAAAAATAATGAATTGTCAAATAGAACTTATTACCCACTCAAAATTAATTAAGCCATTCAGCTATTACATTAACACATCTAATGGTAAATGATTTTACATTGAATCATAAGAGTTCCCACAGCGTTGGCAAGCAGAGAATATTGTAAGCATTGCCAATGGTGAGGGGAGCAATGCATTCAACATTCTATTTTGAGAACACAGCTATATGTGGGCATGCAGAAAGGCTTTT
This sequence comes from Sphyrna mokarran, assembly GCA_024679065.1. Classification (NCBI taxonomy): domain Eukaryota; kingdom Metazoa; phylum Chordata; class Chondrichthyes; order Carcharhiniformes; family Carcharhinidae; genus Sphyrna; species Sphyrna mokarran. The sequence goes on along the minus strand of JAGIQG010000028.1, from coordinate 14,571,031 downwards.
TGCTGTTGTCCATGTTCTAGCCTCTCTTGAACATACTGATTCTTACTGGGATACAGGGTCACAGGCACCAGCAGGCCTGGAGTCCCTTTCTCACGATTGAGCTTGGAAGGTGAGCGTCATTAGACCATTAGGCCTTGATGAGCAGAACAGCCTGATTATGTTTGCATTTAGTAATCACACACGTGTGTGTTCCATGGAAGTTACTACTTTTACTACCCTCGTCCTCCCCAGCTCAGCAGGTACTGAGGCCAGTTGTGCTATCCCAAGTATTGTTCTGACTAAGGCCGGATATTTGAGCACTGATATAGGCATGGAATCCAGGATTTTCTGTCTGTCTGGATTTTTCCTCATCAATTAAAATATTTACATACCGAACCATCCGTGGTGAGCTGGTAAGATGGATGCAGAACTGGCTTGGTCATAGAAGACAGTAGTGGTGGAAGGGTGTTTTTTTGATTGGAGATCTGTTCTGCAGAGATAATGTTCTGCAGAGACCAGCACTAGAACCCCTGTTGTTTGTTTTATTCTCCCCGTGTCTGTGTAGGTTTCCTCTGAGTGCTCTGGTTTTCTCCCACAGTCCAAAGATGTGAGAGTAAAGTTGATTGGCCATACCAAATTGCCCTTTAGTGTCAGGGAGAACTAGCAGCGTAAATAAGTGGAGTTATAGGGACAGGGCCTGGGTGGATTGTGGCAGACTCGATGGGCCAAATGGCCTCCTTCTGCACTGTAGGGATTCTATGACATTAGCCAAATTGATCCCCCCACTACCACCCATCACCCATTTTCATGCCCACTGCAGCCTTTTGAATGAAGCAATTGCATTATGATACCATCCATACATTTATTGGGGTATTCAGCAGAACCTCATAAGACAAGAAATTGTCTTAAGTTAATTAATTAAGTTGTAATTCTGCAATCTTGCAATCCAATTTAGGAGCCACATCAAAGGAAGGACAGGTCAGAGAATAGCAGATACAGATAACAGATGTTATCTGTTAACACAGAATCAATGCTGGAATAAGGGAATTATCTTATCAGAGATAAGTCAGTACCTCTCCTGATGCTGAAGTTGGCAAAGGCAATATAAAAATGAGCACTAGATTAAGGTAGATGGTTGTTTTGCATCTCCAGTCTGTACTGAACTTAGCCAAGGAGCTGCTATGGCTCAGTGGGTATCTTTCTCTGAATCAGAGAGTTGTGCTCTCACTTCCCTTAATCAAGGCCAACACTTCCAGTACAGTACTGAGGGACTACTACATTGTGAAAGGCACCATCTTTCACAAGACTCATTAAACTGCGGTCCTTTCTGTTCTCTCAGTTGGATGTAAAAAAAATCCAATGACATTATTTGGAGTAAAGTGAGGGACTCCTCCCACCAAGTGTACTACCAACCATGTCTTGCCAACATTTATTCCTGCATCAAATCCTAAAGACAGATTAATGCTCATTATCACATGACTCTTTGTAGGAGCTTATGTACACAAATTGGCTGATGTATTTCATTCATTACACCTGTGATCCACTTTAAAAGTACTTCATTGGCTGTAAAGTGCCATTGGACATGCTGAACTTGTGAAAGAGATTGTGAGCGTGGTTTTCCACATGCCATCACAGCATGTTTTGCGGTGGCAAAGGTGCTTGTCAACGGGGATCACACCAGAATCACTGAGTGATCAGATGTGATTTTCCGCAGCACCACTGGGATTAGAATCCATAGAATCCTACAGTGCAGAAGGAGGCCATTCAGTCCATTGAGTCTGCATCAACCACTGACCCATCTAGTCCCTACCCCCATAACTCCATGCATGTACCCTTGCTAATCCCCCAACACTAAGGGGCAATTTTGCATGGCCAATCTACCCAACCCACATATCTTTGGAATGTGGGAGGAAACCACAGCACCAGGAGAAACCCACGCAGACATGGGGAGAACATGCAGAATATCAGGTAGGGACAGGCTCAGCCTCAAATTTGATGTCATCTCCTATCAAAGAGCCAAAGGGAAGAATATTCCCATCAACAAGTGCACAGTACACAACTCTGTCATTCAAAAATATGAGGCTTCAAATGAACAAACTGTTTTGCTGTACTGAATTAATGTTGTACATCAGAGTACAGGCCTTTGCTCTGTGCCCATCGCCCAATGTGCCAAGTTTTTATCATCACTCCACTCACCTTGTGAGCTGCCAAGGTGCCACAGGCTTATTTGTGCCTGTAGATCCATAACAGAATCCAAGTTAGCTCCTTCACAAAAGGGGGGAGCAGAGTTGGAAAAAAGAGAAGACCTTTAGAAAAGGATGCAGAACGCCACTGGAGATGCTGGGTGGAAACCAAGAATAGTGATAATCATGCAGAAATTGCCAGACACCATTCTGGCAAATGGTGAGAGGAAAGAGAGGCCGAGAACATGGAAAGCTGCTCATTTCCACGTGACATGTCCTACTCTGTTCTTGGCTATCACTCTCAGTCAGTTTTTCCTCTCTCTCCATAGTCTGTTTTCGTTCTTCTGCATTGATATTCTTTTCCAATCATTCAGCTGAATATGACTGATACACTGGCAAAACCGTCATCCAATATGCACTACAGCAAGATAGGGTCACATTAATCTTGCCCCTCAAGTAAATGATGGGCAGGGAATATATAAATGTTTTAGTTGCCACGCTTTTGGAGCTGGGGAAAATACTGCCAGCACTGTAATGCTGTGCACAATTTAATTGCACTGCTGTTAAATGGTGCACAAATATTAGATTGCAAAAATGATTAAAGAGTGAAATATTCTTTCCCTTCTCATCTGAAGCTGCTCAGCGTGCAACTGATTTATAGTTCATTGGCTTCATCAATGTCCCCACAAACATATCCAACGAGGCAGACCACAAAACATTGCCTTCCATTCCTAACCCTACACATCATCTCCCAAGTCTCCCATGGCCCATCCTTGGGGCTCTTTCTCTTCCTCATCCATCAGTTTTCCCTTGGCATCCACTTAGATGCCAAGGAATACACAGTTCAATCTCTCCAATACTTCTCTCAATCTCTTCACTGCTTTTGTGCATGTGTGACACCCAGTCACAGATGAAAGGATGCTTCCTCCAGTCGTTTTTGGGCATCATCACAGACCGTATGCAGACGTTCAACTCTGACCCTTCTTGGCTCCAGCCTTAGGCGAGGTTAGCCAAGTCTGGCTGGCCATATTCTGGGAGACATTGGCGAAGTAATATCACAGGAAGGTGGCAGAAGTGACGTCCTGGCATTGTGACGTTTCTAAACTGCATATTTTACATAATTCAAAGCCATATCTGTGAGATAGGCAGCTGCAAAGATACAGTGGAAATCATATACAGGGTTCTGCTCCATCCCGTTTCTCCATCAAGCCACTCACCTGGTCTCGAGTCACATTGCCTGTTTCTGTTGACACTGAGTGAGAAGGAATCAACCTGTTTTCACGAAATTCCACTAGTGAGTCTGAACAATTCCTTCCCCTACCAATTTCTCAGGAGGGATGGAAGTCTGCAAACTGTCACAATCTGCCTGATCACCACCAATTCAATCTGACAATAATTGATAAAATTAATAAGACTGATTAATCATTATCCACCCAGTTGAGCCAAATCTTGACTCATAATCAGCACCCCTTATTCCAGTTCTGCAGCCTAAGTGGGCATCATCTCAACTGATTGGAGCCCTCATCATGTGGTCTTGAAGGCCATGAGGATATTTCTACCGGTGACTTACACTGTGACTGAGTTGGGTTTTCTTCGTGGATGGGGAATATGTTTCCTCCCTACACGCAGGCTGTGATTGGCTGACAGCCAGTTCCTAACACAGGGAAGGTTAGATGATACCCAGGCATGAGCTGTGATTGCCTATCTGGATGGTCAGGTAGTACCCGAGTGTGAGTTATCATAGGCAGCTGGCTAGTCCTGACTGCCACTGCCAGGAGGTGATGACTTCCCATGACCATCAGGCATTTGAGGCTGATTGAAGAGGTGTCCTGTCAGTTCCAGGAGGAGTGGCAATCTTACCTTAGGCTTTTGATACTGTGCCGCTCAAAGTTTTACATTCTGTCCCATTTTTGATGAATAGACTAATTTGTTTGGATGAGATTCCTCTATCTTTTGTTTTATATTAATCATTAACAAGTTCATTTGAATGGTTAAACAATTTTGTTAACGTAACAAGGGAGGAAGTTCCACTGCAAACCATTAGAAATCATTTGAGCAAAGGTTACAAACACAGTATTGCATTCCTCAATCTCTCTAGACTGTTCCAGTAGAATAATTTCACCTATTTTAAACAGATTCTGTGGCATGTTATTGTTATTATTTCCCAACATGTGTCTCCCACAGCCTGCAAAGACCCTAAAGGCATTTTACTGGAGGGACTTAGGCCACTGGCGCAGAATCTACCTAAAAGCTGCATCATTTCTAAACTCATCTAAAATAAAGTGCTCCATTTTTCCCACATCCTTACTATTTCCTTGAATGTAACTGCCAACTTAACAGGAACTTGCGTTGAAAAATACCCTTATGCTGCAGATCCTTGCTATCTGAGAAAGAAAGACTGAAATCAGCACAGGAGATGCTGGAGGGAAAAAGGGTGAAGAAACAGCTGATAGAGACTAAAATGAGCCCCAGAGCAGAGCAAGAGAGGTCATCCCATTACCATGGGTCAGATTCTAACTGAGACCCCAGTCTGTTTAACTAATATTCTGCATACACTTAAGGGAATTTCATACAAAGGGTAGTGTAAGACGACAAACAATTCTAATTATTTGTAAAATTGCTTTTCTAAGTTTATAATTATTGTATTGGGCTGCATATAACAAACTCCTCCCTGCAAAAAATAACTAGCCAATCTCATGTAGTGTTGGAAAGGAAGATGAAGTTTCTGCAGATGAAACTCTAGCACCTCCACTGCAAGGAGGGTGTAATTACAGTATGAAATGTTTACATGGGCAATTTTTATTACTGCATGTAGATATTCGGATTCAACAAAATAGACTACATTGATTTTTAATGATGCTCATAGATGCAGGATATTTGGGTAAAGAGCATATTCTGATCAACTGGAATACCACACTTTTTGATTTGATTAATTATTGTCATATGTATTAGTATACAGTGAAAAGTATTGTTTCTTGCACACTATACAGACAAAATATACTGTTCATAGAACAAATAGGGGAGAAGGAAAGGAGAAGATGCATAAGAAGTGTTACAGTCACAGCTAGGATGTAGAGAAAAATCAACTGAATGTCAGGTAGGTCCATTCAAAAGTCTGATGGCCACAGGAAAGCTGATCTTGAGTCGGTTGTTATGGGACCTCAGACTTCCGTATCTTTTTCCCGACGGATGAAGGTGGAAGACAGTATGTCTGGGATGTGTGGAGTCCTTGATTATGCTGGTTGCTTTTCCCAGGTAGCGGGAAGTGTAGACAGAATCGATGGGTGGGAAGCTGGTTTACGTGATGGATTGGACTTCGTTCATGATCCTTTGCAGTTTCTTACGGTCTTGGTCAGAGCAGTTTATTATACTTTATCATACAGCAAGCTTACTGGATGAAATACAGTCTGTGTTTACAGTTCTGAGGCATAGAATTAGAAATCTATGCCTCAGAAATAGACTCTAGATATAGTGAATGCATTGGCAGTCATCTTCCAGGATTCTATAGACTCTGGAACAGTTCCTACAGATTGGAGGGTAGCAAATGTCAGTCCAATATTCAAAAAGGGAGATAGAGAGAAAACAGAGAATTACAGATCAGTAAGCTTAACATTGGCAGTGGAGAAAATTCTCGAATCTATTATCAAGGACTTTATAGCAGAGCATTTAGAAAGCAGTGGCAGGATCAGATAGAGTCAGCATGGATTTATGAAAGGGAAATCATGCTTGACAAATCTGTTGGAATTCTTTGAAGATATAACTAGTAGAGTTGACAAGGGGGAACCAGTAGATGTGGTATATTTGGGCTTTTGAAAGCGTTTGACAATATCCCACACAAGAGATTATCGTGCAAGATTAAAGCAAATGGGATTGGAGGAAGTGTATTGAGATGGATAAAAATTGGTTGGCAGAGAGGAATCAAAGTGTCGGAATTAATGGATACTTTTCAAATTGATAAGCAGTAACTAGTGGGGTACTGGGATCCCATCTATTCACAATATGTATTAATAATTTGGATGAGGGAACAAAATATTCTCAAAGTTTGCAGATGATACCAAGTTGGGTGGCAGGGTAAATTGACGAGGATGCAGAGATTCTTCAGAATGATCTGGACAGGTTGGGTAAGTGGGCTAATCAATGGCAGATGCTGTATAATTTGGATAAGTGTGAGGTTATTCACTTTGGAAGCAAAAACAAAAAGGTAGATTACTATCTGAATGGTTGTAAATTGGAGAAAGAGCATGCAGCAGGATATGGGTATCCTTGAGCATGCAGGTGCAACAGGCAGTAAAAAAGGCAAATGGCATGTTGGCTTTCATTGCGAGAAGTTTCGAGTACAGGAGCAGGATGTATTGCAACTATATAGAGGCCTTGGTGAGGCCACACCTTGAGTATTGTGTGCAGTTTTTGGTCTCCTCTTCTGAGAAAGGATTTTCTAGCTGTTGAGGGAGAGCGGCGAAGATTTACCAGGCTTATTCCGGGGATGCCTGGACTGATGTATGACGAGAGATTGACTACGTTAGGATTGTTTTCACTGATTTCAGACGATTGAGGGGGGAATCTCATAGAGATTTATAAAATTTTAACAATACATTCACTAGACAGGATAGAGGTAGAGAGGATGTTCCCAATGATGGGAGAGTCCAGAACCAGGGGTCACAATCTGAGGATTCAGGATAGACCATTTAGGAGGGGGGTGAGGAAGTATTTCTTCACCAAAGAGTGGCGAGCCTGTGGAATTTATTACTGCAGAAAGTAGTTGATGTCAAAACATTGAATGTATTCAAAAGGCTGGATGTAGCACTCGGACAAATGGGGTCAAAGGTAATGGGGAAAAAGTGGGATTAGGCCATTGAGTTGGATGATAAACCATGATTGTAATGAATGGCGTTCTCCTGTTTCTATCTTCTATGTTTCTATATACTGAGTTTGATCCAAAGCTTGTGCTGAGCTAGTTGATCTCTGATGGTATGGCAGAGGACATTACCATCACCCTCAGTGTGGAAAGGCTCCCGATTACTGTCAGGTTATCCCCATGGGAACGGGACAATGTGCTAATCTCCAGTGAAGGCCAAATCTAATGCTCTGCTGCAGTCATAAAGCTTAACAATGCAGTTAGTAGCTCTCTGCACTCAGCCACAAAAAATGGTGACTTGAGGATGGAACTGTATCCCTGGAAAAAAGTCAGAGCCTACAGGAGAGAAACTGCAGCTAAAGATAGACAAGGAATGTTTGCCAATAAGAAAATACAAACTTGTAATTTGTACACTTAAAGCGAAACCCTTACAACAGAGATGGCCTTACTCCTTCCTAAAAATGAGTGACTGATTCAGCCCATCCCATTTTGGTAAATTTTTACATTAATAAATGAAATTAACAATTAACATGGCTAAGGGCAACCTAGAGCAGGTCTCATGCGTCGGACCCAGTGACCTATTAGCCAGTGAAAATAGCCTCCAGATTGAAGCAAACACATTGCTTCTGTGCAATCCAAGCCTTATAAATAAAGGAAACAAAGAGGCTGGGGCTGTGAGGGAAAGTTCTACTGTTGCCGTGAGAATCAGATTCCAGCATTTTGCCCTCCATTGCCAATGGGGCTGCCACCACCATCTCTACAGGAGAGTGTTTTCTGCTCAGTTTCTGTTACATACTCCTTCAGTTACTCTGAGGAGTTAATTGTGTGTATGTTTGCGGTTACTTTTCTTTAATATAAGAAATAAAAATGTGAACAGATGGTAAAGGATTAGGTGATTGACTCTGAGTGTCAGACAGCATGGAAGTGAGCTGTTTGCTAACACAAACAGATTTATCTCCCCTGTTCTTCTGGCACAATCAATGGTTTCCACTGCGTCTGGCATTCTAACTGAAGTCAGTGAGTACCATGGTGATTATGATGCTCAGGAACCAGAAATTCATTGTCACTGCTATCCCCAGGATCTTACATGGTCCTGTTCTTCATTCTTTCAACAAATTCAGTTCATTTCAATTCCCTAAGTCCTCTTTGCCATGGGGAGAACAGGGACACTTATGACATTTAACTGGATAAATAAAATCAGGGAATTAGATCTACATCATTCCACAGAAGAGAAGGCTGAGCAGTGACCTAATAGTAGTCTTTAAAATTATGAAGTGATTGATAATGTAGACGTAGAGTGCCGATCTTTCTGCTCATACCCCTCAATATGTTCTGTGGCAGCGGATGTAGCCCACCATTTGCCAAGGTCCCACGGCTGTCAAAGAGGTTTTTCATTGCTTGTAGCCCCACCTGCCAGGGAACACATGGTGCAAGTTCACCATCATCAGGACTAGAGGATCCCGCCATTGTGAATCGGCAGAAAATTCCAGTCAGAGAAAATGGCAGAAACTAGAGCTCACCATTGTATTTACTGACGACCATCTTATATTGAAGAATTCAGGAGAGTGGCAAGAAATTGGAACTCGCTACCGTATGAAGTAGTTAAGGTGAATGGAATGATGTCTTTTACGAAAACACATGAGCGGGAAAGACATGTCACAAGGATAATCATGAAGGGTTCATTTCCAGAAACTCTACAGATTCCTAATCTTTTCTTTGCCATGTATTTATCAACTTTCCATCAAATATATCTATCCCATTTACCTCAACTGTCCCAAGGGCAGAATTTTACTGCCCCTCCCACTGGTGGGATTTTCCAGTCCCACCGAAGTCAATGGCCTGAACTTTCACCCTCGGGTGTACACAGTTGGCAGGCTAGGAAGTGGGCGAGAAACATGCTTTTGGCCACAGTTAGTCCTAGAGCACAATTTCACGCTGGCCAATTAACGGGCAGCTAGCCTGAGCATGGCCAGGAAGGATGGGAAGAGGGTGGGCACCGAGAGAAGTGACAGTGCAGGCGGGCATTTCCAACAAGTTCCCTGCATGCTGACAGCTGCCTCGGGGAGCTGCAGAACTATTCCAAAGACATTTACACCATCCATCATGCAGAATCAAGCAACTGGCAACATGACACATAACACCTCAAAGCTTCAAACATTTTCCTATATTAGATTTCACCCCGGATGCTTTATCCCACTCTGAATTGGGAATGTTGAAAACGTGAATGTCGCCTGTCTGATTGGCCCATGTGCTAGGCCAAATAGTGTAAGTGTGGGTCTATTCATCCCTTTGAAAAGATGAGGGGACAGCACTTTTAAAATGAATTTCTTTTATTGAACAGAACTTAAAGAAAATTAATTCGTGACAGAAGTAGAGAAAAAGCAAAGTTTGAGACAGGCTTTTACTGCCACTCCCCTGTACTGAGACTTGAACATACTGATCTCGAAAACAAGCTGAAAACTGAACACGCACTATATTTCAATTCTTATCTCATTGATGGTAATTTTTTCCCATGCTATCTCCGTTTAAAAAAATATGTCTTGCAGTTGCTGTTGTTTGCCTGAATTGTGTACCCTTCAGGAATGCAGTTAATTTTTAGCTAAACTTTAGCCTTCTGAGTTTTAAAATGTAGCCAAGTTAGCAGTCATTTTTTAAAGCTTAGCAGAGTTAGTTATGTAGGCAGAAATATCTTAAATTTAAACCTTTGCATAGATGAAGTCTTTGCGTAGACAGAAGCAAACAGAGTTAAGCAAACATAGGCTCTCTCAGCATGCCATGTGAAATTAGGGCCAATTGCATGCTTAGTGAGATTAATAGCCCCTTCAACAGTTGGCAGATGGCTACCAATGCACATGTGTGCCCTCTAACCAAAGTATCACGTGAGGAAGCCATAGCATCAGGAGGCGTGCCCAATGTTGTCTCATAAACTTGCCAGCTCAAGCTCCATAAACATTTGCCTAAGAGACCTTTGGGTGGCGTGCCACATTTTATGGCCCTGCCACTGCCACCCATCCTCGTGTGGGTGTGATGAAATAGAGTTGGGCAAAGATTTATGTGGAGCACAAACATCAGTGTTTCAGGCATGACAGAGGAGGGTCCAGAAGAGGTGGGGGAGTGGCATTGTTAGTTAGGGAAAGAATCACAGCGGTGCAAAGGGAGGACAATACAGAGGAGTTAGGAGTGGAGTCGCTGTGGTGGAGTTGAGGAATAGGGAGGGGGCAATTACTATGCTAGGGTTGTATTATAGGCTTCCTAACAGTCCACGGGTAGTTGAAGAAGGCATATGTAAAGACATTTTGGATAGGTACAGAAAGAACAGAGTTGTTATAGTGGGAGATTTTAATCTCCCTAGGATGGATTGGAAGGTACCTAGAGCTGAGGGTTTGGATGGGGAGGAATTTGTAAAATGTGTACTGGAAGGATCGTTGGAGCAGTATGTGGCTAGCCCGACTAGAGAGGGGGGGCTATATTGGATTTAGTTCTGAGTAATGAGCCAGGGCAGGTGGTTGATGTTGTAGTGGGGGAACATGTGGCTAACAGTGACCACAATTCTGGCTTTTTACTCCAATATTAGGAATAAAAGGGTGGTTAGAGGAAAAATCGGACCTCTTAGGGACAGAGGACGGGAACTGTGCTTAGAGCCCGAGGGAATGGGGGAGATCCTGAATGAATACTTTGCATCGGTATTCATGAAGGAGAGGGGCTTGTTGACCGCTTCTGCCTCTGAGGGAGCTGTGGACCAGTTGAGGGAAATATCCATACTGAGGGAGGAAGTATTAGAGCTTCTAGGTAGCATTAAAACTGATAAATCTCCGGGCCTGATTGCATTTATCCTAGGCTGCTTAGGGAGGTGCGAGGTGAAATTGCTGGGCCTCTGATGCAAATCTTTGTCTCTTCTTTGGACACAGGTGAGGTCTCAGAGGACTGGAGAATAGCTAATGTTGTACCATTGTTTAAAAAGGGTAGTAGGGATAACCCTGGAAATTATAGGCCGGTGAGTTTGACGTCAGTGGTAGGGAAGCTGTTGGAGGGGATTCTTAGAGATAGGATGTATAGGCACTTAGAGCGTTGCGATCTGATTAGGGATATGCAGCATGGCTTTGTTAAAAGGACGTCGTGCCTTACGAATCTGGTTGAATTTTTTGAGGAGGTGATGAAAACGGTCGACGAAGGGCGAGCTGTTGATGTCATCTGTATAGATTTCAGTAAGGCGTTTGACAAAGTCCCTCATGGGAGGTTAGTTGAGAAGGTCAAGTCCCATGGGATACAAGGACAGGTAGCTAGGTGGATAAATACCTGGCTTAGTAATAGGAAGCAGAGAGTAATAGTGGAAGGATGTTTTTCTGGCATGAGGTCGGTCACTAGTGGTGTGCTGCAGGACTCGGTACTGGGACCTCTTCTATTTGTAATACATATAAATGACTTGGAAGTGGGAGTAAGTGGAGTGATCAGCAAGTTTGCAGACGATACAAAGATGGCGGGACTTGCAGATAGCGAGGAGCATTGTCAGGCGATGCAGCAGGACATAGATAGGCTGGTAGCTTGCGCAGATAGATGGTAGATGGAATTCAATCCTGATAAATGCAAGGTGATGCATTTTGGGAGAAAGAATGTAGGGGGAAGGTATATGATAAAGGGTAGACCTATTAAGAGTACAGAAACATAGAGGGACCTGGGGGTGCAGGTGCACAAGCCTCTGAATGTGGCAGAGCAGATGGAGAAGGTTGTGAAGAATGCATATGGTATGCTAGCCTTTATAGGAAGGGATATAGAGTACAAGAGCTGGTCTTTAATGTTGCAGTTGTACAAAACGTTGGTTAGACCTCATTTGGAATACTGCGTCCAGTTCTGGTCACCTTACTACCGGAAGGACGTGGAGACTCTGGAGAGAGTGCAGAGGAGGTTTACCAGGATGCTGCCTGGTATGGAAGGTCTGCGTTACGAGGAGAGGTTAGGCAAACTGGGGCTGTTTTCCTTAGAAAGACATAGACTTAGAGGAAATCGAATAGAAGTGTACAAAGTTATGAGGGGAATAGATAGAGTAAACAGGGTTAAGCTTTTTCCTAGGATGGACTCAAATAGCACGAGGGGTCACGGGCTTAGGGTGAGGGGGTAAGATATAATTTGGATGCTAGAGAGAGTTTTTTCACACAGAGGGTGGTGGGGGTATGGAATGCGCTGCCAAGTAAAGTGGTGGAGGCAGGCACTCTGGAGTTATTTAAAAAATACTTAGATGGGCACATGAACAGAATGGGAATGGAGGAGTATAGAAAACTGATTTTAAAATAGGGATCATGAGCCTTGGGAGTCCCTGGGAAGTGTGTAAATAGATGATGATATTGATGTACTTGTTTTTATCCTACAGGTGCTTTGGTCCACCTTGTTGTCTAACGAGGGGCATACACGCGATGGGCTGTGAGAGGGCTGCTCTTGGATTTTTTTCGAGAGTATCCTAGTGTTTCACGTCGTTAGTGTACGCTTGAGCTGGACCATTTGACGGGCAACACGACAGCTCAGTGACTATCGCTGTGCTGTGCAGATAAATGGATTTGGGCCTGTGTCTGTGGGAGTTTGCGCATTCTCCCCGTGCTTGCGTGGGTTTTCTCCTGGTGCTCCGGTTTCCTCCCACATCCCAAAGATGTGCTCTTAGGCTAATTGGCAAAACAAAATTCTCCCTAAATTGTCTCAAATTTGGTTTTTAATCCATAGATCTATAAACATAGACAGGGATCACGGGTAGAGATGGGAACATCGGGGTGGCAGCACGGGCTCGTTGGGCCGAAGGGCCTGTTTCCCATGCTGTTTTGTTCTTTGTTCTTTGATCAGTCTAGACCAGTTAGGCCAAATATCCTGTTTCTCTGCTATGAACATCATTGTCCTGTGAGCCACACCTAGGGTGGGATTGAAAAGATGCCTTCAAAGTAACCCATCGGATCATCCTATCAGCAAAGACCTGTCGCATATCATAGGATAATCAAAAAGGTTCATTTCAAGAAACTGCAAATTTAAAACTTAGCTGAGAAAGGCACTAACATGTCCTTGAACGTTCTCACCATCTCTCCACTCATTCTGGGGTATGTGAGATTAGCCCTTTTCTCTGTTCCCATTCCTCACCCAAGCAGCCATTCTTCATTCATGAATCAAAGAAATGAATGCTGATAGTCTAGTTGGCCATGAGAAGAGAGTGCAGTACCTCCGTAAAGTAACTAGTCCTAAGCAATAAGTTCTCACCATGCCAACAACACTCTGAAGCACAAGAAATAAGGAAAATAAAAGCTTAAATAAAAGTCAAAGTGCCACATTTCATTGTTTGTTAATTTGTTGTGTCATTATGGTTCTGAGTTCAATTGTGATGACAAACTATTGCAAAATGTTCAGTAGAGGGAAGTTAGTAAGCAAAATGAGATGACAGATTCATGTAAAATAGTACACCTAACTATACTGGGTAACCATGAATTATACTCCTTGACAATGAGGTTAAGAAACGTTCTGATAATCAAGAAATTAAAAATAATTAACAGATTAGAAAGTGAATGACTTTAAATTTGGAAATCCAGAATCTTGTTTGAACTGAACCAGTTAAAAGTAAATCCAGAGGAAAAAAATCAAAGGGTTGAGACAATGTCAAACACAGTGCTTCAGAAACACATGATGCAGAATCAGTTGACACACTTAAAAAGGAGATAGATGGTTATTTATTTGCAAAGTAAATTTGCCTCTCCCCAGCACTTTAGTCTCTTCCATTCCTAAAATCCATTAAGATCTCGGCATTGCCCTAATTCTGGCCTCTTGCACATTCCCAGTTCTCATCCTCCCACCGTTGGCAACCATGCTTCTGCCCTAAACTCTGGAATTCCTTCCCTAAACCCCATGACATCCATCTTTCCCACTTCCTTTAAGTCATTCCTTAAAATGTATTGCTTGACCAAGCTATTGGTCATCTGACCTAACATCTGTGTATGTGGTTTGGTGTCAAATTTTGACTGATTACACTCTGATGAAACACATTGTGATGTTTTTGTCTTGTGAAAGCACATTGAGTGAGCAGTTAATAAAACAAAGACTAACTGCTTTATAGTCCAAAGTCTTTTCACTTCTTAGCCAAAAATGTGCAGGTTAGGTTGATTGACCAAGCTATATTTCCCATTGGTGTCAGGGCAAATATTAGCAGGGCAAATATATGGAGTAATGTGGATAGAGCCTGGTTGGGATTGTTGTCAATGCAGGCTTGTTGGGCCATATGGCCTCCCTCTGTACTGTAGAATGTTATGATTCTATTAGGGGCACTGAGTACAAGAGTAAGGAGTAACTTGTAGAAGGCACTAGTTATGCTTCGTCTAAAGTACTGCATCCCATCCTGGGTGTCAGATGTGAAGGCACTGGACATAGTACAGAGCAGATTCACAAGAATCATTCTAGGAGTAAAGAACTGTCGCTGTGAGGATAGATTGGAGAAGTTGAAGAAAAAAGGCTGAAAGGAGACTTGGTGAAGATATTCAAGATCCTGAGAGGTATGGGCAGAGTAACCAGTGAGAAATTGTTCCCAATCAAAGAGTAAAGGGCACAGATTCAAAATAATTAATGAAAAGAGTAAAAGTGATGTGAGGAAAACTTCTTTCACTCAGAGGGTGGTTGGAGTCTGGAATTAACTTCCTGAGAGGATGGAGGAGACAGGTCTGATTGAGGTATTCAAAAGGGAATTGAGTTAGAATCTGAAGAGAAAGAATGTGTAAGGTTAAGGGATAAGGCAGGAGAGTGGAACAAGGTAGAATGCTCTTTCAGAAAGTCAAAGAGCCAAGACAGCCTCAATGGGCTGAATAGCCTCCCTCTGCACTAAAGATTCTGTGATGTAAAAGCAAGTTATTGTTATAAGGGTTTTAAGTGACATGGAGATAGGATAGTGAGTAAGGTTTGTAGCTACAATATCAGATCATTCTCGATAGACCACATGACCTGGTCTTAACTGTATTTGTGTTCCGACAAAAGGGAGGTCAGCAGTCTGTTGAATGTATCAACTGACTGTTCATCTTTTTGCAGGATACGAGCTGTCTGCAGCAAAGGAGGAGGAATCCGTCCCTGATCTAGCTAATCAAAGAGCAGAAGATGGTTATGCAGTGTTTAGGAATATCGCGCTCGCTTTGCCTCCAGCCTCCTATCGCCCCTTCATGATTCTTGATGAACTGGAAAAGGTGAGAGTTTCAAAACTGACATGCTTCTCAACTGGCCCCACAAGATTAAAGCAAAATACTGCAGGTGCTGGAAATCTGAAATAAAACTGGAATGGTTGCAAGTGTTCAGCAGGTCTGGCAGCATCAGTGGCAAGGGAAACAGAGTTAAATGTTGGCATTTTACCGCCTTGCCCGTCATGGATTCAGAATGGGTGAGGGGCGGACATCAGATATGTCCATTGACCTCAGGCGGGAATTTCTGGTCTTGCTCGAGCAAGGGTGTAAAATCCAGCCCAAAGTTTTGAGTCGATAATGATTTCTTCAGTACAGGAAAAGAGTTCTGAAGAAGTGTCACATTCAACTCAAACTGTTAACTGATTCTTCAAGGTGGCTTTTAAAACGCATACAACAATCCAACCTATTCAATTGAGTGATGTCTTGTGATGAAGCTATCTCAGTTCTAGAGCAAATATAGAACTGGTGCCACAACGAACATTCTTCCATGAGCATGTTCGGTCAGAATGGAGGGACTTTCACACACATAAGCGCAAGAACACATTTCCAAAATGATTCCCTACTCCTCTGACCAATACCATCCTTGATCTGCAGGGCTACTGGGATATTTCAGTCCACCAACATTTGTAAATAGCTTCAGAGCAGCTCTTAACCCACCTACCAAGGTGGAATGCGTAGGGAGCTCCTTCCCATTTATCTTTACTGGCTGACTGAGTGAGACTTAACCTAAAAGAATTAACATTTATTCAATTTTGTATTTTCAAACTTCCATTTGAGACCCACTAGGCTGCACAGTGGCACAGTGATTAGCACTGTTGCCTCACATGCCAGGGACCCAGGTTTGATTCTTGGCTTGAGTCACTCTGTGGAGTTTGCACATTCTCCCTGTGTCTGCATGGGTTTCCTCCAGGTGCTCCGGTTTCCACCCACGGTCTGAAACATGTGCTGGTAGGAAGGGGTATAGAATATAAGAGTAGGAGTCTGATGTTGCAAGTGTATAGAACGTTGGTTAGGCTCACTTGGAGTACTGCGTCCAGTACTACCAGAAGGATGTGGAGGCCTTTGAGAGAGTGCAGAGGAGATTTACCAGGATGCTGCCTGGTATTGAAGGGCTGTCTTACGAGGAAAGATTGAACACACTGGGGTTGTTTTCCCTTGAAAGACGTCAGCTGAGAGGGGATCTAATAGAGGTATATAAGATTATAAGGGGTATAGATAGAGTAAATGGTGGTAAGCCTTTTCCACGATTAGAAATGGATAGAACGAGGGGTCATGGCCTTAGGGTGAGGGGGGCTATGTATAAGATGAATATTAGAGGGCAGTTTTTCACACAAGGGGTAGTGGGGTGTGGAATGCACTGCTGAGTAAGGTGGTGGGAGCAGACACGCTAGGGTTGTTTAAGGGTCTCTTGGACAGCCACATGAGCGGCCTGCAGATAGAGGGATATAGCAGGACTGTCTGAATATCTTATGTGTTTCCACAGGCAATTCGGTCCACCTTGTTGACCAACAAGGTGCATGCATTCGGCAGGTCGTGCAAGGGCTGCTCTTGGATGTTGCTTCAGGAGTGGTCTAGTGCTTCAAGTAGTTAGTGTATGCTTAAACTGGACCATCTGATGGGCAACATGACAGCTCAGAGACTATCGCTGTTGCTGTGCAGACACATAGATTTGTGCCTGTGTCTGCGGGAGTTTGCGCGTTCTCCCCATGGTTGCGTGGATTTTCTCCGGGTGCTCTGGTTTCCTCCCACATCCCAAAAATGTGCTCTTAGGCTGATTGGGTAACAAATTGTCCCTATATTGGTCCCTATATGGGAATCTTCCACAATAGGCATAGCCTAAAGTCATGGATATGTTATTAAGACGTTAGGACGGCGGCGCGGGCTCATTGGGCCGTAGGGCCTGTTTCCCATGCTGTGTTGCTCTTTGTTCTTTGTGATTAGTTGCATTGACCCGAACAGGTGCCAGAATGTGCCGACTAAGGGAGTTTCACAATAACTTTATTGCAGTGTTAATGTAAGCCTTACTTGTGACCCTAATAAATAAATAAACTTTAAATAAACACTCTGTACATTCCACTAGGTACCCTGACTGACCTTTCCCAGCAAAGCCCCTTAGCACTCCATTGCCACAACAACTCACTCTCTGATCCCTTCCTGCTTTGGAAAATATCTCTAAAGTGCAGCCATCTCACATTGGATAATATACCAGAAAAGCAGGCAATTTGCCAATCATATGGTCCTGATGATTGCTAAGACTAACTACCCCTGTTGGTATTGAAATCTTGAATCTTTAGATAGAATTGCTCAGTGTGGTGCTGAGAAAGACCTGCATTTATACAGCCTTTTTCCTGACTTCAGACAATTTACAGCCAATGAAATATTCTTTGAAGTGTTACAATGTAAAGAAATTTGTGCACAGCAAGTTCCTACTGTACCCCACCACCTGCACCCCTTCTCATCTACTGCAAGAAATCTATCTTGGTTGCATGGTATCACAATGGTTAGCCCTGCTCCAGGGACCCAGGTTCAAGTATAACCTTGGATGACTGTCTATGTTGAGTTTGCACGATCTCCCTGTGTCTGTGTGGGTTTCGCCCGGGTCCTCCCACAGCCTGAAGATGTGCAGGTTACGTTGACAGACCGTGCTAAATTGCCCTAAGTGTTACAGAGATTAGCAGGGTAAATATGTGCGGTTACGGAGATAGGGCTTGGGTGAGATTGTTGTCGGTGCAGACTCAATGGGCTGAATGGTCTCTTTCTGCACTGTAAGGAGTCTATGATTCTATGAATTGAAACTCTTCATATATATATATAAGGAAAGACACACACAAAACATTAGGTACACTTCACATAGTCGCAAGCACTTCACAGCATTCATCTGCCTTTTCAATCATTCCCAAGGTTTTCTGTCCACACTAAACAGAAATCCATCTGGAAATAAGAATGTCTTAAAATCATAGAATCTACAGTGTAGAAGGAGGCCATTGGGCCCATCCACCATTAAAATAAGATTTTAACCTGAATGTGTCAGGAGAGTCATGACTCCCTCTTTGCAGGTTGTATAGAGGTATACAAGGGGCAGATGGGAGCCTGACAATCAAATACCAGTCGCAGGGAGTAATTGTTTATTTGTCCTGGCATCTGACAGTGAATTCTGTCATTCCAGATTATCCTGGTGGGGGAGTGGGAGATGGTGGTTTGGCAGAAGTTAAGCACCGATGAAGGGCTTTGTGAGTAGAGGGAGGCCACAGAGAGTGGGAAAGGGATGGCTGGTGGTCTGCACATTTAGTACTGTAAGCAGCTTCCACCACAGCCCATATATTATTCAGTTAAACTAGCATGTGTTCCACAGGTGTTGGAAGGGAGTGGTGGAGCTGTGACTGGGGTTTTGCATCTTTTTTGCTGCAGGGGATAAAGATTTAAACTAGGGAAAGGTGTATGTCAGCAGTTCCACACCAGCTGTACATAGCATTCTCTCAGCTTTGATCACACGTTTTAAATGCATATGGCAAAATGACAATCCCAGGTGGCATGAAAACTCTAATCGTGTGTCCAGAACTTGTTTAACCACTTATGTAGCAGAGTATTTAGTTCACTACTCGAACACCATAAAACAGTGACTGCTTTTATGTACATCCGATCACATCTCATCACCTTATCACATCTCACTGTGCTTCATGGCTTAGTCTCCGTTTACTTGCTTTGATTGTGAGGATGAACCTGGGTTTTTGCAAAGCAAAATCCCTACAAACAGCGATGGATTAAGCAATCAGTTTCTTTTTGGTGGCGCACTGTAAGACGAGTGTCAGTTCTTCACATTAGCTCAAAATAACACATTAGGATGCCATCGCCATGGCAGCTTCGGTTTAATTACACTGTCAGCCTGCTTAGCATTCTTTCTCAGGATGTGGGCATCACTAGCAAGGCAGGCATTTTATTATCCATCCCTAGTTACCCTAAGAGGGTGATAGTGGTCGTCCATTTCCTAATAGGTCTCTGAAGAAGTCATTAAGTGTTAACCACATTGGCATGGAAATGGAGTCACATATAGGACCAGTCTGATTATAAACAACAGGGTTTCTTCTCTAAAAGACTTCGGCGAATGTGTTGGATTATGTTACAACTAGCCCTGTTGAGCTACATTTTAAATGTATTATTTGCACTGACAAACTGCACCTCTGCTTTGGGTACTACTCCCCTTTTAAGTATGCAGGGCAGCAAGGTGATATAACAGTTAGTAATTACTTCACAGCACCAGGGACCTGGGTTCGATTCCTGGCTTGTGACACTGTCTGTGTGGAGTTTGCACTTTTCCCTGTGTCTGTGTGTGTTTCCTCTGGGTACTCCAGTTTCTTCCCACAGTCCAAAGATGTGTAGGTTAGGTTGATTGACCATGTTAAATTGACTCTAGTGTCAGGGGGATTGGCAGGGTAAATACGTGAGGTTACGAAAATAGGGCGTGAGTGGGATTGTGTTGGTACAGACTCAATGGGCTGAGAGGCTTCCTTCTGTACTGTAGGGACTCTATACCTAGGTTAAGAACATAGAAGCAGGACTAGGCCAGTCAGACTTGGAACCTGTGCTACAATTCAAATAGATCATGATTCGTCTACTTCAAACCATTTTCCCACACCAGCCCCTTATCTTCAATATCTCAAAATCTATCAGTCTCAGTCCTAAGTAGCCTACTTCCTATTCTGAAATTGTGCCCCTTGGTTCTGGACTACCACCACCCACTCCCACTCCAACCAGAGGAATATCTTCCCTGCATCTGAGCATCATACAAATTTTGTATGCATTAATAAGATTATGTCTCATTCTTTTCAATCTCAAAAATACAGGCCCAATCCCCTTAATCTCTCCTCATTCTGGTGAACCTTTGTCACTCCTTCTATAGTAAGTAAACTCTTCCTTAGGTAAGGAGACCAAAACAGTACACAATACTCCAGGTGTGGTCTCACCAAGGCCCTGTACAGCTGCAGCAAGGCTTTTTTACTCCTGCATTCAAATCCTCTAGCAATAAAGAGCAATATATGATTTGCCTTCCTAAATATTTGCACCTGTATATTAACTTCCAATGACTTATGAACAAGGACACCCAGTTCCCTTTGCACATAAACACTTCCCAGTTCCTCAAATTTAACAAGTGCTCTGGATTCTGATTTTCCTACCAAAATAGACTACTTCACATTTTTCTGCTCTGTTTTTGCCCATTCACTTAGCCTATCCAAGTCTCCTTGAATCCTTCAAAGCTCAGATTCCATCTAGCAAACTTGGAAAGATTACATTTGGTCCCTGCATCCAAATCATTTTTGCAGATTGTGAATAGCTGAACCCCAAGTGCCTTTCCACTCATCACAGCCTGCCAACCTGACAATGACCCTTTTATAATGATTTGCTTTTTCCTGTCTGTGCTAGTCTATTATCCCAAATCTCATGTCCCAGTTTTGCTTACTATCCTCCTGTGTGAGACCTTCTCAAAATTCACATCCATATCCACTGGTTCACCCTTATCTATTCTGCTAGTTATATCCTCAAAAGATTCTGACATGTTTGACAAACATGATTTGCCTTTCATAAATTCACATTGCCTCTGTCCAGTCCTACTATTATTTTCTAAGTATTCAATTATCACTGATGAAGGAGCAGTGCTCCAAAAGCCCGCGGCTCCAAATAAATCTGTTGGACTTTAACCTGGTGTTGTGAGACTGTGTAAATATAAGCCTACTTGTGACTAATAAATAAACTTTTAACTTGTTTTTGCCAGAGGCACACACGTCAAATAGGTGAGATGGCAAGCCTGTGACCTCCTTGCCCATCCCCAAACTAACCTTCATAACATGCTGGATTGGTAGGTAGCAAAATTAGTCAGCCCAGCACTTGTAAATAAATAATTAAAAATTGATCAGGCTTGTTGGCAAGCCTGAATATTATGCTGCCTGTGCCAGGGTGTAGCTGACATGGACAGTAGTGAGCAGACCATCTTTTAATGTTCTAGATGAAAAAGGGCAGAGAAGATGGGGGGAGTGGGGCTTCATTTGGAGAAATGTCTTGCACTCACAAGGGAAACCCCCCTCCTCCAAAGATACCTTCTGCATTTTGTACCCTCCAAAACTTAGCGCCATCCCCCCAAAACAAAATTCTTACAGGGGCTCTCTGATCCCTCCCCACCTAAAAAAACCCAGGGTTAAATTTTCTGGACATGCAGTCCAGGTAACATCTGTTAGAATCCTACAGTGCAGAAGAATGCCATTCGGCCTATCAAGTCTGCACCGACCACAATCGCAGCCAGGCCCTATCCCCGTAACCCTACTTTTTACCCAGCTAATCCCCCTGACAATAAAGGCAAATCAACCTAACCCACACAGCTTTGGACTTTGGGAGGAGACCGGAGCACCCGAAGGAAACCCACACAGACAGACAATCTGCCAGGACTGCTGGAGCTGTTAGCCAATCATAGAGTCATTGCGATTTACAGCATGGAAACAGGCCCTTAGGCCCAACTTGTCCATAGCGCCCTTTCTGTTTTAAAACTCCTAAGCTAATCCCAATTGTCCGCATTTGGGCCATATCCCTCTATGTCATTGCACCCATGTAACTATCTAAATATTTTTTAAAAGACAAAATTGTACCTGCCTCTATTACTGGCAGCTTGTTCTAGACACTTACCATCCTCTGTGTGAAAAAATTGCCCCTCTGGACACTTTTGTATCTTTCCCCTCTCATCTTAAACCTATGCTGTCTAGTTTTAGACTCCCCTACCTTTGGGAAAAGATATTGACTATCTAGCTGATCTGTGCCCCTCATTATTTTATAGATCTCTATAAAATCACCCCTCAGTCTCCCGTGCTCGAGAGAAAAAAGTCCCAATCTATCCAGCCTCTCCATATAACTCAATCCCTCAAGTCCCAGTAGCATTCTAGTAAATCTTTTCTGTAGTCTTTCTAGTTTAATAATATTCTTTCTATAATAGGGTGACCAGAACTGCACACGATATTCTAACTGTGACCTTACCAATGTCTTGTACAACTTCAACAAGACATCCCAAATCCTGTACTCAATATTCTGACTGATGAAACCAGGCATGCTGAATGTCTTCTTCACCACTCTGTCCACCTGTGACTCCACTTTCATGGAGCTATGAACATGTACCCTCAGATCCCTTTGTTCTGTAACTCTCCCTAACGCCCTACCATTAACTGAGTAAGTCCTGCCCTGGTTCAATCTACCAAAATGCATCACCTTGCATTTATTTAAATTAAGCAATCAGAAGCAATCAGATTGGCCATCAGCTCCCAAGGGCAGAACTATCCCACTGAGGGGCAGAATTCCCATTCTGAATCAATTCAGCCTCTCCCTGCATATTGTGTCTGCTGGGCAGGTTTCCTCTAGTTCTACCAGCTTCTAGCTGACATTCCTTCTGCTCCCCCCAGCTCTGTAAAAAGCACCTCTTGATTTAGATTAATTTTTTCATAGGGTGTGGGCATCGTTGATAACACTAGCATTTGTCACCCATCTCTAATTGTTCTTGAGCTGCCTTCCTGTAACAGAGTAATCTCCCTGTAATGGCATTCCCATAGTGCCATTAGGGAGGGAGATCCAGGACTTTGACCTGGTAACATTGAAAGAATGATAAAATAGTTCCAAATCAGAATGTTGTGAGATTTGGAAAAAGATTTGGAGAAGGTGACTTTCCTACACAGCTGGGCAGCACAGTGGCCCAGTGATTAGCACTGCTACCTCACAGCACCAGGGACCTGGGTTCAATTCCAGCCACGGTCACTGTCTGTGTGGAGTTTGCACATTCTCCCTCTATCTGCATGGGTTTCCTCTGGGTGTTCCAGTTTCCTCCCATAGTCCAAAAATGTGTTGGTTAGGTTGACTGGCCTTGCTAAATTGACCCTAGTGTCAGGGGATTAGAGGGTAAATATATGGGGCTATGGGAATGAGGCCTGGATGGGATTGTGGTCAGTGCAGACTCGATGGACTGTATGGTCTCCTTCTGCATTGCAGGATTCTATAATTTGATTCTGCTGCCCTTGTTCTTTTGGATAGTAGAGGTTACTGCTTTGAAACATGCTATCGATAGTATCTTGGTGAATAGCTCCAGTGCATCTTGTAAATGGTACATAAATTTGGTGATGGAGGGAGGATTGCTGTGGAGCTTTTTGTTATTGAAGCTTACACTCATTCAAGCAAAGGGTAAGAATTCCACCACATTCTTAACTTGTGCCTTGCAGATTGTGGAAAGGCTTTGGGGAGTCAGGAGGAGAATTCTTGTCATTGAATTAACAGTTTCTAACCTATTTCTGCAGCCACAGTGATTCTATGGGTGGTCCAGTTCAGTTCAGTCCTGGTCAGTGATCATCCCCAGGCTACTGATGGTGAGTGACTCAGTGTTGGTAATTCTGTTGAACATCAAGGGAAGAAGATTTGATTCTCTCTTGCTGGAGATGATCATTGCCTGACACGTTTGTGGCACAGACATTATTTGCCACTTACTGGCCCAAATTACAGTTGAACAAGATGTTATTGCACTTTGTGTCACATAAGTGACTGTTCTAACTTCTTAAATGCAGAAATCGAGCAAGAAGTTGAGCAGCAGAGCACTGAATGGAAGAACAACAGCCTCACAGGAGAAGCTATCAGAGAGCAGGTGGGTGTGAGTTACAGCTTAACCAGTACATGAGCCTCAGTGTAGCACTTAACTCAGTGCCCTGTGCCTGGGGAGAAGCAGCAAACAGTTGTTAACTCATTTTCTGCAGTAACAAGCTGCTAGTCTGGGGAGCAAGCAAGGACTGTCAGGTTGCCGAGGTGACGATAACTTGATGAGCTGCTTTTGCACAGTGTATTACAGAAGCACTTAGAAACCTTTAGGTAGAGTGCTCCACAGAGTACCAACATCATAAAAATAATTACAGATCTCAGTGTGGGTAGCAAAAATAATTCTAAAAGGTCACGGCAAATGCTAGAAATACAGAGTGGGTTTGTCAGGGGCGGTAAGGACAAACAATGGGTTAATGCTTTGGACAGAGGCTGCAATTTAGCTGTCTTTTGGTGCCATGTTAGTAGCACATTGACAGCTGCAATATAGTATACTCGCCAGCTTTGCTAAGCCCCTTAGCTGTGATCTGCTGGGTCGCTGCTGGGATCCCGGTCTCTGTCTATAGCTGCTGACAGATCAGTATTGTGTGCTGTTAGAGATAAAAACATGGCACAATGCAGAAAGCTCAGGCTTCATCTTCAGAGAGGAGCTGGCTGACACCGTAAAACTGTCCTTTCACCTCTAGCTCAGACCTGGTTCACCGAGGTGGAATGAAAGTCACCTCATCTGCTGCTGCTCGCTGGCTGCAGGTGTCCAAAACTAATTGCTTTCACGCTGTTGGGCTGATTTTACAAACTGACGCTCCTGGCGGGGAGCGTGGCACACCGGAACAGGTAGTGGGAAATTACCAGCGGGCCAGGCCCAGTGCCAGGATTCTGCATTCATCAAATCAACCTTACTTCACTGCGGCCAACTCAGATTCTCTCCTATTGTGTTGTATCATACAGTCACAAACTTATTGATCTGTAATTTCACTATCAGGATAAGGAAATATAAAAGTCCTGCATACTTGCCATCCATTGCTGGCAGCCATGCCTTCAACTGTCTGGGCCATAAGCTCTGGCATTTCCTTTCTAAACCTCTCTATTCTACTCCCTCCTCTTTTAAGACATTCAATAACATTTACCTCTTTCGTCACCTGTCCTGGCAACTTGGGTGTCAGACTTTGTCAATTCTGCTGCTGTGAATTACCTCGGGACATTTAACTAAATTACCAGAAATTCAACAAACAAACACAGAAAATGCTGGAAAATCTCAGCAGATCTGACAGCACGTGTACAGTAAGAAGTCTGACAACACCAGGTTTAAGTCCAACCAATTTATTTGATAGTAAACTCACAAGCTTGTGAGTTTACTATCAAATATATTGGTTGGACTTAAACCTGGTGTTGTCAGACTTCTTACTGTGTTTATCCCAGTCCAACGCTGGCATCTCCACATCATGAGCATCTGTGCAGACAGAGCGGACATCACATCTGAGACACCAACACGCACATGAATGCAAGCCCACCAACACATATATATGAATGCACATACACAAACACACACACACACACACACCCCTACACACGCATACCAACGTGCATGCAGATACACTAACACACATGAATGCATGCGCATAAACACAGATAAATGCCAAAACACTCATAAATGCACGTATACAAACACATTAACATATGCATGCATGCACACAAATACATCAAGAAACATACAAACGCCCACACAAGCACGCATGAATGCAAAAAAACAGTACATACATGAATACAAACACACAAACACACCAACACCCTCATTAATGTATGCATGCAAACATACACATGCACACAAACACATCAGTGAATACACACACAAACACACCAACACACTAGGCAATGACCTAGTGGTCTTATCACCAGCTTATTAATCCAGAAATTCAACTCATGTTCTGAGGAACTGAGTTCGAATCCTGCCATGGCAGATGGTGCAATTTGAATTCAATTTTTAAAAACCTGGAATTAAGAATCTACTGATGACTGTGAAACCATTGTCGATTGTCGGGAAAAGCCCATCTGGTTCACTAACGTCCTTTAGGGAAAGAAATCTGCTGTCTTTACCTAGTCTGGCCTGTGTGACTCCAGAGCCACAACAATGTGATTAACGCTTAAATGCCCTCCAAGGGCATCTAGGGATGGGCAATAAATTCTGGCAGCACTTAGCACCAGCCAGAGACGCCCATAGCCCACAAATTAATAAAAAAAGAAGGGGATCAAAGGTTTGGGGAGAAAGCAGGATTAGGCTGTTGAGTTGGACGATCAGCCATGATTGTGATGAATGGAGGAGCAGACTCGAAGGGTCAAATGGCCTCCTCTTGCTCCTATCTTCTATGTTTCTACTCAAACACACCAACGTACACATGAATGTGTGCATATATTTAGTAAGAAGTCTCACAACACCAGGTTGAAGTCCAGCAAGTTTATTTGATAGTAAACCCACTAGCTTTCAGGGTTTGTCTTTTGTCAGATGAGTGGGGAGTTCTGGTCACAAGCAGAGCATATAAAGGCACACACAGTTTGCAGAATACTGATTAGAATGTGAGTCTTTACAGCTAATCAGTTTTTAAAGGTGCAGACAATGTGAGTGAAGATAGCATTAAGCATAGGTTAAAGAGATGTGTATTGTCTCCAGACGGGATAGTAAATGAGATGTTGCAAGCCCAGGCGAGTCACGGGAGTTACAAATAGTGTGACTTGAACCCAAGATCCTGGTTGAGGCCGTCCTCATGTGTGCAGAACTTGGCTATCAGTTTCTGATCAGCGACTCTAGGCTGTTACATGTCGTGAAGGCCATCTTGGAGAATATTTACCTAAAGGTCAGAGGCCGAATGCCCGTGACTGCTGAAATGCTCGCCAACAGAAAGGGAGCAGTCTTGCCTGGTGATTGTCGAGCGGTGTTCATTCATCCATTGTCGCAGCGTCTGCATGGTCTCCCCAATGTACCACGCCTCGGGGCATCCTTTCTTGCAGCGTATCAGGTAGACAATGTTAGCCGAGTTGCAAAAGTATGTACCATGTACTTGGTAGATGGTATTCTCACATGAGATGATGGCATCCGTATCGATGATCCGGCATGTCTTGCAGAGTTTGCTGTGGCAGCGTTGTGTGGTGTTGTGATCACTGTTCTCCTGAAGGCTGGGTAGTTTGCTACCGACAATAGTCTGTTTGAGGTTGTGCGATTGTTTGAAGGCAAGAAGTGGGGGTGTGGGAATGGCCTTGGCAAGATGTTCGTCTTCATCAAAGACATGTTGAAAACTCCAAAGAAGATGTTGTAGCTTCTCTGCTCTGGGGAAGTACTGGACGACAAAGGGTACTCTTTCCACCATGTCCTGTGTTTGTCTTCTGAGGAGGTCAGTGCGGTTTCTCACTGTGGCACACTGGAACCACTACAAGACATGCTGGATCATCAACACGGATGCCATCATCTCATGTGAGAACACCATCCACCAGGTACACAGTACATATTCTTGCAACTCGGCTAACATTGCCTAGCTGATACGCTGAAAGAAAGATTGTCCCAAAGCATGGTAGACTGGGGATACCATGCAGATGCTACGACAACGGATGAATGAACACCGCTCGACAATCACCAGGCAAGACTGTTCCCTTCCTGTTGGTGAACACTTCAGCAGTCACGGGCATTCGGCCTCTGATCTTTGGGTAAACGTTCTCCAAGGCAGCATTCACAACACACAACAGTGCAGAGTCGCTGATCAGAAAGTGATAGCCAAGTTCCACACACATGAGGATGGCCTCAACTGGGATCTTGGGTTCATGTCACACTATTTTAACCCCCATAACTTGCCTGAACTTGTAACATCTCACTTACTGTCCTGTTTAGAAGACAATACACATCTCTTTAACCTATGCTTAATGCTATCTCCACTTACCTTGTCTGCGCCTTTAAGAATTGATTAGCTGTAAAGACTTGCATTCTAATCAATATTCTTAAACTGTGTGTGCCTTTATATGCTCTGTTTGTGACCAGAACTCTCCACTCACCTGACGAAGGGGCAAACCCCAAAATCTACTGGGTTTACTATTAAATAAACTTGTTGGACTTTAACCTGGTGTTGTGAGACTTCTTACTGTTTTTACCCCAGTCCAACACTGGCATCTCCACATCATGCATATACTTACACAGGACAGTAGCAAACACCACAATTCGATGTGCTGCTGGTACCTAATACTTCACAGTTTGGCCACTTCTCATGAGTGGGCTGTTCATTCCGATTTTCTATTTGATTCCATCATAGCAAGTTGTCGTCTAGAAATAAGGGAAAAAAATTAGCAAATAAGTAAACGGTAAATAAAGCACAACAGCAGTGCATGTTAAATAATTTAAGCAGTTCACAGGTTTTAATCTGCAGTCTGGAAACTAGCTGGGGATATGCTTGCTGTTCTGATTTCCCTGCCCACACAGTGGGGCCATAAAAGTATTCTGCAGTGTATCTGTCGCAGTCAATTCATGCTGAGAAATGTGTTGTGGCAACAATGCACTTAGCACCTCATGTAGTAATGTTGTCTGGCAGGCTGGTCACAGCAGGTAAACTCTGTGACATCACCCCGTCTCACAGCAGAGTGAGCAAGTGCAGCCCTGGGACAAGAATATATTAAATGCAAATAAATGGGACCCTAGAACACAGAGGTAGTATAAAGCAAACACCAAATTCTGGACATTTTTATTACAGGTACATAAACAGAGTTGATGAATTTCAATGTTTATAGCAACTAAGTAAATAATCTGTACTCTATAAAATCTAACAGAGCTGCTTAAATATTTAACTCTCACAGAGATTTAAGGGGGGGGGTCCAACATTTTTCGTTTTGTTTCTGGTGTAAAATTGTATTTCTGCAACAATAAAAGAAATCAGTCATCAATTAGTTAAAAATATTGATTGTCACTTTGCCATCTTATGCAATGTATTTTTTTTGAAACCTCATTTCTTGCACTGAGTAAACATCATTCACATTTGCTCACCTCTGTTGCCCCCATCCTCAACCACCCTATCACAAACTACGTGGAGTTATTGTTATACAGGACGGAATTGCTAGACAGTCAACTATCACATCAATCTAAGTGGAGGGTATTTCAGACTCTTTGACCATGTAAAGGGGGCAGTGCTTTTATCAATATGATAAGTTTAAGTTTACTAATGTTACAAGCAGGCTTACATAAACACTGCAATGAAGTTACTGTGAAAATCCCCTAGTGATCACACTCAGGCGCCTGTTTGGGTACACTGAGGGGGAATTTAGCATGGCCAATACATCTAACCAGCATATCTTTCTTCAGACTGTGGGAGGAAACCGGAGCACCCAGAAGAAACCCATGCAGATATGGGGAGAATGTGCAGACTCCACACAGACAGTAACCCAAACTGGGAATCAAACCCGGATCCCTGGCGCTGTGAGGCATTGGTGCTAACCACTGTGCCATCATGCCACCCTGATTCCTGTTAGTTGCCCCAGGGACAGTTGCTGTTACTGGAAATTTTGCCAGGGTAGTGCCAGGTGGAACTAGCCACTTCACCAGACGGAAGGAGAGAGGGATACGTGTATATTTAAGGCTGAGCTCGATAGATTTTTTGATCTAAAGGAATCAAGGGTTACAGGGAAAAGGCAGGAACGCAGACATGAGGAATGTCAGATCAGTCATAACCCTATTCAATGGCAGAACAGGCTCGAAGGGCCGAACAGTCTAATCCTGCTCCGATTTCTTATAGTCCTCCTATGGTCTTACGGGAGGGAGTGCCGTATTGATAATGAGACCCAGTCTCATAATGCAAGCGCAGATGCTCATGTTTCTGTTAGTGAATGGGGTTGAAATATGAAGGTGATAGCTCCCAAGTGTAGATCCTTAAATTTCATGGGGCATATCACCTACCCCAAAGAATTTTTTAAAATATTTATTCTTAAGATGTGATTGTTGCTGGCCAGGCCAGCATTTATTGCCCACTCCCCTTGAGAAGGTAGTGTTGGCTGCCTTCTTGAAGTTCTGCAGTCCAAATGGAGAAACCATCCTGTTAGGTATAGATTTCTAGGATTTTAACCATTTGATGTTGAAGGAGTAGCCATCAGATGTTCAAATCATGGGGATTTCATGACGATGGACTAGTGGTATTATCATTAGATTATTAATCCAGAAACTCAGCAAGTGTGCTGGGGACCTGGGTTCGAATCCCACTATTGCAGATGGTGGAATTTGAATTCAATAAAAAAAACCTAAAATTAAGAATCTACTGATGACCATGAAACCATTGTCGATTGTCGAGAAAACCCATCTGGTTCACTAATGCCCTTTAGGGAAGAAAATCTGTCGCCCTTACCTGATCTGGCCTACACATGACTCCGGAGCCACAGCAATGTGGTTTGACTTTCAACTAGGGATAGGCAATAAGTGCCGGCACTGCATGATGGTACACACTGCATGATGGTATATACTGCAGGATAGTAATGCTGCAGAATAGTCCAACTTGCATGATAGTACACATTACATGATCGTACACACTATATGATAGTACACACTACACTATGTTGCTGGTTCAAGGAGTGAATGTTTCAGAGGATGGATGGGCTGCAAATGCATATTTGGTATGGTGTAAAAGGGAACCGCCACCCTGTAGACATAGGGCATCAGGCTGTCTCAGGTCCACAACACCATTTTATTTTATTGCAAGGAAGATAACTATCGTTCTTTCAGCAACATTTGAGGAAAACAGTCAAACTTATACAGATCTCTGTTTGGAAATAACCCTCCAATGAGCTATAGGGGAGAACAAAGCATAGACACAGTAAATGCCAGCAGAGCAACGTACAAAGAGTATTTTGTGTCAATCCACACAAGTTGTAAAAGGGCAGACACATCTCCTAACAGCTAGCAGAAAGACAGGATTATATCACAACTGTCGGCAGGGGAGTGATGCATGATTTGGGGATAGACTAAAGAGATCAAGATAAAAAGAAATCCATTAAAAATATCCAGATGGGTATGATCTAAACGGTCCAGTGAAATTTTAAAGACTCCTCTGTCCATCTCCCATTAATACATTTGCTGCGAATCTGAATTTGCCTTCAGGCAGCACCAATCTATAAAGAGCTACTGATTGGCTTTGTTGCATTGTACAGAGGCTGCACCCTCTGTGGCCCTGGTAATTTCACACTTAGCGTCTGATCTCTATTTAATCCTTTGCCACAAATTTACATCCCTAAATCCCAACAGCCATCATTTACGTTTAGCATTGTACTGAGTTCAAAACTGGTGAGTTGAGAGCCCACTTCACAGACTTCAGCCACACAAACTAGGCTGACACAGGAAATTACTTTGACAGAGGCACCTCCTACTGATGAGAACTTAACCTAAGCTTGCCCTTCCAGATGGACAGAAAAAGATTCCACAGCACCGGTTATAAGAAGTACAGGAGAGTTCTCCCTATCCTGGCCAATATTTCTTTCAATCAGTGAAACTACTACAGATTACTTAGTCATTATGACTTTTGCTGTTTATGGGAATTTACTGAGTACATATTGGCTATTGCCAATCCTACTTACAATGGTGACTACAATTCAAAAATTGTGAGCGTTTTGGGATGTCCTGGAGTATGAAAAGTGGTGTATCAATGAAAATTATTTTGTTTTACAAAACTGTTCAGTTTCCTTTGCTAAACTGCCCTCCATCCTCTCCAAATGGCATTGATGCTCCCTGGTGCACAGTTTCGTAGCGCAGGTCATTCTTGACTTCCAGTACTCCTTATTGGTGACTAATTGTTGCTGTCTAAGTATCTGTCAGGGATATTACAGCTGAGTCTGATCCACACACACACACACACACACTCTTACATGTCCTTCCATGCAAGGTGCATTGGTTACAAACAAGCAGAGGCATTTTTTTGTTTCCCAGGGCCTTTTGCTGAACTGATTCACCCTCCCAGGGAAGCTCCACTAATGCCTATCTGGGAATCAGAACGGGCAAGGGGCAGACCATGGGGAGGTCCATTGACCTCGGGTGGGATTTTACAGTTTCAGGATGAGCAAGGCCGTAAAATCCCACAAAGAGTAAACAGGGGATGGAGCCTGAGATCCTTTCATGGGTCAGTTGGAGCCAGTTTCTCACAGTGCTGTGCATGCACCAACTGATGAAGTCAAAACTGATTTAAATCTCTGCAAATTACTTGCATTTTTAATTCAATTAGCAAAAATAACTCATATCCCCGATGATGGTGGTGAAGTTGCTTTGGGCAAATGAAACACATTTAAAAGCTGCCAAGGACATGAAGCTAATTATTCAATAGTCAATCAGTCTGATGGTGATGCCACTCAGAAGAGATGTCATAGGAAATGTCAAGTTGAATTTTTGTTTTAAAATGTTTCATTACACAGCTAGTCCTCAGTTTACCTGGCTGCACGGGAAGTGTAAAATACAGATCTGAAAGCTATCTTATTACTTCAAAAACTTTTTTTTCAGTCTTTCTTCCCTTTCTAACAGTTTCCAATTCTCTTCTGAAGATGCAGTTTATATCCTTTAGAGATAGGGTTCCACCTGTTTCAGTTTCT
Organism: Sphyrna mokarran; assembly: GCA_024679065.1. Taxonomy (NCBI): domain Eukaryota; kingdom Metazoa; phylum Chordata; class Chondrichthyes; order Carcharhiniformes; family Carcharhinidae; genus Sphyrna; species Sphyrna mokarran. The sequence continues at coordinate 14,538,641 of JAGIQG010000028.1, read as the reverse complement.
GTTCTGGTGTCATCTGGGTCAGTGTGTCAGTTACTATTGCTGGAGTCATTTCCGTTTGTGTTGGGTCACTGTCCTGTGATGATATCCTTCCACTTACATAGAGAATTATATAGAGTCTACAGCACAAACACAGGCCATTTGGCACAAAAGTTTAAAGTTTTTATTTATTTTAGTTCAGCAAAAGGCCCTGGGAAAGAAAAAAATGTCTATGCTCATTTGTAACCAATGCACCTCGCATAGAAGGATGTGTGTGTGCATGTGTGCGCGTGTGTGTTTGTGTGTGTGTTTGTGTGTGTCACAAGTAGGCTTACATTAACACTACAATGAAGTTACTGTGAAAATCTCCAAGTCATCACACTCCAGCGCCAGTTTGGGTGCGCTGTGGGAGAATTTAGCATGGCCAGTGCATCTAACCAGCACATCTTTCAGACTGTGGGAGGGAAATGGAGGAAACCCATGCAGACACAGAGAGAATGTGCAGACTCCGCATAGACAGTGACACAAGCCGGGAATCAAACCCAGTTCCTAGCACTGTGAGGCAGCAGTGCTAACATTTGTGCCACAGTGCTGCCCCAACTGACCCATGCTGGCATTCACGATTCACTCAAGCCTATATGCCAATCGCTGTCCTACTGGATTCAGTGACAGTTATGCCAGTCACTCTCCATCACTTCACACAAGTGTTCTTTTATTGTGTTGCCATTTCCTTGTTGTTTCCAAAACCAGTTTTCATCTGTGAATGTGGTCAGTGATTGTCAGCTGGCTATTTGACTGCAGGAATCATCACAGCCATGTTCAGTCCTATCCATGTTTGACATTCATATATGTAATTTTATAGCAGTACTCACCTGATAACATTAAAGAGCAGGAAAGCTTGTTAACATATTCCGAACTCAGCACTCACCCATTCAAGTAACACAATAAATCTTTTCTGCAGATAGTAAATGCTTCAGGTCTTGTTGTTTGCATTTCTTCAGCAAGAACGTTTAATATCCAGCCTGGGTTGTGTCCCACTGTCCATGCTCCGATTCCCTGCTGTCCCAGCCAGTGAAACAGCACAGAAAGATGGGCAGAATCTCCCCATCAGAGCACAGAGCGCTGACAATGTTTTTGTCCAATTTTGAGTGCTGGCTGAGGCAAGAAAACAGAGTTTCCTCTCCAGATTTTAGTCAGCTCTGTGTGTTGCAGGTTACTCTGGAGTGAGGTTTTGACATCATTGTGGTGAGTTAGGGGCCTGATGGAGCTGGCAAAACTGGCTGCACAGAGAGTGGTGCCATTTTCAAAGGGCATTCCTATCTATGATAAGAGAAACTCTCCCACACCCCCACAGATATGGGGGACCCCCACATGCATTGAGGCAACCTCCTCCACTCCGCTTCTCCCAGACAGGCATCAGGGCAAGAATCCCCGTAAGTAGCTGGGCACCTCTCCATTATGCTGGCATTGATGCCCCCCACCACCCTCAACAGGCATCGCCACCACATAGGCAGCAGGGTACCACGCCATCAACAGGTATTTGGGCAACCCCCCCTTCCCCCCCTCCCCCATTTCCACTCCCACCACCACCACACAGGAATTGGGTACTCTCCCACCCATAGGAATTGAGGAACCCAACATCCCCACTTCCACACCACATAGACATTGAGGTTCTCCCCCACCCACAGGCAGTTGGGTGCCCCCTCCAATAGATAAGGGCTTCACAGAAGACCCACCCTCGCATTTCCACTTGGCACAGCTTGACACTGCCAGGTTGGCACTGAGAGGGGCAGTTCAATGAGTCAGTGCTGGGGAGGCAGTGCCAGGGCACTCTTCAGGTAGGTCTGTCTCCTCCCAGCAGCTGTATTTAGCGTAGTGCCTCCAGCAGGTTTCCCTGGACTAATTCCAGTTTTTATATATCTGCCATAAACCTCAGTGATGTGACATCATGTCAGAGAAGTATGAATATTCAATGAGCTGGAGGATCACATGGCTGGAAAACTCTTTAATGATATTTGAATTTATTAAAATGGATTGAAATGAAAGGCAGGAACTTTGTTATATCAGAGGTATGGGGCAGGGAAAATCCGTAAATAAGAACTGGCTGGCGAGAATCTTGTTTCCAATGCTGGCGGGTTTACAGTGATGGCTAATGCAGAAAAATATTCTACCCGACATTTGAGGTTGCTGGAAACCAATCATCTCAGGACATCACTGTAGGAATTCCTCAGAGCCTTGTCTTATCCTCAGTCATCTTTAGCTGCTTCATCAGCGACCTTCCTTCCATTATAAGGTGAGAATTGGGAATGTTTGCGGATGATTACACAGTGTTCAATTCCATTCACATCTCCTCACACATTGTGAAGCAGGAACTGAGAAGGATTCAGTCTCAGGCTGACAAGCGTCAAACAACATTCACACCACACGAGTGCCAGGAAATGGCCACCTCTAACAAGAGCAAATCTAACCATCTCCCCATGACATTCAACAACATTACCATGGCTGCAGCATCCACTGTCAACATTGTAGGGGTTGCTTTTAACCCGAATGTAACCGGTCGAGCCACATGGCTAAAAAGTCAAGTCAGAGTTGTGAGTGAGATCTTACAGAAAAAGTTTAGATGCCAGAAAAGTGAAAAAATATTCAGGATGGTGTTTTTCCTGGCAAGCTGCGAGTCACAATCGTGTGGCATTTAGCGCAAAAAAATACCAGGATGCAATTCTCGCCAATGTGTGTGGGGCAGGGAGCAGGGGCAGCGAGGTTGGGGTGGGATGAACCTTGTGGAGCTTCCCCTTTGCTTTCCACACCATCACAACCATACCCTCACTCAGGTTCAACCCCCATTCAGGGACCACCCAGTTAGCACTTCCTCAGGATAAGGTGCCTAGAGAGCAGTGCCAGAGTGCTAAGTAGCCAGTACCAAGCTGGCACTGTCCCAAGAGTACAAAGCTGGTACAACTTGGGGAGGGGTGTGGAAAATCAAGCACATTTCTGACTTTTTGCTTCTCATCCAATTGTATCACCTCATCTCACTAAATGAGCTGTAAGATCAAGCCCTGAGAATTTTGTGGTGAGTAACTCACTTCCCAAAACCTGTCCACTATCCACAAGGTACAAATCAGGAGTGTGATGGGATATGCTCCACTTGCCTGAATGAGGGTATGTCCATCAACACTCAAAAAGCTTGAAACCATTCAGGATAAAACAGACTGCTTGATTGGCACCCCATCCACCACCTTAAATGTTCATTCTCTCAACCATTGATGCACAGTATGTACCATCAGTGCACAGAGTGTACCATTGGCACACAATGTGTACCATTGGCGCACAGTGTGTATCAATGGCACACATTGTGTACTATCGGCGCATAGTGTGTACCATTGGCGTACAGTGTGTACCAACAAGATGTAGTGCAGCAACTCGTCAAGGCTACTTCAATCATACACCCGAAATCCACAACCTTTGCTACCTTGAAGAACAAGAGTAGCAGTGCATGGGAACACCACCCTCCCTCAAAGTCTCACACTGGATTCTGACTTAGTATTGGTGTTCTTCAGTCAATGGGTAAAAATTCTGGAATTCCCACCCTGACAGCACTGTGGGTGTACTTGCACCATGGCAGTTCAAGCTCAGTACCACCTTCCCAAGGACCATTAGGGATGGGCAGTAAATGTTGGTCTAGCAACATTTCGGGAATTATATAAAAGAAATCTGGCTTTCTTTGCTTTTTCTGTTTACACTCATTCATTACAGTTCTAATAAATACGCATCCTTTGTAGGAATGTTCCAGTCTTACATGGATGATTCAGCTTTCTGATAGATGTCAAGATTTTTATAACTTTTGGTTATTAATGGTTGAACAATGCCTGGAAAGATTGGTCCCTTATAACTTTTGGTTATTAATGGTTGAACAATGCCTGGAAAGATTGGTCCCTTATTTGCAGATGTTTTCAATTTAAAAAAAAACTCCCATCCTGAAACAGAAATCTCAGCAGCAAGCCATATGGAATATATAAACCTGCCTCATCGACCCAGCAACATTCCATCCGCTGATCTGGCACCAACAGCGAAACCTTCACAGCATTCCTTCTTGTTGTGTGTTCTCCTCATTCAAGTGGCTATTCTTCAGGACAGAGTCCAGTCAGTAGGCTATTTAACCACTGAAGGTTGCATGGCTAACTACACTGCCCTCACTCAACATGCATGTATATAGATATAACCCACAACATACACATAGACATGTATACACATATCTGCAACATACAAATATATAGACAGATACCTGCAACATACACATGCAAATGTACCTACACATGTCCTCAATACACATAGACATATATACATATACCTGCAACACACACAAACATGTGTACACATATCTGCAAGATACAACAAATGTATATATCTGCAACATACACACACATATATGCACTTGTCTGCTACACACGCAAGCATATATACACATGCCCTCAACACACACACACACAAACATATATACACATATCTGAAACATACACACAGAACAATCCACACATACTCCCAACATACACTCACCAGCATGCAGATAAACCTATTCATTGAGACATTGGGACTCTTCCCCAGCTAATCACTCCCTGTGCCAGTCTTCCCCTACAACTGCCCTCAGGCATCACCAACCCCATGCCCCTTATCCCTGCCAATCAACCCATTGCAAACTTTCCCCCTTCAGAAGGAATCATTGGATTGTTTAATATAAAAGCAAATTACTGAGGATGCCGAAATCTGAAACAAAAACAGAAAATACTGGAAAATTTCAGCAGGTCTGATAGCATTTGTGGAGAGAGAATAGAGCGATCATTTTGAGTCTGGATGACCCTTTGTAAGAGCCAGGTTAAGTTTATTCATTAACGTCACAAGTCACGTTAACACTGCAATGAAGGTATTGTGAAAATCCCCGATTGTCATCAGGATTGGGACCTATCATTCATTCCTCACAGGGGTGTAATCCAGCACCCACTCTGCTGTAGAGGCACATCAGGTGAGAGCAGGGTTAGTGAGGAATTCACCAGCATTCACTCAACTTGAGTTTGAATATTTACCAGAATGTGTAATTGATCGACAGGAGACACTATGCCCCATTGTTTAGCAACACAAACAGGAGAGAAGTGGAGGAGCAGTGAGTAAAAGGGAATGATGCATTTTCAGCAATCGACCTCATTACCTGCTCCTGGACCTGCAGGTAAACCCTTTGAACGATGCATGGACATCGGCAGCTCCCCCATCAAGAATCAGTAATTACTGCAGTGAAGCTGTTCCCATTCTCCAGCAACCTTTCTCCCAGTTGTGGCATAAAGTTTTAAATGGGTAGTGTAATGAGAGCCTGGGGGATAATTGGTGGTTGCCAGTGAATTGCAGAGCAGCAATTCAATCAACTGCTTCTGATTGTGTCCCAAGCCCCAAGAGCAAAACCCAAAATTGAAATTGCTCTAAAGATGCAGCCAGCTGCGTGTTAATCTTTATTTCCTCTGCCGTTTTCTCCCCCTCCTCCTCTGATTTATACTCAGCTTTGTTCCCGGGCTGATGGTATCCCTTGTGCTTTTTCACTCAAGCGGCCTGTAGGCCTTAGACAACGAATGTTGTCGTTGGCCTTCATAGCCAAGCCCTACCCTGCCCTGTCCTTTTGCAGCATCTGTTCCCAAGGGTGCCTGGAAGCGTGATTTCAATAGCAAATTTCAAAATCGAGTTGGATAAATATTTGAAAAAGAAAAAATTTGAAGCGCTTCAGGGAAAGAGCAGTGGGGGAGTGAGATTAATCGTGTAACCCTTTCCAGGCCGTCACACGCGTGATAGGCTGAATGGCCTCCTCTTGTTTGGTATGACCTCGTCTGCAACTGGGATTCTCCAGTCCCTCTGCCGTGAACAGACTTGACTGAGCGTCAAAATCTTTATTCTTGCTGACAGTGGCAGTGGGGTGTGTGAGACTGGAGAATTCTGCCCTGTGATTCTAAGTTGATGATGTCCACACATTGCTCCTTACATTGGCTGTACCCACTACAGCAGGGGTCAGGAGCAGGAGATCGGTTCACTATTCTACCGTCCTAATCCAGGCTAAGAACCCGGCACAGGTCTGGCCTGTGTGACCACTTCACCAACCAAGGCATCAACGAGCCAGTTACTTCAGCTAATAGTTATCAAACCTGGGGATACCAGGAGTTAATTTTTAAGTTAAACCAAATTGTGGAATTCTCTTTTTTGGGGTGTGCCGGGCCTTGAAGGTTGTCTGTCTCTAAATGTACAGCCTGTCCCTTCATGGTGCAAATAATAAAAGAAAGCAGGTGTAAGGCCTGAACACCAACCAGCTGGATCTAACGGATGTAATTTGGTTGCTGTGGGCTTAAATGTTAAATCCCTGCTGATCGGGATGAATGCTTCTCTACTGACGCAATGCTGAAATAAGAATGTTTCACACTATGTGGAACGAGCGAATGCTGCTGCTGAGGTAATGGGAATGCCAGCTGTTTTAACCCCTTCCCAACTGCATGCTGCCGTGGCAAAATCACGCTGGCTTAAATCAAATTCAAATGTTCAACCAAGAACCAAAAGAAAATATATTTGATAGAAACACGGAAACTAGAAGCAGAAGTAGGCCATTCAGCCCTTCAAACCTACTCAACCATTCATTTTGATCATGGCTTATCATCAATTTCAATATCCTAATCCCCCTTCCCCCATATCCCTTGAACCCTTCAGCCCCAAGAGCTTTATCTAATTTCTTAAAATCAGACAGCATTTTGGCCTCAACTACTTTCTGGTCGTAGTGAATTCCAGACATTCACCACTTCCTCAAACTATGACCCCAAGTTCTGCACTCACACACCATGGGGAACATTCTTTCTGAATCTATTCTGTCTAACCCTGTTTGAATTTTATAAGTTTCCATGAGATTCCCTCTCACTTTTCTGTAAATTTCTATGCGATTTCCTCTCACTCCAGTTAATATAATCCTAACAATGGTTTCCCTCTTCTGTTCTAAGTGGAACAAGCAGGAATTGTGTGTAAGGTTGTAATACTATTCACCTGGGAAACTATGAATGGAATGGGGCCACAACTCCAGAAAGTTCCTCCTATTACCTTACTCCCTCTTCACCCACTAGTCATCGGCCATGCACTGCACAATTGCCAAGATCCTTTTTTGCTAATTATTTCTCATATTCCCTCTCTTCATCTTCTGAATATTTTAACTTACTCTCTATACGGTGCCACACTTGAATCTCGCGATGACAGTATTACCATTAACCTGCTGTATGTGTTTCACCTTTGACCCTCACTCTGACAGTATTACCATTGACCCGCTGTATGTGTTTCACCTTTGACCCTTGCTATGACAGTTTTACCATTAACCTGCTATACATGTTTTACCTTTGACCCTCGCTATGACAGTATTACCATTGACCCACTGTACATGTTGCATCTTTGACCCTTGCCATGACAATATTACCCGCTGCGTATGTTCTATCTTTGACCCTCACATTGGCTCACACTGCAATAGTTCACCATGGCTCTTACTGAGTGTGGTCCTTTGTCATCAGTCAGCCCTTGCTCTCTTACCCACCCAACAGTTAATGGCGTGACAACCCAGTGATTATCTTCTGGCCATTCAACCATGATGGGGGGGAGCAGAACCAAATCCAGCTCAAGCTCCTTTTCCCAATATTATCAATTTGCCATCACTAGACAGGGATTTTGAGGTGGAATTAAAGGTCTAACGTAAAACCTCATTTGGTTCACTAATGTCCTTTAGGAAAGGAAATCTACCATCCTTACTTAGTCTGGCCAACATGTAACTCCAACCCCATAGCAGTGGTTGACTCTTAAATGCCCTATGAGATGAACGAACAAGTCACTCAGTTCAAGGGCAGTTAGGTATGGGCAGTAAATGCTGGCCCATTCATAGCATGAATAAATAAAAAGTAACATGGCAACGATGCATCATGCATGAGGGTACTTTATGCTGCAGAGGTGGATGATACAGTGAGGATGAATGACAAGTAGTGAGTGAAGCAGAGGGAGTGGGTCATGCAGCGAGAGTAAGTGACACATATCACTAATGCAGCAAGGATGAGTGGTGCAGCAAAGGGGAGTGATGCAGCAAGGGGATTAGTGCAATATGGGTGAGTAATGCAACATGGGTGAGCGATGCAGCAAGAGAAAGTGGTGCAGCAAGGGGGAGTGAAAAAGCAAGAGTGTCTGATGAAATGTGGATGAGTAACGTCTTTTTGTTTCTTTAAATGTTTCTCTCTATTGCAATCCTTCTGTGCCTGCCTCCCACACACAGCATCATGAGGTTTGAGCCCGTTGCCTTCTCTCTGTGTATCTGTCTAGTGATTGAAAAAGAACAAAATAAAATATTGATACGTTGACATGGCAACCTACCTACTATCATAGTTTGTAAGACTGCCTTAGCAATAGAGAGAATAAAAATCCTTGTGCATCGTTAAGTAGAAAGCAAGTGAAGCTTTGGGTTTTCAACTGAAGTAAGTCTTCACCTGACAGAGCAGTGACCTTGGAGGATGGAGATTTGTTTCATCTTTACTGCACAATTGAACTGGCTGACAACAGGATATAGGGATGTAAATTGTGAGTAATCCTGACACTGTTGGCAAACTAGTATGCAGATGGTGCAATGCAGAAGGCTTAGTCTGCAGTTCTAGAGATACTTTTCAGTGTTTTAAAGCCACCTTACCCGAGATTGTGTCAATATTGCATCCGAAGGGGCAGACTAAGAAGTACACTGAGACCATTCAGATCAAGGCCCCTTCAGGAAGGATTGGATTGACTCTGCATTGAGCGCAATGTAATTCCAAAGGATAAATACTGCAGGGATTCAGTCTGATGGCAAAAGTGCAGTTAGCGTGAACAGTCATATCGAGGGCTCAATGCCAGCAGAGAGAGAGAGAGAGAGACCAGGATAAAGAGAATAGCACTGTGACAGTGAGAATTTGGACTTTGTGCAAGGGTAAAACAAGCAATAGGTCAGTCATACATCTCTCCCCATTTTTAGTTTCACTGATTTACTGCTGCACTGTTTAAGATGTGTGCAAAGTCATTGCCCACAATTTTAAGCAAAGTTATCTTTCTGGTGTTTCATGGTGACATGAAAGATATTTTAAAAATTTCTCCTCCCCCATAACCTGGCCTCTATTTTCACTTTCTTTCAATGCATTTTTTAAGGCATCGGAATAAGTTACATTAAAAATAGAGAGGTTCTCATTTCCTACAGCACGCTCTGCCATATGGACATAAACAATGGCTCAGTGACTTAAGATATTAATGCTCACACTTAAACTAGGAATATAATGTGTGCACTCTGAGCTTTGATTGGGCCCTGAATCTTTACACTTATTTTCTGATTCCACTCTATGCTTGATTTTCACAGTAACTTCATTGCAATGTTAATGTAAGCTTATTTGTGTCACTAATAAATAAACTATGCTAATGAGATCAGCAATAAAATCTCAGTATTAGTTACCACCAGCAAAATGAGAGCAAATCAAAAACTGCAAATCTCTGCAGTTGCATAAGGAGGCCATTCAGCTCATTGAGTCTGCACTGACCACAGTCCCACCCAGGCCCTATTTCCATAATCGCATATATTTATTACCCTGCTAATCCCTTGACAATAGGGTCAATGTAGCATGGCCAATCAACCCCCTAACCCCCACATCATTGGACTGTGGGAGGAAACCGGAGCATCCAGAGGAAACAGACAGTGACCCGAGATTGGAATTGAACCCAGGTCCCTGGCACTGTGAGGCTGCAGCATTGACCACTGCCAATGTGCTGCCCAAATCTCACAAAAAAATCTCACTTCGAATTCTGATAACATCACCATAGGAAAATTGGAAGCAATGATTTTTGTATTAGTTCTGTTCACATCAGGTGTTAGATAAAAGACTGATTATTGTGGAAATATGCATATCTTGTATTGCAGGGAGTAGCATTTCTGCCTCTGGGTCAGAAACTCTGGATTTGAATTCCACTCCAGGAGTTGATGACTAAGGAAGATACCAAGAAGATTTCTTATCAGTCTGGAAATCCTTCTCAATGGCAGGCAGTAAGAGTGGGAAAATCTCTTATTTAGCCATGCTTGACATGGAAGGATGCTCCTCAAACTATAGCTTCTGGCAACAGACAACCAACCTGTTCCAGGAAAAGCTAGTCATGGAAACAGCCACAGGAAAGAACTAAGGCTGGGATTTTCCAGCCTCTCCCACCAGTGGGATCTTCCAGTCCTGCCAAAGTCAATGGAGATTTGAATGGTTCGCCATGTCTGCTGCAAGGGGACCCCACAGGAAAATTCCAGCATATATTTAAAACAGTGGATACGTTTGGTTTTAACTCACTTATTATATGTGAAATAAAGAAGCATGTGTTGCTGAAAATCGAACTCGAACTGAAATCCAAAGTAGGGGCGAACGTGATCAAAGGCTGGAGCAAGTGGGATTAAAGATTTTGGGGAGAAAGCAGGATTAGGCTATTGAGTTGGACAATCAGCCATGATCATAATGAATGGCTGAGAGACTCAAAGGACCAAATGGCCTTCTCCTGCTCCTGTCTTCTAAGTTTCTATGAAATTCTTATGCAAGATAGTTTGCTCTCTAATAGCAAACAGCAAATTGGTGGGGGGGGTGATCCCTGGTTCCCAGCAATGTTACCAAAGACTTATCTAGATCACAAGACAACTGTAAGGGGATTGTGACTTTCCCATTTGATCATTGATACAATCCAGGATAAGGTGGTTTTAAAAGACCCAATAATATAAACAAGTATTTTATTATGTCTCAGGTCATCATAAAGCACGTTGCATACAATGAACTACAGTCTGTAGACAAAGGTAACAGAGCCAGAGGAGCAGAGGTGTGAGAAAGGTCAGATATCAAATGATAAGCTTTTTCTATATCATGTCCAAGAGTGATGGACATGTGCAAAAGGACTCCGCAAATATGGGACAGTAGAACTCAGGTCTGATATTTAATGTGCTGGTATTTCCAAATCAGAAGGGGAAGGTTCTAGTTGTGAATCCCCAGATGCCACGGCATTTTAACTGCCCGACACCGGATGTGGCGAGCCATTCAGATCTTCGTTGACTTTGGCAGAACTGGAAGATTCCACCAGTGGGAGGTGTTGGAATATCCCAGCATTAGTTCTTTCCTGTGACTGTTTCTATGGCCAGTTTTTCCTGGGACAGGTTGGTAATCTGTCACCAGAAGTTATAGTGCATGTCAAGCATGGCGGATAGGACTTACCATTGGCACAGTAGAAGGATTCTACTGTGATCATCAGATCCTGGAGTGGGATTTAAATGATGTGGAGATGCCGGCGTTGGACTGGGTAAACACAGTAAGAAGTCTCTCAACACCAGATTAAAGTCCAATAGGTTTATTTAAACCCAGAGGTTCTGGCTCAGAGGCGGGAATGTCACCTACAGCTGAGCTGCTTGTCAGGCTTGGTTCATATTCTGGATAGAGACCACTCTGGATATGGCCACAACCCAGGCACAAATAGGTTTGCTGTTCCTCAGGAAAGAGAAGATGGGTTGAATATAGTGTGGTCTAGAGAGTTAATGGGTAATTACAGGAACTCAGAGAGTGATGTGAGGCAGAGATGGGAGGTCAGAGGGGTGGTGCTGGGAACAATGATAGGGATTGTTGGTCAGAGTAGGAGACAGATTTGCTTGGGCTGCCAAGGAAGGAAGCATTTCTGCTCCTTCTGATCCAAAGGCAGTGCTGATAAAAGCAATGAGCTGGTCCATGTAGCAGTCTCCATGGTGCGAGGATTCCTGAGGTCTGAGAGACCCAATCGGTTGGCTTTAAATCTGGAAGGGAGAGGAAACCTGACACACGTAACCTCATCAAAATATTGAAATAACCAACCCACCTTCCTTGAGCGACTGGTCACCCACATTCCCTCATCTCATCTCCGTTTAAATGGGAAGTGGGTGGGTAAGAGGCAGGTTGAGGTTGGCTTTGAGATGTTTTACACTTTAATATCCTACGCAACCCAAATCTCCCAAATTTTTGGGGTGAAATTATTCCACTGGAGTGGATTATCCATCTCACTGTTATTCTTTTTGTACCTCGTGTGTGTTGGCGTGTGTGTAAAAATCGAGTTTATCCATTTTGGTGCTTCATCACAGAAAAATTCATCCAAAACTCTGAATCTATCTTTAATTATTTCTACACAGGTCAGTGGCAGTTGATGGGGTTTGTAACCTAACATATTCAATCCCCAGCTCGTGTAGTCACAGGTACAGGTGTGGCTGGGATACCACCTTTTATCACATGAAGGAATTGGCTAACTCGTCAGAGAGCTGCTACCGGGAGCAAGTACGACAGCGGCATTTGAGGGGCAATTAGATGAATAGTGTCTTTTAAAGGGCATCTTCACAAATACATGAATAGGTTAGGAATATGGGAATATGATCCCCGGAAGAGTAGGAGGTTTTAGTTCAGTCGGGCAGCGTGGTCGGTGCAGGCTTGGAGGGCTGAAGGGCCTGTTCCTGTGCTGTCATTTTCTTTGTTCTTAATTCTTTGAATACATGATTAGGATGGGAAGGATATGGACTCTGTAAGCGTATACAGTTTTAGTTTAGGCAGGAATCGTGATCGGTGCAGGCTTGGAGGGCCAAAGGGCCTACTTCTCTGCTGTACTGTTCTTTGTTCTTTGCCAGTGAAATCAGATCCTGACAAGAGTCGTGGATCTCGATTTCCTGATCATACGTCAGCTGTACATTATTCCAAATGATGTCCAGACAACCTATTCCAGTACCTGTGGGAGAAGAGAGGAGAGAATTGGAGAGGTTTTGTTTTAAATGTGAAAAATATTGTTCACTATTTGCTGCAAAGGATCCAGCAATGAGTTTTGAAATATTCCGCCCTGATAATTCTCTGGCACCAAACAAAGTTTCCTTTCAGAGTTTATGGCATTATTGGACATCTGCAACTGAATTATTATATTGCAGTCAAATATTACCCAGCACTTATTGATTACTCCCTCCTTAATAAATTAAATCAAGTACCAGCTCCAAAACATGCCCCTAGTCATGTAATAATTATCCTATAGAGAGTGACATGCCATGCGAGGTGCACACTGCTGCATCATACAGTCACTGAAGGATAAGACGGTGAAGACATTTCTCCATGTATTTCCACACCAGTTAAATTACAGAATTTTTTCCAAATTTAGACCAGCATTAGGACATTTCCATCAACAAGTAGTTCTGGTCTGGTTATGTGGAATGCACCTGCAGATAAACAATGACAAGACAGAGTACAAGAATCTCGTAAACTGGTATGCCAACAATAATCTCTATCTCAATGTCAACAAAATGAAGGAGATTGTCATCGATTTCAGGAAGCGTAAAGGAAAACATGCCCCTGTCTACATCAGTGGGGATGAAATAGAAATGGTCAAAAGTTTCAAGTTTTAAGGTGTCCAGATCACCAGCAACCTGTCCTGGCTTCCCCATGCCAATACTGTAGCTAAGAAAGCCCACCGGCGGTGGCATGTCAGTTATGATTCTCAATGACTTTTACAGATGCACCAATAGAAAGCATTGTTTCCAGTTGTATTACAGCTTGATATGGCTGCTGCTCTGCCCAATACTGCAAGAAACTATAAAAAGTTGTGAATGTATCCCAATCCATCACACAAACCAGCCTCCCATCCATTGAACTGTCCACACTCCAGCAAAGCAGCCAGCGTAATTAAGGACCCCTCGTGCCCCAGACGTTCTGTCTTCCACCTTCTTCCGTGGGAAAAAGATACAAAAGTCTGAAGTCATTTACTAACTGAGTCAAGAACACCTTCTTTCCTGCTGCTGTCAGACTTTTGAATTGGCCTACCTCGCATTAAGTTGATCTTTCTCTACACCTAGCTGTGAATGAAACATTACATTTTGCACCCTCTCGTTTCTTTCCCTATGTATGTATGCTTTATCTGTATAGCATGCAAGAAACAATAATTTTCACTGTATACTATTACATATGACAATAATAAATCAAATCAAAATAAAGTAGTGGAAGGGAAAATCAAAGAATTAATTATAAACAAAGTGGATGTTGCAATTGTGAGGCTTACTGACCATTCTGAAAGGATGAAGGTAGTGGAGTAGTGGGTATTGTCACTGGACTGGTAATTTAGGGGCCCAGGGTAATGCTCTGAGGACCCAGGTTCAAATCCCAACACAGCAGATGGCGAAACTTGAATTCAATAAAGATCTGAAATTAAAAGTCTAATGATAACACCATTGTTGTAAAAACCCATCTGGTTGACTAGTACCCTTTAGGGAAGGAAATCTGCTGTCCTTACATGGCCTGGCCTACATGTGACTCCAGAACCACGACAGTGTGATTGATTCTTAACTACCCTCAGGGATGGCAAGAAATGCTGGCCAACCCAGTGACACCCACAACCCATAAATGAATTAAAAAATTAGAATGGTTTTTTTCAAATGCTTTCTCCAGAGATAACATCCTTGGAATCCTGATGGACTACTATTTAACTGTAAAGTGCATGTTTGGATCCTTAGGGTTAGCCTCCCCACCCAATCAATTACTGAGGGACAATTGATTGGCCAAGAATTGTCAGGAACATGTCAGACTGTGAATCCAGGTGAATGCCAGCAGGAGCAGACTGGAAGGATTTAATGCTGATAGAACAGGGAAAAGAAAATGTGCTGTTCAGTCACTCGTTTCCTGTTCTTCTTCACAGATCTGAACCAAATGTCAAATTGGGCGGAAGATCAAAGAAGGTGCAGAGTGCCACAGATCCACAGACTGTCAGACCAGGTAAGAGAGGAGGCTCAGCCTGTTTGAGAGCTGAGTGACTAACAGGAGGCACAGAATGCTGCAACACAGCTAGTGAGATTAGTCCGAAAATTAGCTCATTGCCCCACCCAGAGCAGCAACAACCCAGTCTAGGCCCACACTCGCAACTAGATTAAGATTTAAATTACATCAACCAAGGTAATATTGTGACAGCACACAGAGAGAAGGTACATATTTCCTGCATGTTTGAAGACAGAATTTTCAGAAGTTGCCTTTCACAACTCAGAACATCAGTAAAATACAGATTATTTGAACATTGTTTTATTTCATTCTTCCATGGTTAGCCGAGCTCACATTTATTGCCATCCCTTATTGCCCTTGAAAAAAGTGGTTTAGATTAAAGAAGAAGGAAAATTCTAGCATAAGAACAGGCCCTTAGGCCCTCCAAGCCTACATCAACCATTGTGCCTGACTTAACTAAAACCTCCTACCCGTCCAGGGGCTATATCCCTCTATTTCCATCCTATTCATGTATTTGTCAAGACTCCCCTTAAAAATCACTACTGTATAGCTCCCACTAGCTCTCCCGACAACATGTTCCAGACATCCACCATCCTTTCTGTAAAAAAACCTGCTTTGTACATCTCCTTTAAACCTTGCCCCTCACACTTTAAACCTGTGCCCTTTAGTAATTGACTCTTCCATTCTGGGAAAAAGCTTTTGACTATCCGCTGACATATCTCTCATAATCTTGTAGACTTCTATCAGGTCCATAATCTTGTAGACTTCTACCAGATTCCTCAACCTCCATCATTCCAATGAGAACAAAACAAATTTCTTAACCTCTCCTCATAGCTGATGCCCTCCATTACAGTCAACGTTCTGGTAAATCTTTTCTGTACCCTCTAAAAAACCTCTACATCCTTCTGGTATGAACTGAACACTATATTCCAAGTGTGGCCTAACTAAGATTCTATAAAGCTGCAATATGACTTGCCAATTTTTAAACACAGTGTCCCGATAGGTGTACCATATGTCTTCTTGACTACCTTTCCAACTGCATTGCCATTTTCAGTGATCCGTGTACCTGTACACCCAGATCCCTTTGCCTATCAATACTCTTAAGGGTTCTGCCATTTATTGTATATTTCCTCTCTGTATTAGACCTTCCAAAATGCATTACCTCATATTTGTCTGGATTAAATTTCATCTGGTATAGAGATGCGAGCGTTGGACTGCGGTAAACACAGTAAGATGTCTGACAACACCAGATTTAAATCCTCATTCTCCTGATGAAGACCATAGAGTTGAAAGCTTGTAAGTTTACTATCAAATAAATTGGTTGGATTTAAACCTGGTGTTGTTAGATTGCTTACTGTATTAAATTCCATCTGCCAGCTCTCCACCCAAGTCTCCAACCAATCTATACCCTGCTGTATCCTCTGATGGTCCTCATCATGATCCACAAATCCACCAGCCTTTGTGTCATCCACAAACTTACTAATCAATCCAGTTACATTTTCTTCCATATCATTTATATATATTACAAACGGCAAAGGTTCCAGAACTGATCTTTGAGGAATGCCACTTGTCACAGCCCTCCATTCAGAAATGTTACCCTCTGTCTTCTTTGACCGAGCCAGTTTTGTATCCACCTTGTACCTCTGATCCCATGCAACATCACTTTCTGCGTCACTCTGCATGAGGGACCTTGTCAAAGGCTTTACTGAAGTCCATGTAAGCAACATCCACTGCCCTAGCTCATCAATCATCTTTATCACTTTCTCAAAAAACTCGATCAAGTTAGTGAGACATGACTTTCCCTTCACAAAATCATTTGTTTGCTAGGCCGTTTCAGAGTTAACCACATTGCTGTGGCTTTGGATTCACATGTTGGCCAGAACAGATAAGGATGGCAGATTTCCTTTCCTAAAGGATATTAGTGAACCAAATAGGTTTTTATAAAAGTTAACAGTGGTTTCTTTGGGCACAATCTTACGACCTCGCCCCACTTTGTCATTTGGCAAGATAAGGTAGTACAATCAGATAACAGGCCCGTTTGTACCAGCTCTGCTTTGCCAGTGAAATTGGCTTTGTACCCAGAGAGTGCACAAAGAGGATTTCAATATTAATGACATGATTCACATCTCCCTCAACTCTAGCTAGTGAGAATCTCATCCTGATTTTTTTTTGCATTAGGTGCTATTAAGATTGCTATAAGAAAGAAAAGATACAATTCCTTGTGCTTAGTAGTAAGAACCATGCCTCTGGGCCTCATTAGACTTCTAACTCCAGATTTTTATTGAATTCAAATTTCAACATTTGCCACAGTGAGATTTGAACCAGGATTGTCTAGAGCATTAATCTGGGCCTCTGGATTACAAGCCTAGTGACAAGACCATACTGCCTTCCCTAAAAATCATCACATTGCTGTTTGTGAAGTTGTGTTTCCAAAAGCGACCGCATTTAAAAACAATGGGCAGCACAGTGACACAGTGGTTAGCATTAATGCTCCCAGCACAAGAGCCCTGGGTTCAATTCCAGCCTTGGGTGATTGTCTGTGATTGTTTGCACATTCTTTCCATGCCTGTGTGGTTTCCTCTGGGTGCTCCGGTTTCCTCCCATATTCCAAAGATATGCGGGTTAAGTGCTTGGCCGTGCTGAATTACCCCTTAGGTTAGCCATGAGAAAGATGTGGGGTTATAGGGATAGGGCAAAGGGCTGGATAGGATATTCTGTCAGAGAGTCAGTGCAGGTTCAATGGGCCAAATGGTCTCTTCTGCACTGTGGGTATTTGATGATTTGAAGTGATGAATTGGCAGAGAAGCAATTTGGGCAATCCAGTCAGAACTGGTCTAGAGAGATGTAAATACTTCCTTCCACTGTTGTAACGTAGGATGCTTTTGTTCAAGCTACAGCTTCCAGTCGAGCTGGTACAGTGAACATGACGTTGATAATCCAATACGCGTGGCACACTCTGAGCGAGCATTGGCTAGAGTGCTGATTAGTATTTCCAGAATTTACAAGAGTTACCCAAGCTGTCAACACAGAACAGTGAAGAAAATCAAACTGGACAGCTAATCCTATTCTGTAGTTAAAGTCAGAGCACATCAGTATCCCAGCCCTGCCCCTCTGCATTAATGTTTTATTGTCGTAACAGCGTAACATCTGTGGTTAAGGTTATTAAATAATGTCCTTTATAAAATAAAATCACACTTCAGCCCACCTGTTGTGTAGTGACTAATGTTGATCTTAATTCTAAGTGTGTGATTAAAAACTCAAGTACAGTGACTGAGTGCTCAGTATGAATTCACTAGATTAACATGGTGCACTGCTGAACACAGCTCACACATCGCAGGCCACTCAGAAATGATCTTTCATGTGGTCCAGACCAAAGTATCAGTCTTGGTTCCGTGGGTAGCACTCTCTTATCTCTGAGGTAAAATGTTGCAGATTCAGGTTTCAAGCATAGAGTCTGAGCTGATCCTTGCAGTGCAGTGCGAAGGGAGTGCTGCACAGCCCAAGGTGCTGTCATTCAGATGAGGTGCTAAACAAAGGGTGTGGCTGTCTGCCTTCTCAAGTGGCCATCAAAGACCCTACGTCACTATTTCAAAGAATTGCAGGGGAGTTCTCCCACAGCATCGGTTAATATTTAACCCTTGATCAACGTTACTACAATGTTGCAGTTTGTGGGATCTTTCTGTGTGCAAATTGGCTGCTACGTTTCCCTCATTACAACAGTGACTTCACTTCAAATCTAAATGGCTGCAAAGCACTTGATGATATTGTTGTGGAAGGTGCTATATAAATGCAAGTCTTTCTTTTTGTCATTTCCATTTTACTCTTTATTCTCTTTATGTTTCTCAAGATAAGATAAAGCAACCTTTTGCAGAATTCAGCTGTATAAATATTTTTACCACAAGCACAGCACACACGCTGTGACTTGTCTGGTTCTTTGGAAGGATAATATTATGCTGTATTTAGAGAATTTCCTCACCCAGAGAATGTCGACTCTTGCTGGGTAGTTTCACAGGTGTCAGCAGTCTTCCACTACCTCTCCCCCTCCAGCTTCCCACTCTTCATGTGAACTGGTAGGGACAATAGATTTTTGTTAGGTGAGGGAAGTGCTATTGCAGGCATGATGGGCCAAATGGTCTTCCACATCAGAAGTGGCGTTTCTAGGTGAGAAAATAGAATTGAAGAGGAGATCTAACTGAGCAGATTGAATGGCTTTGATTTGATTTATTATTGTTAGCTATATTGATATGCTGTGAAAGGTATTGGCTGGGATTCTCGGGAAGTTCATGCCAGTGGGATTCTCTAGTCCTACCAACATTGCATCCCCACCCATGGGTTTCCCGCTGATGTAGGCTGATGTCAATGGGAATTCCCATTAACAGCAGCGGGATCAGAGAATCCCGCTGTTCACAAACAACGTACCACCTCGTGTCGGCGGGAAACACACAGCGTGGAGGCCGGAGAGTTTTGCTCATTGTTTCTTGTGCACTAAACAGACAAAGTTTATTCATAGAGTAGAGAGAGGAGAAGGAAAAGAGAGAGTGCAGAACATAATATTACAGTCATAGCTAGGCTGCAGAGAAAGATCAACTTAATACAAAATAGATCCATTCAAAAGTCTG
This sequence comes from Sphyrna mokarran, assembly GCA_024679065.1. Taxonomy (NCBI): domain Eukaryota; kingdom Metazoa; phylum Chordata; class Chondrichthyes; order Carcharhiniformes; family Carcharhinidae; genus Sphyrna; species Sphyrna mokarran. The sequence goes on along the minus strand of JAGIQG010000028.1, from coordinate 14,519,218 downwards.
ATGGCAGCAGGAAAAAAGTCTTGTTGAGTTCTTGAGTCTGCTCCTTTGTTTCCAGGCATTGAGTGTCGAGAGGCTATTCATCATCACAAGTGAGAACAATCCTGTCTTCATTCAAACGTCAGTGTACATTTTGTCACCAGGATTATAAGGGAGATCAGGAGGAGAATGCTGATTGTTTCTTCTCTCGAGCCCAGGGACATTGTAAGATCCCAAATAATATTGCCACATATTAGTTAGCTGGGTGAGACCTACTCACCCAGCCGTTAACAATGTGTGCCTATTGCAGCATTAATAAGAAGTGCCTTGTGATGAGGTCGAACAAATTATACCCTAAAAAAGGGCAAGGATCAGAATCGTGATGGGAATAACTTGTGATAGACCATACTCCCAGGTCTGCTTCCGAACCAAGCTGACCAGACCAGAAGTTCCCAGGTTTAATCCTAGATCTTTACAGAATCACCTGGGGTCACCGTGGGGTTGCCACAGTTGACTTCCTGCCCCCAAGAATAGGGGAGGAGGAGTGGCCATGATTTCTCCTCCTTATCCCTGTCTGGTGATTCCTGCAGTGTGCTGCAACAACACATATATAGCATCCTTAAACAAAATGAAATATCCCAGAGCGTTTCACAGGAACATTATTAAACAAGATTCAATACTAAGCTACATGACAAGATATTATACCGAGTGACCTAAAGCTTTGCCCAAGAGCTAGGTGTGTTAAAGGAAGAGAAGCCGAGAGGTTCAAGGAGGGAATTTCAGAACTTAGGCTTTAGACAGCTGTAGGCCAGAGGTGGTGTCACTAACATTAGGCTGTTCTAATCTTCTAATACTAGGCCTGAATTGGAGGATTGTAGTAATCTCAACAGTTAGGAATAGGCTTGTATATTCCTATTCCTAACTGTTGACATCTCCACAAGCACTCTTCCTGTCCTATTCTTGGGGGCAGGAAGCTGATTGTGGTGACCCCACGATGACTCCAGGTAATAACGTAAAGATCTAGGATTAAACCTGGGAACTTCTGGTCTGGTCAGCTTGGCTTGGAAGCCCCTTCCCACAGCTGAGTATTTGCCACCTTTAGCCCACACACAAGGGCCACCCACCTGGGTGGAATAAGGGACCACATTGCCAGTTCCCTTGGAGCTGTATACCCCAATACATACAGGGGAATGGGCAAAGTAAACTTTGAAAAGGGTTGAGACGAATAAAACTAAAATGCAAAAAAGCTAAAAATAGTACATTTCTGATTTCAGGTGAATATGTTATCATGGTGAAGGACGTGACAGTACCAGCTTTTCTGGGTCGCACTCTCTCACCCGCTTTCATTCTCCTGAACGTGATACCACAGAAACCAACTAAAAAAAGCAGCAAAAAAGAGATTCACAAAGTGTTCAGCAAGTAACAAGATCCCTGAAGAACGTCACATCTGAGGAAGTTAAAGTAATGGCATCCATGTATTATTTTGACCCTCTTTGATCTACCAGAAAGTCGGTCCCCTCTTCTTTGATCTTTCTTTTCTGCACTCCCTTTTCCTTTCATATCACCAGTCAAACACTGGCCGGAATTCTCCCATTCCCGCCCGCCACTAGAATTTCAGCGGGCGGGTTGTGGACAATGTGAAAGCTCATTGACAGTCAGGTGGGAATTTCTGGTCTTTAGACCAGAGTGGCTGGAGAATTCTGCCACTGTTTCATGTCGCACTCTCGCAGCCAGAAGAGAGAAAGGCCTTTCATCCCATTAGTCTGGGTCAGAGTTGAGTCCAGTTCTGAGAAGTGAAAGGGAATTTGTGAAACCACAGTGAACGCCCAGTCCCAGAATAGTCCGCTCTATAAATGGGACTAACAAGCACACAGATAGAAAAGTCCCTGCTGTTGGCGGAGGTGTTGTTTCAAAACAGATTTGTACCAGAAAAGATTAGAGGGTTTTTTTAATATTATGTTTACTTCAGTTCATTAAGGTATAAATATAATATTTTAAAAATTCTATTTAATAAACCACACATTTGAATGTTTTCACTTCCCTTAAAACTACGACAGTCTGTAAGCTTCAAACGCAGCTGGTGGTGGGAAAGTCTCTCTGTCTAATTGAGAGGATGAGCTGAGGAGGATGGTCAGACCTGAGGAAAGGTTCAGCATCAAACACTTTCTGAAAAGATTACTTCAGCGATATATCTAAACTGATCTGTTTGACTGCTGCTTCTCCAGGGCAGTGTGTGACTGTATCATATACCACAGCTTCACTCTATCATCTGTGCCAGTTAGCTGCTTATTGGGGGACTGCCATTTGCCTCGGTGCACTGGGCAGAGGGAATTGAAACCATGCCACTCCTGACCCTATCCAGTGACTATAGACACAAAGTGAGGACAGAAGCAAAGTCGCCCGTGATTCATATAGGTTTAAATGCCCAGCCACTAAAGAATTTAATTCAGATGAAGTATCAAGTTAGCTTCCATGTTGTGACTGTTCCTTTTCACAGGAAAATGCAGGATGGAGGGGAGTTAGCAAAGGTCTGATGGCCCAAATAGCCTCCTCTATTGTATGAAATGGAAACAATGAAGGGAGATTTTAAAAATCACCGCAGTGCAATCATTTTCCTGTTAAGGATCCATATTGAGGGCTATTTGTGACTGGAGTGGTGAAGTCTTGCTTCACCAGTCACTTGCTTTGTTGGCCTCTGGTGTGTCTTAACCTTTTCTTTCTTTATCTGTCCTTTCTTTCTCTCCATCACCAAATTCTCTCCTGCCACTGGTAATTTGTGCTTGTGGTTTTTCAGCTAACTGAATATTTGCTGCAGCTATTGTCTCCCCATTCTCAGTCAGCATTTAATCTAATTCTCAGCCAAACCTCATGCCTCTGCTTCTCAATCAGGAAAACCCTGCTCCCCACCCCCTCCTCCAACATCCCAACCACGGCTATGCCACCCTCTCCTCCTTCCAATATTCCAACCATGGCTATGCCACCGTCTCCTCCTTCCAACATCCCAACCATGGCTATGCCACCCTCCTTTCCTCCAACATCCCAACCATGGCTATGCCATTCTCCCTTCCTCCAATATCCCAACTGTGGCAATGCTACCCTCCTTCCTCCACCAATTCCTTAGGATCCAATGATCCTGACCCTTAATTGTGTTGTTTTTACCTTCAGTTGGAATCTGAGTGTTGCATCATTAATTCATCATGTCATTTTAACTCTCTCTGGATGGTTCACAGTTTACTGTACAAGGAGCTCTCAGGATGTGGTGGCAGACTCTCTACCTCTGGGCTAAAAGCTCTGGGTCTAAGTCCCACGCTAGGACTTGCTGCCCATGGAAGGAATGTTTATGATGTGCTAATAATCCGTCTGGGAATTCTCCCATCAGCTCTCCCACTCTTCTCCAAGGGGGAAAATAATGTGTGTGTTAAGGTATGCTTAAAAGGAAATTTTACTGTACTCTATGAAATTTATAAACTGTTTGAGAAAAAAAAAAGCTTTGACGTGTGAATCAGTGGCTTACAGATAATGTGAACAGTGCATTGTGTGCTGGGAGTCCTTGCTCAAGCTGTTTCTACAAACAACATTGACTCGAGTGAGTCTCTAATCTGTCCCGAGTTCTCAATCTCGGTTGGGTCAAAAGCAGTCTCAGACGGAGAGGAAAAGGCCAGAAGATGTCTCTGCAATGCTACTCCATCAGCCCACTCCATCGCTAGTATTAACTGCTTCCTCCCTTCCCCAAAATGCTGAGCTGCGAGGAAATGGCAAGGGAGAAATCCTCTGGAGATATTGGAAAGGAAATGATCATCTATTGAGCTCCTCAAATCCTGTTGCACCATTGAGTTTGATGATGGCCGATCTGTATCTTCACTAATCTCCTAGCCGAGTTTCAGAATGTTTAATACTCGACATAGCCAAAATCTATCAGTATCAGTCTTGAAAGCTGTAGTTGACTCCCAACATTCACAGTTTCTTGAGGGAAAGACCCAGATTCCCACCACCCTTTGTGCGAAGGAATGTTTCCTGGTCTCACTCCTGAATGCTCCAGCTCTCATTTTCAGATTATTCCTCACTAAAGGAAATAGTTTTCCCAGATCTTTATTGAATTGAAATTTAACCATCTGCCATGGTGGGATTCAAACCCCAGAGCCTCAGCCTGAGTCTCTCGATTATGAGTCTTGTGCCAATACTAAGCATGATGACGCAGTGGTTAGCACTGCTGCCTCACAACACCTTAAACCTGGGTTTGATTCCCTGCTTGGGTCATTGTCTGTGTGGAGTTTGCACGTTCTCCCCATGTCTGCATGGGTTTCTGAAAGACGTGCTGGTTAGATGCATTGACCCAAACGAGCACTGGAGTGTGCTGACTAGGGGAATTTCACAATATCACAAGAGCACCACTGCCTCTGGAAATAGTGTTTCAATCTGGAATTTACCCAAGAAAAGATGTATCGGCCGTAACACCTGTGGAATGGCAGCCCAGTCCACTCATAGGATCCCTACAGTGCATAGCTAATCCATCTACCCTACATATCTTGGGCTACTAAAGGGCCATTTAGCATGATCAATCCACCTAATCTACATATCTTGTGTGGGAGGAAATGAAACCACCTGGAAGAAACCCACACAGACGCGGGGAGAACATGCAACTCCAGACAGACATGAATTGTCGAGGCCGAAATTGAACCGAGGTCCCTGGTGCTGTGAAGCAGCAATGCTGATCACTGTGCTGCTCTGTCCCCCTCTGTGTTATCTACATTAAAATATAGCCACACCTATCTCACGCAATCTTCTAAATCAGGCTGGGTGAGAAAGCTACTGTTCTGTAAGTTCCTACCTAGCTTGTTAAATCCTTTAATCATCTTAAATACCTCAATTTGATCACCCCTAAATCACCAATGATCAACAGAGTATAAGCCTTTTCTGTACAACCTTTCCTTATAATTGAACCCTTTTAGCCTGGGGAAAATGTTGGGGAGATGGGGATTGTAAAATCACTTTTGATTTTTACATCCCAGCTGTGGCAATAATACCTCAATCCTTAATCACCAGACTGACTATCTGTATCGTTTCTAATAGCTTTCTCTCTCCCGACGGGACTTGACTTTAACAGGGTACAATTCCCTTGCCGTATCTTACTCAGCTGATCAGCATGGGTGATGGAAGTGCCGGCGAAAGCAGGAGGAGTATTGGCTGTGAAGCCCCAGACAGTCGATTAGCTCACGCAAACTAAAACAACAGCACCAATACGGTGCATATTGGAAATGCAAAAGAAACATTGAAAAATTATGGAGAAAAGCAGCTGTTTGGGTAGTGAAGAGAGAAAGCGAAAGGTAGATATTTCAGATCAATGATCTGTCTTTCAAAGTTAGCAATGAACTGCTCTGAGACAAGTGCAGAATGAGAGAAAAGTGGGGGGAGAATTATAGAGAGATGGAGGTGGAGATGGAGGGGAGCGCAGGGTTCAAGGAAAGAGGTAAAGGAAGAAACATGTTCACATAGATTAAGCCAGAAGGCTGTAGGGTCAGCCCTATTCCAGAGATTGAGTGAAAGTTTAAGTTTTCGTATATGTCAAAAAGTAAGGCTTACATTAACACTGCAGTGAAGTTACTCTGAAAATCCCCCAGTCAACAGACTTGAGCACCCGTCGGGTACACTGAGGGTCAGTGCATGTAACCAACATGGCTTTCTGACAGTGGGAGGAAACCGGAGCACCCAGAGAAAACCCATGCAAACACAGGAGAGAACGTGCAGACTCCATACAGACAGTGTGGGAATCAAACCCAGGTCCCTGGCACTGTGAGGTAGCAGCACTAACCATTCTGCCACCATGCAATCCGGGGCCCAGCACTGACAGGGTGCTGCACTGCTCGAGGTGCCAAAAATAGATTGATGCCAGCATTGAATGGATGAGACTCTAAATCGCATTCCTGCGTACTTTGCAGCCACATAGCTGATAACAAAATACAAGGAAGATTTAATCAGATTTTTAATCAGCGAGGAAATCAAAGGTTGTGAGAATAAAGAGGGAAAGTGGAATTGAGGATTACATCAGAACAGCCATGGCTTCTGAATGGTGGAGCAGACTTAATGGTCGAATGGCCCCTTCTGTTTCACTGTCTTCTGATATGATAGAATGAAGGACAGGACAGCCAACACTATGGGTGGAATTTTCCCTGTCTGCCCCACCACGGAAATTGTAGCAGGCGGGACAGGACCATGCAAAGGCCCATTGACCTCAGGTGGGATTTTCTGGTCTTGGGCCGAGTGTGGCTGGAAAATCCCATCTTATCTGAGTTCATAAATGGTCACTTTTATAGTTCCTTCAAAAGCAATTTCTTCTCAGTCCCCTGAAGGATGAGGAGACCTTTACAGATGTCAGCTCGGTTCTGGCAGGTCTCTGGGTTCTCAGGCCGAACAGAGTTGCTGCCCCTCCTTGCTGTTGCCTGATGCCAAATACCACCCCCCTCTCCCATCCATGAGGGCATTAGGACTCCCGGTTTTACCATATCCAACAATCAAATGGCAGCGGCATAGGGATGGGATCACGGGTCAAGTTCTGATGTTGGCTTTGCTGAAGATGAAAATGAATTAAAAACCTTAATAGCTAAAGGCACCAAATCGTGAGACTGTCAGATAGGCTTTAATTTTTCCAAACAAAAGCTGCCTTCTCCTAATGCTATCCCAGTAACCAGGCCTCTGCCAGCATTCTGCTCGAGTCAGCCACCAGGACGCACACATTGGTGTATAACTGAGTATAACTCTCTACCTCTCTTTGAAAAGCAGCTTTACCTGACTGTGTGTCTGACAGCTCATGCCCCTCACAGGCCTACAGAGTGTAAGAGAGAACACCCATTGATGCCACACCACTGATCTGTGTTCAGGTTACCAGCATTCGCCCATCTCCTCAATGGTCTAGTGGCCCCATTGTGAAACTGAAGCTATGCAGATGAGAAAGTTTAACCCTTTATCCACATGCAGAACATGGCTGTTCAAACAGTCAGAGCAGCACAGCTAGGTTCAGTTCCTTCCACACTCTCAGGACATCCCGAAGTTCGTTATAACCAATTTAAAGTAAAAACAGAAAATGGTGGAAACACTCAGCTGGCCTGCCAGCATCTGTGGAGAGGGGAGCAGTTAATGTTTCAAGTCAGTGTGGATCTTACTTAGAGCTTGGTGCTTTTGAAGTGTAGCGAGAATGGTAATGCACAGCAAGGCCACACAACCATTAATCAGGTAATTGAGCAGATAATCTGCTTCACCGATGATGACCAGGGAATAAATGTTGACCAGAACAGTGGGTAAAACTTCCTAAATATTTTACATCCACCTCAGAGCTGAGGTTTAATGTCTCATCTGAAAGACAGAGTGCAGTACACAGAGTGTCAGCCCCAAGATTAGGTGCTCTGGAGTGAAATTTGAACCCTCTGCCTCATGACTCAGACACTGGTGTACTATTAACTGAGCCAAGCAGGATTGCCAACCTGCCAGGGTTGTTTTGACAAAAGGTCATCTCGATTCGAAATGTCAGCTCTTTTCTCTTCTTCCGGATGATGCCAAACCTGCTGAGATTTTCCAGCATTTTCTCTTTTGGCTCCAGGACTGCCCTGGAGTCCTCAGGAATTCCAGTTTAATCTCCTCAGAGCTGTCACGAGCAAATCAGGGAGAACAGTCATGGAAGGTTCAGAAAAAAGCTGTTTTCTTCTTCATTTTCTCCCAGTTTCTCATTTGGAATTGTAGGAGGGCATTCACTCTACCAAAGAACTGCCTAACCGCAGGGGAGGAGAAAGTGAAATAGGAATATGCAAGAGGCAGGGAATAAGACCAGACAAGCTTAACTCCATTTTTCCCAACAAGTAAAGATGGCAGCACGGTGGCATAGTGATTAGCACTGCTGCCTCACAGTGCCAAGGACCTGGGTTCAAATCCAGCCTTGAGTTACTGTCTGCCTGGAGTTTGCACATTCTCCCTGTGTGAAGAACAAAGAACAAAGAAAAAACAGCATGGGAAACAGGCCCTTCAACCCAACGAGCCCACGCCGCCACCCCGATGTTCCCACCTCTACCCGCGATCCCTGTCCATGTTTATAGATCTATGGATTAAAACCAAATTTGAGACAATTTAGGGAGAACTTGTTTTGCCAATTAGCCTAAGAGCACATCTTTGGGATGTGGGAGGAAACCGGAGCACCTGGAGAAAACCCACGCAAGCACGGGGAGAATGCTCAAACTCCCACAGACACAGGCCCAAATCCATGTATCTGCACAGCACAGCGATAGTCACTGAGCTGTCATGTTGCCCATCAAATGGTCCAGGTCAAGTGTACACTAACGACGTGAAGCACTAGGATAGTCTTGAAAAAAATCCAAGAGCAGCCCTCTCACGACCCATCGCGTGTATGCCCCTCATTAGACAGCAAGGTGGACCAAAGCACCTGTAGGATAAAAACAAGTACATCAATATCATCACCTATTTTCACACTTCCCAGGGACTCCCAAGGCTCATGATCCCTATTTTAAATCAGTTTTCTATATCCCTCCATTCCCGTGTCTCTGTAGGTTTCCTTCGGGTACTCTGGTTTCCCCCCACAGTCCAAAGATGTGCGGGTTAGGTTAATTGGCTATGCTAAATGGACCCTAGGATTAGCAAAGTAAATATGTGGAGTTATGGCAATAGGGTCTGGGTGGGATTGTGGTCAGTGCAGACTTGATGGGCTGAATGGCCTCCTTCTGTGGGGATTCTATGATCCCAATATCCCCGGAAGCAATCAGGTCCTGGATTCAGTCAGTAACCATTGGCAGATTCCATTTAATACGAGAGTCCATCCCTCAGATGTTTTGTTTCCACCTTGGCTTTTGGTTTGGGTCACCAACTCTGAGACAATGTGCTGGAGTCTCTAAGGATTGAAGGTTCATTTCCTGGTTGGTGTTTCAAGTAACTTCCAGGGAAAAAATGGTAGGGATCTTGTGGGCTTTTTTTATGATGATTTTCTTTTGAATACTTCAATTTATTAGTCATCAAAATATTGGAGATGGGGAGGTGCGGGAAAGGCTAAAAAATGCTATGGTTTAAGGCGATTGGCAAAAGAACCAAGGAAACAGGAGGAAGATATTTTTCACACAGCGAGGGATCTGGAACGCAGTGCCTGGACTTGAGGTGGAGGCAGATTCAATTGTGGCTTTCAAAAGCAAATTGGTTAATCATCTGAAGGGAAACAAATTGCAGAGTTGGTGGGAAAAGTCAAAGAGTCACTGAATCTGTTCGGTGCAGAAGGGGGCCATTCGGCCAATTGAGCCCACACCGAGAGCAGTCCCATCCGATCCTCGCAACCAGAAAAAGGCAAAGGAGTGAGACTGACTGAGTTGCTCTTGCAAAGAGCTGGCACGGATACAATGGGCCGAATGACATCTCTCTATGCTGTAATCATGCTGTGAGTCAATGATTGTATGGTGAAACCTCCAGGAATACATTCAACTAGAGATAGCAAGTTGAAGACAGACCCTTAACATGAATGTTGGCCAAGTAAAGTCAAGCAGGGAGGTTTTCTAAGAGTGTACTGCCAGAGTCTAAAGTGAGAAGTCAGTGTGTGTTGGACTGCAGAGGGCAGCAGTTTTTTGTGAGTCCCACGTTATTTATGGGACTAAGGGAGAGGCTGCCTCCCTCCTTCCCCTCCTCTGTCCCTCTGCCTCTCCTCCCTTCCCCAATAAAGCAACTGATGAGGAGAAGGACTGCACACGGCTCTCTTTGTAGCTGCCCCCATCACAAAATACAATCTTTACTTCATTGCAGAGTTGTAATTGTTGAAACTCTTGCCAGCTGGGGCTCGTATTTTCTTGCAGATGTGAGTTGGGTTTGTGGTTTGCCCTTTCAGCACAATGAATGCTCTGTTAATCAGCTAACATTCAGAATAGTCTGGTGTGGCTTTGGACGGCAGCCAGCCTCAATCCATCAGGCAATGGATTGTTCATTCCAGGCAGAACGAGCAGAATTCCACCAGGCTCTCGGATGATCGCTCTGCACAGACAGCCCTGTGAATCTCACAGGAAGGTAGCATTAGAGCGAGCGAGAGGGAAAGGAAAATAAAGGAGTCGTGTGAATAATTTATAGTCAATTCATACTGCTGACTTCAGCCATTTCTGCTACAAATAACCAGCAGATTTGTATCAGCTTCTCCTGCGCATTGCCAGACAAATGCTTCACTGAGTGCAGCACCAAGCCATTCGGACTGAGCAACCTCTGGTTGATGATGGTTTGGGATGGTGGGGAAAGTGAATCACAACATGCCCAGGGCCACCGTCAACAACGGACATTTATATATCAGCTTCAATATCACAGAATATCCAAAAGTGCTTCACAAGTGCACGGTTGGGGGTGAACAAAAATCATAGAATGTCTGCAGTGCAGAAAGAAGCCATTCAGCCCATCGAGGCTGCAACAATCCCATCCAGGCCCTATCCCTGTAACCCCACATGTTTAGCCTGCTAGCTCCCCTGACACTAAGGGACAATTTAGAACAGCTAATCCAACTAACCTGCATGTCTTTGGAGTGTGGGAGGAAACCAGATCACCCAGAGGAATTGAAGGGGTGCAGAGATCTCTGAGAATACAGGAACGGACCAGGTTACACATGTAGGGTAGGCTGAGGCCTTGAGGGAGAGGGGGAGATTTGCAAACAAGTTGGGGAAATGGTTAAATTGAAGTGTTGCCAGTGCAGACGTCAAGGTAAGGCAAGCATAAGGCTGAGTGGGACTGGGTGCAAGAGAAGACAAGGGCACAGAGGTTTGGATAGACTCAGGGTTGTGACAGCTGAGAGATTGGACGCCAGTCAGGAACACTGGAAATGCTGGAAGTAACAAAAGCCTGGATTCAGATTTCAGCAGCAGACAGGCTGGAGAATAAATAAATCAGCTCAAATTCCTGCTCCTGATCTCTACCCAGTGCCCTTGCTGCAAAGAGAATCTGCACAGGACTGGACTCGGCAGAATAACTCACAGACTAGATTCACATCTGAGGAGTGGTATTTGGATAAGGCTGGGATACCAGCTGGAGTGAAATGTCTTCAAGAAGAAGAGGTGAAGATGAAACGCATAATTACTGCCTGAAGCTGGATTCACTGGGCAGCTCGCTGGCATAGAGGTTAATGCTGCTGCCTCACAGCGCCAGGGAGCCAAGTTCGATTTCTGGCTTGACTCACTGTGCAGAGACTGCATGTTCTCCCCATGTCTGCATGGGTTTCTTCTGGGTGCCCTGGTTTCCTCCCACAGTGCAGAAGATATACTGATTAGGGCATTGGCCATGCTAAATTCTCCTTTAGTGTACCCGAACAGGCGCTGGAGTGTGGGAGGAAACCGGAGCACCCGGAGGAATTGCCACACAAACACAGAGAGAATGTGCAAATTCCACACAGTCACTGGGTCCCAGGCACTGTGAGACAGCGGTGCCACCGTGCCATTCTGATGTGGGCAGAAGATGAATATTTGAGGACATGATAGTGAAATGGTTATGTTAATGTACAAGTAATCCACAGATCTGCACTAATAATCCTGAGATAATGAGAATCCCATGGTAGTATTAGATTTTTAATTTAGTTATATAAATAAAAGGATGGGAACAGTAAAAGTGACCTTGAAGCTGTCGGGTTGTCACAAAATCCCAAGTAGACGCAGTGTAACCTGTGTCCTTAACCAGTCTGGCCTACATGCGGCTCCAATCCCACACCAACTTGACTCACTCTTTAACTGTCCTCTGAATTGACCTTCCTAGCCTCCTGATTGTATCAAAATAATTGCAAAGCATGAGAGGAAGAAGAAAAAACACTTGGCTACAACCCAGGGATCAAATCAGAATATGAAGGCCCTGCCCAGTCTGGGGACCCGGGTTCGAATCCTGCCACGGTAGATGGTGAATTTGAATTTACTTTTAAAAATCTGGGATTAAGATTTTACCGATGACCATGAAACCATTGTCAATTGTTGGAAAAACTCAGTGAAGGGAATCAGCCATCCTTCCCTGGTCTGGCTTACATGTGACTCCAGAACCACAGCAATGTGATGAACTCTCAACTGCCCTCGGCAACTAGGGATGGGCGATAAATTCTGGCCAGCCACAGTGCCAATGTCCCACGAATGAGTTAAAAAAAAGTTGATTCTATGCTATCCTCTTCACTAACACCTGGAGACTGGTACCACAGGCAAGTCAAGCAGCTGCCTAACAGTCAATGGACCATACCTTACAGCCAAATATCCCAGACTGCTGTTTCACCATCTCAGGTAGAACTGGTGATATAACCTTGAGTGGCCCCTAGTTTCATAAAACCAAAGACAGAGGGCGGAATTTTTCGGCCGTGCCGTTCTAAAAGCCGGAAATTCCTGTCCGACTGTCAACGGTGTTCCATACTCTCCACAACCCGCCTGCTAAAATTCCAGTGGCGGGCGGATGGGAGAATTCCTAGCAGGATGTCTGACTTTACAATGGGGCCTGAAATTACATCCATGAACTCCCATCTTACCTGGAGACTACACTTGGTTCTAACTCCCCAGGTATAATAACATCACCGGAGATCCATCGATAAGACAAAAATTATCCTGGAATCTCGAGTGATTTATGAGGGCAACTTTTCACTCCAGGCAGGTGAGCTCAGCAACAGCAGCACATGTTGGAGCTTTGAGTATAGACTGAGCATCACTTTCCGATTATGTCAGAATACTGACCTCTTGTATCATGTTCAGCATCTGAAAGTGATCGAAAAGCTGCCAGGTTGCCCTGAGTTTCGAGGCAGCACAGGGCTGGTTTTTGAAGCCGGGATGGAAATTCAATATTCAAATAGTCTCCCATCTGTGACAACACCGCTGAAGGAAGAGAACCCCTCTCGAGTGTCACGTTGGCTGTGCAAACTGGATCAGAAACGGCTGAGTGCATCAGTGTGTGAGCTCATCATTACTCCTGCTCTCCAGAGATTTCAATGGCAGGAAAGAAATCTCTTTGACCCATCTTCCCTTCATCTGTGCTGACACATCTCACAGGGCACAGAGTGCAGATATTTTAACCGTTATCTGGCCATGCGAGCACACCTTAAAAGCTTATCCCAAGCAAAACGGAATGATAGCATTTATTGCCAAAGGACCCGAGTACAAAAATTAGACAAGTGTTGTTGCAATTGTATAGGGTGTTGGTGAGACCACATCTGGGGTTCCGGTTTTGTTTCCTGTTTATTTATTTATTAGTATCACAAGTAAGGTTTATATTAACATGGCAATGAAGCTACTGTGAAAACCCCCAAGACACCACACTCTGGTGCTTCTATGAGAACACTGAAGGAGAATTTAGCTTGGCCAGTGCACCTAACCAGCACATCTTTTGGGCTCTGGGAGGAAACCGGAATAGCTGGAGGAAAACCCACACAGACACGGGGAGAACGTGTAAACTCCACACAGACAGATACCAAGGCCGGAATTGAATCACTGGCACCATGAGACAGCACTGCTAGCTACGTGTCACCAAGCTCCCCTTTTTGTCGCCTTATTTGAGGAAAGATGTGTGGTGACATTGGAGGCAGTTCAGATTGATTCTAGGGATGAAGGGGTTGGTGTATAGGGAGAGATTAAACAGTTTGGGATATTATCAGTGGTGTTTAGAAGGATAAAAGGGAATCTAATCAAGGTATATAAAATTTTAAAAGGGATTGATAGACTAAATGCAGATCAAATATTTCTTCTTAAGGGGCAATCTAGAACGAGCAATCACAGATATAGGTTGAGAAGGAGTAGATTTAAAACTGAAATGAGGAGGAATTACTTCTCACATAGGGTGGTGAATTTGTGGAACTCACTGCCCCATAGTGCGGTGAGTCTGAATCATTGAATGGTGTCAAGAAGGAGATAAATATATTTCTAATAAAAAACAGGATAAAGGGATATGGGGAACAGGTGGGGAGGTGGATTTGAGACCAGCAAGAGATCAGCCATAATCTGATTGAATGTTGGAGCAGTCTCGAAGGGCTGAATTTGCCTATTTCTGCTCCTAGTTCCTATGTTTCTATGAGTTCTCACAGTGGTTCGATGATTTCAAGCCCCCCAGCCCCCAACTGTCAGTCCTGACCACAGGATTGATCCCCAATTCGTGTTACATTAATTGCTTCCCCAGCTGGACACAGTATCCTCTACTTTATAACCAGCTGCAAAGCACCTTGAGATGGTCCTCTACATTCAGGGTGCAACACAATCGTGGGTAGTTACAGTTTCAACAGCAAGGACAGTTAGAAAAATGTTTTCAGACAAACACTTACCCATGGCATTATTATTATGACAGGAAAGGTGTGTTTGCATGAGAGAGGGAGCAGAGGAGATTTATTAGGAATGTTGTCAGAAGCAAAGGATTGTACTAAGGTAAGGATTGTCTTCTTTGGCAAAAGGAGGATGCGAGGATATATAATTGAGATGTATAAAATGATGACGGCCCTAAATGGGGTGGATAGGAAAGATTTATTTCCCTTAGCAAGGACACCAGCAATTAGAGAGTATAGATTGAAAATAATTAGTACGAGGATTGGAGAGGTGTTAGGGAGTAACAGGCAGAAACCTGCATTGCATTTACCATAAATCACAGTATATGAGTTGACCCAGTGAGTAAGCCGCTTTTGACCTCCAAAAGATGTTTTTGAATACATTCTGTATCTAAATCAACCTCAATTTTTCACCCCACAAATGGATGTTTTATTCACCGATAGTTTATGTTTGGACGATATGGTTTGTGTTATGAAGTAGCTATTTTTTATTTATTAGTCACGAATAAGGGTTACATTAACACTGCAATGAAGTAACTGTGAAATTTTCCGAATCACCACACTTGGCGCTTGTTTGGGTCAATGTACCTAACCAGCACATCTTTCAGATTATGGGAGGAAACCAGAGCACCTGGAAGATATCCACGCAGACACGGGGAAAGCGTATAAATTCCACATAGGCAGTGACCCAAGCTGGGAACTGAACCCAAATCCATGGCGCTGCAAAGCAGCAGTGCTAACCACTGTGTCACTGTGTTGACAAACGTGGGAGATTAAGACATACCCACACACAGCAGACCCTACATGGTGACAAACAAGATGGCGTCCACTCACATCCATGCTCGAGATTCATTTTTATACTCGGGGAGGATCAAGTCCTATATTTGGAGGGATTTTTCAAGGATTCAAAGGTTGACTTCTACACTGACACCTACAGTAAAAAATGGTCAGATATGCCCTTGAGGCATTGTAACTGAGAAGGCCACAGGCCAAGAGCAGGTATGGCTCTTTTCTAACTGGCAAAGATACGATGGGCCGAACTTCCTCCTTCCAAGCTGCAAATCTTCCCATGTGGCAATGTATTACGATACAATCAATTGTACTCACCAGTTATAGTTTGTAAGATGTACTCAAATGTGAACTGTCAAAACAGCATGCCATCAAAGGGTATGTTTTGACAGCAGCACTAGAGCTCACTACCAGTCACGTATGCAATCAAGCCCAGAGCATTTTACCCTATCTGTTAGCAAATGCAAGGTTTCACGATTATGACTGCCTGTGATTACTGTGGTGCTTTACAAAGTTTATAGCAGTTGCCACAGAAATGCTGTGTGCTATAATGGTTGTCCACATGAGTGTTTACTGCTGTTACCTTGGAGACGTCTCAGGAATCATAAGAACTGATCTGTTCCAACTAAATCTTCCCAACACTCCCTTCCCTCTGTCATCTCCTCCTCGCCCTGTGATTCCCCCCCCTTTCCCTGTGATTCCCCCCCTTTCCCTGTGGTTCAACCCCTCGCCCTGGGTTCCCCCCCACGCCCTGTGGTTCCCCCCTTTCCCTGTGGTTCTCCCCCACCCCTGTGGTTCTCCCCTCGCACTGTGGTTTCCCCCCCTCGCCCTGTGGTTCCCCTCGCACTGTGGTTTCCCCCCCTCGCCCTGTGGTTCCCCCCCTTTCCCTGTGGTTCCCCCCCTCGCCCTGTGGTTCCCCTCGCCCTGTGGTTCCCCCCCCTCGCCCTGTGGTTCTCCCCTCGCCCGTGGTTCTCCCCTCGCCCTGTGGTCTCCCCTCGCCCTGTGGTTCCCCTCGCACTGTGGTTCCCCCCCCTTTCCCTGTGGTTCTCCCTCGCCTCTGTGGTTCCCCTCGCCCTGTGGTTCCCCCCCTTCCCTGTGGTTCCCCCCCTTTTCCTGTGGTTCTCCCCCGCCCTGTGGTTCCCCTCGCACTGTGGTTCCCCCCCCTTCCCTGTGGTTCCCCCTTTCCCTGTGGTTCCCCCCCTTTCCCTGTGGTTCTCCCCTCGCCCTGTGGTTCCCCTCGCACTGTGGTTCCCCCCCTTTCCCTGTGGTTCCCCCCTTTCCCTGTGGTTCCCCCCCCTTTCCCTGTGGTTCTCCCCTCGCCCTGTGGTTCCCCTCGCACTGTGTTCCCCCCTTTCCCTGTGGTTCCCCCCTGCACTGTGGTTCCCCCCCCTTTCCCTGTGGTTCTCCCCTCGCTCTGCGGTCCCTCCCTCACTCTGTGGTTTCCCTTCACCCTGTGGTTCCTCCCTCGCCCTGCGGTCCCTCCCTCACTCTGTGGTTTCCCTTCACCCTGTGGTTCCTCCCTCGCCCTGCGGTCCCTCCCTCACTCTGTGGTTTCCCTTCACCCTGTGGTTCCTCCCACGCCCTGCGGTCCCTCCTCACCCCGCTCAGGGATCTGTCAGAATCAGTCAGGTTTGGTAGTTTGGCTCTTTGTCCAGTCGAGCATCAGATCTGGGTACTGCATCACAAACGACTGCTAAAGCCAAACTGACCATCACAATTAGCAAGAAATTCAGGTAAACTCTCCCTTGTGGTGGATGGAAAAGGGGGAAAAGTCTTTAAAGATGTACAAAGATAGAGCAGAGAAATGGGTTACGAGGACAAATATCCAAATGGAAATTAGACCTTGACCCTTCCCCCACTTCAGAAAGTAGCCCCCACCTCAGTGATAGTGAGCTTCATGGTTCCATCGACAAGGCTGCTGGGAGATTTCTGCTCAAGGCCTCAGGCAATTTGCAATGGGTCTGAAAACTGCAGATTTGCAGAAAAACAGCGGAGATCTATCCAGGTCTGGCATTGACTGTGGGAAACGCGTGAAGACACAATAGTAAGCAAAATAATCATCCAAATAAGAGTGGCAGAGTCATTAGCTGTGGCTACCATTCCATACAAATGCACACACATAGAAACTCTCACACAAATAAACACATACACAATCTCATACAAATATGGACACACACTAGCACAGTTTTACATTCACACACACACACGCACACATGTTTAAGTTATTTATTGTTGTCACAAGTAGGCTTACATTAACACTACTATGAAGTTACTGTGAAAATCCCCTGGTCACCACAGTCCAGTGCCTGTTCAGGAACACTGAGGTAGAATTTAGCATGACAATTCACCTAATCTGTACATCTTTCAGACTGTGGGAGGAAACTGAAGCATCCAGAGGAAACCCATGCAGAGTTTCGCACAGACAGTGACCCAAACTGGGAATTGAACCTGGATCCCTGGCGCTGTGAGGAGGCAGTGATAACCACTGTGCCACCATGCCACCCCTTATAAACATACACAGAATCTCTCTCTCACACACACACATACATACACAAGGACATACACACAGGTACTCATAGACCTACATAGAGATACATACAGACACAGACACGTACACACACATACACAGTCTTACACATACTCATTAAATAAAAGCAAAATACTGAAGATTTGGAGATCTGAAATGAAAGCAGAAATTTTGGAAAAACACAGCTGGTTTGGAGCATCTACAGGGAGACAAACAAAGCTATTGTTTCATGTCCAACATGATTCTTCTTCAGAAATACTCCAACTATCCAGGACAAAGTAGCCTGCCTGATTTGCATCCCATTTACCACTTTTGACATTCAATCCTGCAGCACTATCAGCGATGTGCATCATCTACAAGATGCACTCTAGCACCTCGCCAAGTCTCCCTCAACAGCCTTCCAAACCTGTGTCCTTTATCACCTGGAAGGACAAAGGCAGCAAATGTACAGGAAAACCACCGCCTGCACGTTCTTCCCCAAGTCACACACTACTCCAACATGGAAATAAGTCACTATTCCTTCACTGTTGGTCAAAATGCTGGAACTGTCTACAGAACAGCACTGGGACACCACAAGGATTACAGTCATTCCTGAAGGAGGCTAATCAGCATTTCCTTAAGGGTATTTGGGAATGAGTAATAAATGCTGGTCTCACTAGTGATGTCTGCATCCTGAGAGCAAATAAAAAAACACACACACATAACACACACATAACACAAATCAAGCTCATAACATATATAGATACACACACATTCACACATATACACATATAAGCTCATAATACATACAGATATACACACAGATACACACGCACAAGCTCACAACATATACAGATACACATATAGATGCACACATACAAGTTCACAACACATACAAATACACATACAGTCACATATGCAGACACACAGCACAGACAGACACACAGGTACAGACATGTACAGGGAAATGCACACTTGTGCACATAATGTCACACACATAGACGTACACAAATAAATATATATATAAACAGACCAATTAGGAGTGCAAATAGGTCATTCAACCCCTCAAGCCTGCTCTGCCATTCCGTAAGATTGTGGCTAATCTGAATGTGGACCCAATTCCACATTTCTCCTACCGCTCCCACCCTTAAAAATGTGAATTGACCCTGACCCCATCACTTTCTGGGGAAGAGAATTTCAAAGACTTGCTAACCCCAAGAGAAAAACATTCTCCTCATCTTCACCTTAAATGGTAGATCCCTTATTTTTCTCGTCTCTCCCACAAGGGGAAACATCCTCTCAGCTTCTGAACAGACACACAGGAAGAAAGAAAATATCCCAATTTCTATAGGGCTTTCCTGAGAACATTCAAAGCACTTTACAGCCAGTGACGTATTTGTGAAGTGTAGGCACCGCTGTAATGTAGCCAAGCAGACAACTTTGCACATAGCAAGGTCACGCAAACAGTCGTGAGATAAGGACCCGCCGCCACATATGTAAAAACACAAATATACGCATGTCATCTGGGACACACAGATACAGACACACAGAAAGAAATACACACTTGTGCTCATAAAGTCACGCACATAGACATGCACAAATAAATATATATACAAATATACAAACAAGGAGCAAGAAGAGGCCATTCAGCCCCTCCTTCAGGACAGGTTTCCAGGCAGCTGAGGCACTCGCCATTGACTGCCAGTGGGATCTTCCAAGAGCGTTCAAGCCAATGGTCGTTTGCCTTGTTCACCTGACCCACTGCCACCAGGGAACACGTCGGGGTCACCTTTAGAGCAACCGGGAGACCCTGCCACTGGGAAGGGCCAGAAATTGTTCCGCTTCCCACTCTTATCCATCATTGCTCAGCCGCCATGTCCAACCTCATTACAGAACAAGCACATTTTTATTTAGTCCATTTTTAAACATTCTGGCGTGAGTGTCACTGACCTGACTAACAACTTTATCAATTGGATGATTCTTGATTGTCAAACAGTCTTATTGCCGATAATGTTCCTCCTGGCTTTTGGTTGCAGCAGTGTCCAGACAATTAGAATCGCAGAGTCCTACAGTGCAGTGCATTCAGCCCATCGAGGCTGCACCCACCATCATCCCAACCCCCGCCCCATTCCCATATATTTACCCTAGTGTGTCCCCCTTACACTAAGGGGCAATTTAGCATGGCCAATCCACCTGATCTGCACATCTTTGAGTGTGGGAGGAAACCAGAGCACCCGGAAGAAACCCACACAGACTCCACACAGACATTGACCTAAGCTGGGAATCAAACCTGGGATCCTGGCACTGTGAGGCAGCAGTGCTGACTACTGTGCCACCCCAAAATTCATTGTTAACCTGGGAAGATTCCAGTCAAATGGTGGAATAATTGATAGAATCCTCTTCCACCCAGGTCCTGCTTCTTTCTGGACCACAGCAGAAAGGTCAACAGCAGACCTCAGGCCGGATTCCCAATAACCTAATCCTGGTCTGATCATCCCCCAGTGACTGGTCTTTGTGGTAGATTTTAGCCTAACCATCTCAACAGGAAATCTGAGGGGCGGCAGGGGAGGGGTTGGGGGAGGGGGTTGGTGGCGATGGGTGAAGTGGGGGGGGGGGGTCACTGTCTCGCAGTACCCCAAAACAACGCCGCATTTTTACTGGGGGGAGGAAATTGGGAAAGAAAAGTTTGCAGATGAAATGTTAAAGCAAACTAACCCCCCTCCCAGTGCAGTATTGAGAGAGTGCTGTATTGTCAAGAGGTCCTGGCTTTCAGCCTCATCTGCTCCCTCAGGTGCATGTGAGAGAAACCAGATGGGATTATCTACCCTCTCACTCCGTCCCCTAATGAAATGCAGATGCTGAGATGGCTGTCCGGAGTAGCGAGAGGACAAAATCAGGAACCAACACTTCAGGGGCTTGGCGATCCGGGGTGCATTGAAGTGGGAATATCAAAGGAAGTAGCTGTGTGGTCATCTGTTGCAGAGAGAAATGTAATGTGGTGGTGAATAATGAGGATGTGCCTTCGAACAAGTAGGTAAGAGGAAGGCCAGAGGGAAAGCTGGCGGTGACGAGAGATATAAACACAGCAGGAACGGGTGACTGGCTAGAGGAGACGGGGAAGGATAATCATGCAGAGCCGTGGCAACACCAAGTGAAATTGGAGAAGCAGTAAGAAGAAGGAAGATGCTAAATGGCATAACTATTATCTTCAGCCGAGGATGTTTAAGTTTCATTACCCGTCTGAACCCAGCTCTCCCGGAGCTGTGTCCCTCTTATTAGCTCCCCCTATCACTGCTCTGCCGATGTTGGTTTCAGCTTATTGGTGTCACAAGTAGGCTTACATCAACACTGCAAAGAAGTTACTGTGAAAATGCTACACTCCGGCATCTGTTTGGGTACGTTGAGGGAGAATTTGGCATAGACAAGCATCTAAGCAGCACATCTTTCAGACAGTGAGAGGAAACCGGGGCACCCGGAGGAACAGACACGAGAGACAGAATGTGCAAACTCTGCACAGACAGTGACCCCAGCCAGGAATCGAATCCGGGTCCCTGGCGCTGTGAGGCAGCTGTGCTAACCACTGCGCCACCAGGCTGGGTAGGAGTACTGAGGATTGTGGAATAAAGGTGGACAAATGAAGCTGAGGTCCAGAACTGCCACAGTTAAAAGTGGAGCAAGCTCAGATGGCTGAACGGCCTCATCCCATCCAAGGGCCGAATCCCTTGTGTTGTTCAGATTCCTCTCTTTCTTCAGCGCTGCCTCCAACCCTCTGATTTTCTCCTTTCTTAGATCACCATTCTCTTCATTTTCTCTCATTCCTTTGTTTTGTACATGTTTTTGTGGATTTATTTCACACTGTGGCTGTTTTCCATTGAAAGGGGATCACGTGGTAGTGACGGACTCTCTATGGTGTGGTTGTGCTGTGCGGACAAGTCCAAAGGGAGCCGTCGGCTGAATAAAGGCAATTGTTACATTTAGAGTGTTCCCCCCACTCCCTGCACCAAGGCTGATTAACACACAAACAGCATTCCAAACATGCTGATTAACCAGCAATGGAACATAACATACATACCCAAAATACTGGAGCGGGATTTTACATTACGGCCCCCCCCCGCCTCAAATCAAACAGCAATTTAAGTGGCATCCACCAGGGGGAGACAGGCCTGGGAGGGGCTATAAAATCCTGGCCATTGTGTCCAACACTCTCTAATACACCACAACCTCTCTGCAACCTCTATCACTTATGGTTCCTTCTCTACCAGAACAGTTCGGAGTGGGCAATTAATGCTGGCCTTGCCAGCAATCCCCACGTTCCAATGTTCATGAAAGTCCCGAGTGGCGAAGTGTTACACCCTCCCCACTACAAAAACCACTGAGAGAGTGCTACACTGCCTTCTGGATGGGACGTTAGGCACAGACCCTGTCTGCTTTCTTAGTTGGACAATACCCCAGTACTCTATGTCACACAGGGGAGTTCTTCCCGGAGTCCTGGCCAATATTAATTGCTCCACAAGTATCAGCATAAACAGATCATCTGGTTATTATCACATTGACTGAGAACGTTGTTGAGTGCAGGTGAACTGACACCTGGATAGAGTGGATGTGGAAAGGATGTTTCCATCAGTAGGAACAACTAGAACCAGACGGCACAAGCTCAGGCACGATCCTTTAAAACAGAGACGAGGAGGAATTTCTTCAGCCAGGAAATGGTGAATCTGTAGAACGCTGTGCCGCAGAATGCAGTGGAGGTCAGGTCATTGAGTGTCTTTAAGAGAGAAATAAATGGGTTCTTGATTAATAAAAGGATCAGGATTATGAGGAAAAGGCAGAAGAATGGGCTTGAGAAAAGAATCAGCCATGATTGAATGGTGGAGCCAAGTGCCCTAATTCTGCTCCTATGTTTTATGGTCTTATGGACACGTTTCCTGCAGAACAGCAATGATGATATTTCGTTGACACACTGCCGGTTGAAACTGCGCTGTGCTGTCCTGAGGTGGTGAACTCTACAATATAAGTGCAATTCTTTTCTTTTACCAACTGGTTTGATTAGCATATGAAATTCCTCCAGTTATTTCTTGATCAGATTCTATCGACGTTACACATTGCCTTGGCTAGCTGTGATTTTGGAGGGTGGGTTTGGCAGGGTAGATAACTGCTGTTTACCTCTGGGCACCTGCATTGCCTGGAGAGCTCTATGGGAGGTCCTGAGCTTATGAAAGTTTTGACGCAGTGCTGGGAACTAAGGCATAAAGTGATCTGACATGTTTAAACCACTGAGATTGGCAATCACTAAAAAAAATCTTTGCTAGATACAGCGAGAGTATCTGGCTTTTTCTTTACTTCTGGTTGAGGCCAGTGCAATGACGAGCTGAAATGCACGGATCAGAAAATGCTCAAACTTTGACTCTCAGTCAAGATTGAGTCAGTTCATCTTAGAAACCCCCACCTGCTAAAAAAATGGTTCGCGTTTATCCTGCCTCTTTCAGAATATCCCAACATATCCCAGTGGTCAGAGGAGGAAGTAAGGTCAATACAATTGGCCTCAGTGTCCTATGGTCCGTGCGTGGAAAAGGCTTCGCACATTTGTCTAAAGCACATCCTGTAACGTTAATTCCAGTACAGCCAGTGTGAATACAAGACTTCTTGTTCCTTCAGCCTTCTGCTAGTTTGCAATTGTAACTGTTCCCGGAACTTGAAGATTGCTGCTCAAATGTTTTAATCAAATGGTTACTAGTCGATAAACTCGAATGAATGCCAGAGCCAAAATCCTCCCCGGCATTAGGTCACCTGTTTCACTTAGTACTTTTAGTATCAAAATTGTAGCCACCAGTAAGTAGGACACGCTTGGGTTTCATAAGAAAAGTTGGACGTTATCTTTTCTTGTGAATTTCTTTGTTTCAATTTCATGCCTCATCTTCCATTGTGCATTGTCCAGCAAAATTTTTAAAATTCATTTTGTGGTACACTGTCAGCATTTATTACCCATCTCTAGTTGTCCGAGGGCAGTTGAGACTCAACCACATTGCTGTGACTCTGGAGTTACATGTAGATCAGACGGGGTGAGGACGGCAGAGTTCCTTCCCTAAACGATATTAGTGAACCAGATGGGTTTTTCTGACGATCAATAGTGGTTTCATGGTCATCAGTAGGTTCTTAATTCCAGATATTTTTTCACTGAATTCAAATTTTACCAACTGATGTGGTGGGATTCGATCCCAGGTCCCCAGGACGTTAACTGAGTTTCTGGATTAATTGTGTAGTGATAATACCACTATGCCTTCGCTTCACCTTTCTCTCATCCTCATTGTAGCACTCTCCCACCCCCTCCTCACTCTATCATTGATTCACTTCCTCTTTGTGACTCCTGTAAACTCTGGAGATCTCTGTCTGAACCTATTTCCCTCCCGACCTCTCTTCACATCTTCAACAGCCTCCTAAGTGTTTACCGTGCAATTTAGCAGATCCTTAAACATCTCCCATTGCTGGCCCATTCTGTCCGGCATTCCCTAATGTTATCAACTCCTCCAGAACTGGAGTCTCCAGCAATGAAAGATTAATCTCTAGGGCATTGATGCAAGAAATATGACAGGGGAAAGGTCATAATGAATGTTACGAAATCTCTGAACATATCATATTTTACTTTATGATACTTCTACAAATTGCCTTGGGATAGTTCATTTCATGAAAAGTTCCATATGATACAAACCTGTTTTGTTAATTAATTACAAAAATATTGGAGATATTAAGAAAAAATAATATTTGACTGAGAGTGGGTGTACAGAAAGACCAATTTAATATGAGATAGATCCATTCAGAAGTCTAATGGCAGCAGAGAAGAAACTGTTCTTGAGTTGGTTGGTATGTGTCCTCAGACTTTTGTATCTTTTTCCCAATGGAAGAAGGTGGAAGAGAGAATGTCCGGAATGCATGGGTCCTTAATTATAATGCTGCTTTTCTGAGACAATGAGAAGTATAAAGTGTCAATGGATGGGAGGCTGGTTTGAATGATGGACTGGACTTCGTTCACGACCCTTTGTAGTTTATTCGATGTTGGACAGAGCAGAAGCCATATCGAGCTGTGATACAATCAGAAAGAATGCTTTCTCTATGGTGCATCTGTGGAAGTTGGTGAGAGTTGTAGCAGACATGCTAAACTCATCGTCTCCTGAGTAAGGCATTGGTGGTCTTACTTAACTATAGAGTCAGTATGGAGAGACCAGGACAGGTTGTTGATGACCTTAAAGTCTAAAAACTTGAAGCTCTCAACCATTTCTACTTTGTCCCAATCGATGTAGACGGGGCATGCCCTCCATTACGCTTCCTGAAGCTGATGGCTATCTCATTCATTTTGTTGACATCGAGGGAGAGATTATTGTCATTGCAACACAAGTCACCGTTCCTTCACTGTCGCTGGGTCAAAATCTTGCAACTCCCTCCTCTGACACCTCTGATTGTGGGTGTATCTACATCACATAGACTGCAGAAGGCAGCTCGCCACCATCTTCTCAAGGGGCAATTAGGGATGGGCAATAAATGCTGGCTTAGCTAGCGATATCCCATAAGTGAATAAAAACAAAATCATCTTCCAAGTGGATATGGCAATTGAGTGAAGGTGGAAGATTTTGAAAGACATTAAAGAATTGCACATTTGATCTTTCTTTCTTAATGAGTTTGACTATGTTCACTTTCTTGACACAGCTGGGAGTCTACCTCAGATCCCCAACTTCATAAGAAGTGAATCAAATTCCTTTACCCTGTAACTCTCTTCAAATGAGATCAATCCCACAACCTGGGCCTCCACATTCCTGAGTCTGAGGCAGCTTCTGGCTGTCCCTTCACGTCCTGTTGCAGAAAGGATTGCCAACTCTAGCTGGGCAATTCCTGGAAGGTTTCATCTCATGGTCTCTGCAACAGCCCAGTTATTGCATCACAAATATTTTTGTAATCAAAAGCCAAAGATTTTTAAAGAATTAAAATTTTAAAAATCCTCTTTGATTTTTCTGGAAGGTAACAACATCACAGTGGGTGGAGGGGGGGGTTAAAGTTGACTTCCTGGAGCCACCAGGGTAATCCAGGAGGGTTGGTAACCCTTTGTGGAGGGTGGGGTAACGTTTCATTTCCGCTCATTTCGGAACTTTTGAACTGCACATTTTCCACTTACGCCCACAGCATTTCAAGCCTGTCAGATTTATTTCAGCAGGATCTAGTTTGGTGATGGTTCCCTGCTCTCACTTTGTTAGCTTAGAACCAAATCCAAAATCGCCTTCCCGCCCCCTCCAGCCCACTCCCACATCTGTTCCCAGATGTCTCGACTCTGGCCGAAGCCCGGAGCAGATTGTTACACCAGACAGAGCCGCCACTTCTCAGAACGGAAAGGAAACTCATTCAGTCTTTTCTCTCTCTCTCTCTCTCCCCTCCCCACGCCCCCGTCCTCCCACACGATCCTCCTTCCCTTCCACTTTCTCTCTCCTTTATCCCCCTGTCTTCACCCCCTCCCTCCTCGTGCTGAACAAGCTGAATCTTGAGGAGACAGAGAGGGAAGCAGAAAGGACGGGCTGGCGCCAGTGACGGAATCGACAAACTTCAGCTGGGGAAGGGAGTGGAGGAGGGGGTAGAAAATTGGCACGGGGTGTTGAAAAGTACAAATCGCAAGCGAAAGGAACTGCGGCGAGGGGGTTAACTGCTGGAATAGGCTGCACAGCTGCAACAGGATGTCTGTATAAAACAATGGTCTATTCTGATACAGGCATCAACAAATCTACGTGAAAGATGATTTATGTATCCCTGTGACAAAAAAAATGAGATGCTGTCATTTCCTTTCAGTAATTCACCTAGGGTGAAATGTATCCAACTCACTCTTCAAGCCAATGAATCCAACCCTTCCCCTGCTCTCACTCAGTTCCAGTCTGCATTTCCCATTATTAACCCCAACCTCACCATCGAGATCTGCCGCAAACACTCGCGTTTGTACAGCGCTGCAGCAATGTAACAGGAGCAAAGTCAGACAAAATAAATTCATTCCCAAAGGGAGATGTTCGTTTTTTTAAATTTTATTTATAAGTGACTATCGCTGTGCTGTGCAGATACATGGATTTGGGCCTGTGTCTGTGGGAGTTTGCGCATTCTCCCTGTGCTTGCGTGGGTTTTCTCCGGGTGCTCCGGTTTCCTCCCACATCCCAAAGATGTGCTCTTAGGCTAATTGGCAAAACAAATTCTCCCTAAATTGTCTCAAATTTGGTTTTTAATCCATAGATCTATAAACATAGACAGGGATCACGGGTAGAGATGGGAACATCGGGGTGGCGGCGCGGGCTCATTGGGCCAAAGAGCCTGTTTCCCGTGCTGTTTTGTTCTTTGTTCTTTGTCATGAGCGTGCTTACATTAACACTGTGATGAAGTTACTGTGAAAATTCCCCCAGTTGCCACATTCCTGTTTGGGTACACTGAGAGGAGAATTTAGCATGGCCAATGTGCCTAACCAGCACATCTTTCAGACTGTGGGAGGAAACAGGAGGAAACCCACGCCAAACTCCACACAGAAAGTGACCCAAGCCAGGAATTGAACCCAAGACTCTGGCACTGTGAGGCAGCAGTGCTAACCACTGTGCCACTGTTCCACGATGTAAAGATGCCGGCGTTGGATTGGAGTGGTAAGAACTCAGTAAGAATTTAGCAACACCAATTATTAATCCAACCGATTTATTTGATAGTAAAAAAGCTCCCGTGTCTTCATCAGGCAAGTGCAGTGTTCTGGTCTGCAGGTTGGATTAATAATTGGTGTTGCTAAATTCTTACTGAGTTCTTACCACTGTTCCACCCCATAGCACAGATGATTAAAAGTTGGTTCATCAAGAAGATTTTAAGAAAGATCTTAAAGAAAGGCAGTGAGTTCGAGGGGGACAATTTCAGAGCTTAGCTCCTAGACAGTCACAGTCCCTAGTGATAAGGGGATAAAAACTGGGAACGCACACAAAGCTGGAACTGGATGAGTGCAGAGATCCCAGAGAACTTAAAGAATGGAGGAGTTTGTGGAGATAGGGGGAGTTTGTGCCAGGCATACAAACAGGATAAAGGACCTCTTTAATGCTTGGCCTTTTGCTCCAAACTAAGGAATTGTAAGTGGATGGGTGCATGAGGCAATGATGATGGAGTTGTTGACAAATTACAGCAATCAATCTCAATCCATTAGTCTACAACCGACCCAGACAGGAGGTGAGGAATTAGCCGCCCTGCTAGAGAGCTTTAGGAACCAATGCCGGGATTCTCTGACCTCCTCGTCACTGTCACTGGGATTTCCCATTGATTCCACACCATACCACCAGGAAACATACAGGGGAGTCCCAATAGGAGGAGCAGAAAATCTCACTGGCATGAAGAGTCAGGAGATCACACCCCATTGATCCAAAGATTGTCCCAAGCATGTTTCATGATGTTCTGCCATTTACTCATGCAGTGTATCCAAAAAGAATAACACATGCAGTGCACAGCCTGCGCACTGGTACTTCAATTCACTGCCCAACCTGCAGGTTTGAATCTGGCTGTCAGCTAATGGGGGCCAGATATTAATCCTGGCTGTTTGCTCTTTCTTGCAAAGAGAGGGCATGGAGAAGATCCCATTTATCAAATCCAAACCAAACTAGTCCAAATAAGCAAAATGGACCAGAATAGAGTCAATGTTAAACTGTGCAATCCAACAGCCTCTATATAACTGTCTATAATTATCTACCAATGGGCCATTCAACTTGATGACAGACAGCGCAGCAACAACTCTTACACAAGCACAGTTTATTTCATCCATTTATCGAACCCATAGAATCCCTTCAACACAGGAGGAGGCCATTCCATCCACCAAGTCTGCACTGAACCTCCAACTAAGCATATTCCCCAGGCTCACCCTCTGCCCTATCCCCTCAATCTCACATATTTACCCCCCTTACCCTCCTAATCTGCACATCTCAGGATAATAAGGAGCAATTTAGCATGGCCAATGCACCTAACCTGCACATCTTTGGACTGTGGGAGGAAACCGGAGCACCCGGAGGAAACCCATGCAGACACGGGGAGAACATGCAGACTCCACACAGACAGTGACCCAGTGTCGGAATTGAACTTGGGTCCCTGGCATTGTGAGGCAGCAGGGCTAACCACAGCAGTGCAATTCATCAAGAAGCAAACATTTAAAACAAATATACTTGAAACAAAATTCTCAGGACAACTTGGGAATAAATGCCAAAAATGTCCACATTCCAGGATTTTTTTTAAATGAAGCTCATCCAACACAACCCTGGAGTATAATCCTCTCCAACATGCGGTTCCTCACACATTGTCCACACTGGGCTTCGGTTAACTAGTCCAAATGTTTATTGTTAATTTCAGTTTATCGTCAGCTGCTCCAAAGATTTGTTTACTTTTCTTGATTTTTTTTCATAAATGTGATCGGTTTGTGGGAACAAGAGGGACCTTTTTGACAGAAAGGGCAAGTTGTTAAAGAGAAAGCATCAAGCTGGAGAGAGGAGGAATGACCCGAGAGTAACAACACTCAGAGCTCCGAGTGGAGACAGATCGAGTTTGCTGGTCGTGGAATGTACCAATAAGTTCATTTGATGTGGATCCACAGGAGCTTTCGAAAGCCACCAATGAAGAGAGTACAGATTAGGGAAAAGAGCTGAAGTATGGTAGAGTTTGAACAAGTCCAGTTCTGCACCATGCCAAGGATATGTTAGAATTGAAGAGAGTGCAATCTGAGTTGGATGCCAGAGTCAATTGTGAAGACAGTTTACACAGACTCAGCCTGTTTTCCCTCCAAACTAACATGAAGGGTGATTTTATCATAACTTTCAAGGCACTAAGAGGAAATGATAGAGTCAATTGAGAGAAACTATTTCCAATTATTGGGGAGTTTAGGAAGAGGTCACAGCATAATCCTTTGGGCCATCATTTTCAGGAGTGAAGTGAGGAATATTTCTACACACACAGGGTGGTAGGAGCCAGATACTCTCTTCATAAATAGGTGATTCTGGGTCACCCATTTTAACATCTCCTCACCCAACATCCCTCACCTAATATTGCTTTCTGCTGATGATGGAACTACATATCTACTGTCTGAGAGAGTGGAACTGCACCCTTGTCTGGGAGAGTGGAATTGTATCTTTATCTGGTGTCTGAGAGGCTGGAACTACACTCTTGTCTGGTTTCTGCATCTGGGGGAATAAAGTAACACCCTTGTCTTGTGTCTGGGATGGTGGAACTACACCCTTGTCTGATATCTGGTGTGTGAGATGGTGGAACCATATATTTGTATGGTATTTGGAGATGGTGGCAATGTACCTGGCCTGGCGTCTGGTGTCTGAATTGCTGTTCCTCAAGCAGGATGTTTGGCCCCAGGAAGTGTATCCTCATGTTGCAGTTTTCAAAAAATAATGATTCGATTCTGACAATTTGTATAAATTGTGAGGTCAAAATTTTCTACTTATCTGTTTGTGTCTCAGGAAAGGAAGCAAAATGATAGATAAGCAATGTTGTTATCACAGATAACCTTTACTTATATCCTTTTCACAGGAAATGGTGCTGGTACAAGTTGTACCGATGTCTCTATGGCAGTGCATTAGCCAGTGTGGGTTCCGGCACTCACAGGCTAAAGGAACCGGGTGTCTATTCCATTTCTGCCTGTTCTTTGTGAGCTGGGTGCGTCTGAAAACATTGAGATTATAGAAAGCAGAGAAATCTGGACAATCCCACAGATGGAAACGTCCCTACCTCAATCCTATCAAACCCCCTTTTCATTTGAGAAGCCTGGAAATGATCACCACTCAACCTTCCCTTTTCTAGAGAAAGGGGCAGCAACCGGTCTTTCCTGATATTTCTAAGCTCTGCTATAATCCGTGTAAGTATCAGTTTTGTCTGTGTCAAAGAACAAAGAACAGTACAGCACAAGAGTAGGCCATTCGGCCCTCTAAGCCTGTGCCAATTACGATGCCTGCCTATGCATTTACAGAGTCCGTATCTCTCCATTCCTATCTGATTCACGTAATCATCTAGATGCCCCTTAAATGCCACTATCGTACCTGCTCCCACCACTTTCCCAGGAAGCATGTTCCAGATATTCACCACCCTCTGTGTAAAAAGCTTGCCTTGCACATCTCCTTGAAACTTTTCCCCTCACACCTTAAGCCTGAGTCCCCTAATAATTGACTGTTCCACCTTGTGAAAAAGCTTCTAACTATCCACTCTGTTCCTCATAATTTCTATCAGGTTGCGCCCCCCCAACCTCTGCTGTTCCAGTGAGAACAAACTGAATTTATCCAACCTCTTCTCATAGTTAATACCCTCCCGACTAGGCAACATTCTGGTCAATTTCTCCTGTACTCTCTCCAAAGCATTCCCATCCTAGTAATGTGGCGACCAGAATTGTCTATAATATTCTAAATGAGGCCTAACTAAGGTTCTGTACAGCTGCAGCATGACATGCCAATTTTTAACTACTGTTACATACTGCTACCATCCATTTTCTCCGACAAACAGTGTTCCTCAAACAATCCAAGTTTCAAACATGTTTTAGAATTTGTACAGCACCCATCTTTCCCTTTCTCCCTTTTGAACATTCAGTTAGCTGAGGAACATCCCTCCACAGCCACCCCCCCCCCCCATCCCCTTCAATTGCATTCAACTTGTAACACTGATGTTCTTAAAGGTACCATGCCCTTACTCAGGGGTTGACGCCTTCATGAGCCTCTCTCCACTCTCTACAGGAACTCAGTGTTTCCTGTCAGTAAAGTGGGGCTGACATCTTGGTGCTTGCAATGTTAATTTTTAGACCATGATGACCCCCGGTGTACAATCAAGGTGGGGAAGAGAGCAGGCTGACCAGAGTTACCAGTTACTGAGCTGTAAACATAGGGAAGTTTATAGGGCCCATTAAAAACAATTCCCTTCAGCAATGTCAACGCCAGTGATTCCAAACTTCCTGTTCCATTTCCTCAGTCTGTGCTATTTTTCCGCCATTTCCATTTTCAAAGTGGAATTCACAATGGGAATTCCACGCCCAACCCCACCCCCAAACTGAGCTTTTTGAGAGACACAGGGATCCAGCGGAGGTGGGGCAGGGGGGGAGGATGTCACGCAGGTCACGGTGAACGCGAGACATCCCTTTTCACCTCGAGCAGAGAGAGATGCAGATGATCTTTCCGACACAAACTTCTCCTGCCCCTGAAACATATGGAGGCCTGATTAATTTAGATGGCTTGTTGGGAACACACCAATCACAAAATTTTATGTCTTCAGTGATACTGAATGAATGCAAGTATGTCACGGTCTCCAGTATTCAGTAAGATGTCACTACTCCTTGTATGAAGAGTCAAGTCATCGATAGACTTACAATCTTGATTGCACTACTTGCAATGACAAAAGCAAACAGTTTCAGTAGTTCTGAGTCAACCCTAACCCAGATGCTGAGTTAGGCAAAGTGCCATGACAGCACCTTCTCTTAATCCAGGTGGCACAGTGGTTAGCACTGCTGCCTCACAGCACCAGGGACCCAGGTTCACTTGCAGCCTTGCGTCACTTTCTGCATGGAATCTGCCCATTCTCCCCGTGTCTGTGTGGGTTTTCTCTGGGTGCTCCAGTTTCCTCCCACAGTCTGAAAGATATACTGGTTAGGTGCTAAATTGCTGCTAAGTGTCCCAAAATGTGTAGATTAGAGACATTACTGGAGTAAATATGTGGAGTTACGGGGATAGGACCTTGGTAAGATGCTCTGTCAGAGTGTTGGTGCTGATCTGATGGGCTGAATGGCCTCTTTTTGCACTGTAGAGATTCTATGATTAATTTATTCTCAGGACGTAGGCAGTGCTGGCAAAGTTGGCATTTATTGCCCACTTTGTTGTCCTGAGAAGGTTGGTGGTGAACCTTCCCTTCCAGGCAATGCAGCCTGTGTGGTAAAGAGTCTCCTAGTTCTTTGGATACAATGGAGTGACTAGCTCGGGGACTTCAGAGAGTGGTTAAGTACCAACCCCATTGACGTGGAATTGGATTCACATATCGGCCATACACGATAAAAGCCAATAGCTTTTTTATCCTTAAATCAGTAATGTAGAATGATAAATATTAACAGGTGGGAGCAGACCATGTCAGTCTTTCCATGCACTAGTAATATCTGCTGGTTTCCTTGCCCATTTGATACTGTCTGGTCTCCTGCAAGGAATTAAAAACTAGATAAAAATACAGGCCAATTTTTGGGGAAAAAAAATCTGGAGAATTCTTTTCCCTGGATCGTGACCCCTGGAATTATAGAATCCCTACAGTGCAGAAGGAGGCTATTTGGCCCATTGTGTCTTCACCAACTTTCTGACAGAGTATCTTACCCAGGCCTACCCCCTTAACCCCACATATTTACCTCTTAATGTACATACCTTGAGATAATAAGAGAATTTAGCACGGCCAATCCACCTAACCTGCTCATTTTTGGAAGGAAACCGGAGCACCTGGAGGAAACTCAAGCAGACACGGGGAGATGTGCAAACTCCACACAGACAGTGACCCGAGATCAGAATTGAACTCGGGTCGCTGGTGCTGTGAGGCAGCAGTGCTAACCACTGTGCCACCTTTCTATTTTATACCTCTTCCTAATTTATTCAGTGGGAACAAACTGTCAGCCAGAACACTCTTCATCATTAGAGGCAGCCGCACAATGTGGGGCTGGAGTTATTCAGGAGGCAGGCTGACTTGGACTGCGCGGCTACCAATCAGCCGACTGTTTCTTTGTCATTGTGGTTCAATTCTACAGAACCAAAGAAAATTTACAGCTCAGAAGCAGGCCTTTTGGCCCTTCTTGTCTGTGCTGAACTATTTTTTGCCTAGTCCCATTGACCTGTATTTGAACCATATCCCTCCACACCCCTCTCATCCATGAACCTGTCCATGTTAAAAGTGACCCTGCATTTACCACTTTATCCTGCAGCTCATTCCACACTCCCATCACTCTCTGTGTGAAGAAGCACCCCCCCCCCCTCATTTTCCCTTTAAACTTTTCCCTTTTCACCTTTACCCCATGCCCTCTGGATTTTTTCTCCCCTAGCCTCAGTGGAAAAAGCCTGCTTGCATTCACTCTACCTGTACCCATCAAAATCTTATAACTTCTATCAAATCTCCCTCATTCTCATTCTCAATTCACAGCCCTCTTCACCGATCTGTCAGGATAGCTGGTCTTCAAGGTCTCAGCTCGCATAACACGGGCTGACATCACCTGTACAGTGCTGAAGGAGGGCCACATTGTTGGAAGAGCTACTCTTTGGATGAGGAATATAAAATATTTTATTTCAAAGGGCTGGGAGTCCCTTGTCCTGGACAATGCCAGAATCATTTACCTTGTCGCTGTTTGTGGGAGCTTCTGTGCACAGATTGATTGCCAAGTCCTACCCAACACATTTAATTGGCTGTAAGGCACTTTAGGATGTGCTGAATGTGCTACTTAAATGCAAGCTTTCTTCCTTATTCCGACAGCTGCTGTTAAAAGAGTCTGATACTCGGGGCATTACTGGGGTGTATACATGGAGTTATGTGGATAAGATGCTCTGTCAGAGAGTTGGTGCAGGCTTAATGGGCCAAATGGCCTCTGTCTGCACCGTAGGGATTCTCCGAATCTATTCTATTTTATGAATCATCTCCATCCTTTGAACTTTCACCAATGTGTAATTTTGCATTCCCAATAATCATGTTTCCCACCGCCAATCCAATCCATTCCTGGGACTGGGAGTAATTATGTAAATAGCTGCCCCTGAGAATTGCGCGTTATTTGTACTTCATCATCCTGCCTGGTGGGAGTTACACCAGTCCCCAGCCGTTTACAGCTGGTTAAATTTATAAAGCTTTCTCCTCTGGCCTCCATCGGTGGAGTCCTCTTAGCCAACATTCATCCCTCAACTATCATCACTAAGAACAGATTACTGTCTGTGGCACAGAGTTACTGCTGCATTTCCAACATTGTAACAGAGGCTTCAGAAGTACTTCCCTGGCTGAAAAAGGCTGCAAGAAGTCTCACAACACCAGGTTAAAGTAAATTAAAACCAATTAAACCTGTTGGACTTTAACCTCGTATTCTTACCCCAGTCCAATGCCGGCATCTCCACATCATGAAAAACAGTGGCACAGAGTTACTGAACAGGGCGCCTGCTTTCAAAGAGCTGGCAGGCTGCGCAAAAGTGCCTTCAATGTGGCACAGATGTTTCAGGTCGCCAAAAGCCAGAAGTCCACATTTGGGCACCAGGGGGCACTCTTGAAGGGTGGGGGGGGGCATTGTCTGGGACAAAGCTTCTACGTCTTGCGTCTGCTGGAGTTTGAGTGCTCGCTGCTGATCTTAAATCAAACGTTCTGTTCCTCGGCTTTAAGCACCCTCCCCCACCTCCCTCTTTGCCCTCTCCCTCCTACTCCTCACTTCAAAAGAATGTTTTGTCTTTTTGAATAAAAGGAATGGAATATCCTTCCTCTTTAACACCTACACATTTCCAGCCCCAGCAGTGAAAGCATGTTTCCTGGGTGTTGTTCGAGCAGTTCCTGTTCTAGTTACCTGTTGTGAAATTCTATCCGGCTGACGGCAATTAGATACCTGAAGGGTCAGGTTCTGCTGATGCCTTGGCCCTCCCCTCTCCTCCCATCCTCTCTCCTGAAGGCACCAACGCTTCTTGGGGTGTCACATAGAACATAGAACATAGAACATTACAGCGCAGAACAGGCCCTTCGGCCTTCGATGTTGCGCCGACCAATTAGGAAAAAGCAATGACCCTCTAACCTAAACCATTCCCTTTTCATCCATAAACTTATCTACTAACCTCTTAAACGCCACCAAACTTGACGCATCTACAACTGCAGCAGGCAGGGCATTCCATACCCTTACCACCCTCTGGGTAAAGAACCTACCTCTGACATCCGTCCTATAACTACCACCCCTTAATTTAAAGCTATGTCCCCTCGTGCTAGCTTTCTCCATCCTAGGAAAAAGGCTATCACTGTCCACCCTATCTAAACCTCTAATCATCTTATATGTTTCAATAAGGTCCCCTCTTAGCCGCCTCCTTTCTAACGAAAACAACCTCAAATCCCTCAGCCTCTCTTCATAAGACCTGCCCTCCATACCAGGCAACATCCTGGTAAACCTCCTCTGTACCGTCTCCAATGCCTCCACATCTTTCTTATAATGTGGGGACCAGAACTGCACACAACACTCCAAGTGTGGCCGCACTAGAGTTTTGTACAGGTAATGGCGTTCCTTCACAACATTTAACAAGTGTGAGGGGGAGGTTTTTGGTAGGTGCTTGGAATGCGCTGCCAGGGATGATGGTGGAGGAAGACATGATAGGGGCGTTTAAGGGGCTTTTAGATTTGCACATGAGTATGTAAGTAATAGAGGGATATGGATCAAGGGTAATCAGAAGAGATTAGTTTAATTGTGGGCCGAAGGGCCTATTCCTGTGCCATACGGTTCTATGTGCTAAGCATTTAAATGAGCACTTGAAATGCCACAGCATTGAAGACAATGGGTCAAGTGCTGGAAAATAGGATCAGAGATGTCCAGCACAGCTATGATGGGCCAAAGGGCCTCTTTTTCTGCTATGATTCTCATCCTAATTGGATGATTTGTCAGCAGACTATCCGGCTTTAGTGTGCATCTCACCTGAGTTCCTGCGCCCACCTCCCAGTGAGGGTCAGCAATGGTGAGCCCGCCAGTTTGGTACCAAACTCAATGGTAGCATTTTGCAGCCAAAATGGGATCAAATCTGGGTCGTTCCTGAGCTCTGAGGCTCAGTACCTGTGGCCGGAGACACAGTGAGCTGAAAACACAACCGTTCACAGACACATTCCCCAAAGCAACTGGCAAAGACAAACCCTATGTTTAACCTCTCAAAGGGTCAAAGGCTCAGAGTGAGCCTTCAAACGGTTAAAAAACGACGTGCAACTTTTAAATGAATGAGTTGCGGTGCTAGGGGAAGGAGAGGGTTAATGGCTGTGGGCCAGGCTGGTTGACAGAGTGCAGGAGAGGGGCCTGTTTGGGGTGAGGGCCAGCTGTTGGCTGCAGCCCAGCACTGGGAGGGCATCGCATTCCATTCCAGCTTCCTGCCTTGTGAGAGAGAGACTTCTTTCAGCTTCGCAGTCTCAACAGCTGTATCCGAAATCCAACAGCACTTCCTCCTCCCCCCCAGTGACATGGCCTCGCTGTGCTTAAGGCCCGCAAGGGCAGTCCCGGCCTCCCCTCCGCTCTTCCAGCCTAGCAATGGCTGCCTTCGATTGTTCGCCATGGCCAAAGACTCCAGCTGTAATCAGACATTGCCCTGGAATTTCCCCGAATGCCGGGTCATGCTTATTATAAACACATACTCTGTTTATGTGTAAAGTAAATTTCACTCACTTATCTTTGAAACAGAATTACACAGAATGTAGAACACAGAAACAGATCTTTCAGACAGGAGCCTGAGCCAGTCCCTAGGCTCCACACAAACCTCCTCCCACTCCTGCTTTATCTCAATTTATCTGCACATCCTCCATATTCCTTTCTCCCCTACATTGCCCCCTCTTCCCTCCCTCCCTCCCCCAATCACCTGGCTTCATATGGCTGAAAATTGCATAATCTAGCTACTCTCTAGATAAAGAACTTTCTTTTCATAGAAACTGCAAGCAGGAGGAGGCTATTCGGCCCTTCGAGTCTGCTCCGCTATTTATTTTGATCACAGCTGATCATTGAATTCAATATCCTGATCCCCCTTCCCTTCCATGTCCCTTGCTCCCTTTAGCTCCAAGACGTATATCTAATTTCTTCTTGAAATTACAGTGATTTGGCCCCAACTACTTTCTGTGGGAGTGAATTCCACACATTCACCACCCTCTGGGTGAAGAAATTTTTCCACCTCAGTTCTAAAAGGTTTACCCCTTATCCTAAAACTATGAGCCCTGGTTCTGGACTCCGCCACCATGGGGAACATTCTTTCTGAACCCACTGTGTAATCCTGGTGAAATTTTATTACCCTTGTTGGATTTATTAATGACGATTCCCATAACACCACACATTTACTATGGCTAATCCACCTAAGGAGTAATTTAGCATGGCCAATCCACCTAACTTGCATGTCTTTAGGCACAGTGGCACACTGGTTAGCACTGCTACCTCACAGTGCTAGGGGCCTGGGTTCGATCCCTGGCTTGGGTCACTGTCTATGCTGAGTCTGCACATTCTCTCTGTGTCTGCATGGGTTTCTTCCAGATGCTTCAGTTTCCTCTCACAGTCTGATTAGTTAGACTGCCATTAGTTATGGCAGTCTAATGGCATATTAGTTCTGCCATTTACTGTATATTTCCATTCTGTATTAGATCTTCCAACATGCATTACTTCACATTTGTCCAGATTAAACTCCATCTGCCATCTCTCTGCCCAAGTCTCCAACTGATCTATAT
This sequence comes from Sphyrna mokarran, assembly GCA_024679065.1. NCBI lineage: Eukaryota > Metazoa > Chordata > Chondrichthyes > Carcharhiniformes > Carcharhinidae > Sphyrna > Sphyrna mokarran. The sequence goes on along the minus strand of JAGIQG010000028.1, from coordinate 14,481,239 downwards.
CCTGCTGTATCCTCTGATGGTCCTCATCACTATCCGCAAATCCACCAACTTTTGTGTCATCTGCAAACTTACTAATCAATCGAGTTACATTTTCCTTCAAATCATTTATATATATTACAAACAGCAAAGCTCCCAGGCCTGTTTCCTGAGGAATGCCACTTGACACAGCCCTCCATTCAGAAACACACCCTTCTACTGCTACCCTCTGTCTTCTTTGACTGAGCCAGTTTTGTATCCACCTCTCTGATCCTATGCGACTTCACCTTCTACACCAGTCCGCCATGAGGGACCTTATCAAAGGCCTTACTGAAGTCCATGTAACAACATCCACTGCCCTTCCCTCATCAATCATCTTTGTCGCTTCTTCAAAAAACTCAATCAAGTTCATGAAATACAACCTCTCCTTCACAAAACCTGTGGTCAAACCAAAGTTTTATTCAGGCTTAATATAGCTTCCCTTCTTTTCAATTCTGTCTCCCTGGAAGTCAGCCTCCATGCTTTATTTGCTTGCAGCTTTTATGGCCTTGTTAGCACTGCTGCCTCACGGCGCCAGGGACCTGGGTTCAGTTCCGGCCTTGGGTCACTGTGTGGAGTCGGCACATTCTCCTCGTGTCTACCTGGGTTTCCTCCGGTACTCTGGTTTCTTCCCACAGCCTAAAAATTTGTGGATTAGGTAGATTGGCCAGGCTAAATTAACCAGGCTAAATTAACCCTAGTGTCAGGGACATAACTAGGGTAAATGCATGGGGTTGTGGGGATAGGGCCTGGGTGGGATTGTGGTCAGTGCAGACTCAATGGGCTGAATGGCCTCCTTCTGCACTGTAGGGTTTCTATGTTTCTATGACAGGTTCCAGTTCCCAATTGGCTATTGCTGGTGTGTGAAAGTAAGTTCTGTTGGTCGGCTGCTCACCCATGATAAGAATCATAGCTGTAGTTGCTGTCCCCTTTCAGAGAGTGAACGTTGGAAAGGTCATGTGATTTGATTGGTCAATGGAAAACATGCGTGTGGATCTTGCTGCAGAGTGTGGGCATTTGCAGAGTAAGTTTTAACGTTTTGTCACAAATAAGGCTTACATTAACACTGCAATGAAATTACTGTGAAATTCCCCGAGTGGCCACAGTCTGGCATCTGTGTGGATCAATACACCTAACCAGCACGTCCTGCAGACTGTGGGAGGAAACTGCAGCACCCGGAGGAAACCCACGCAGACACGGGGAGAACATGCAAACTCCATACAGACAGTGACCCAAGGCCAGGATCCTGTAGCTGGTGTCGTTAACACCGGGGAAGCACACTGTTTATAGTTACCTGCTGGTAAATAAATTGTTATTGTTCATTATATTAATGCCAATCCTGCAGCTATTACAACAGCTAGGGCCCCAGATCCCAGCACCAAATCTCATGTCCACTTGCTGTTGTGGAGCGAGGTGTCCTGATTGTAACTGGAAGTACCAATCCCAACCATTGGACACCCCCCATCTCCACACTTCCCAAATCTGAGTAACAAAGGCCCAGAGAGTGGCACTGACACTGATCCCATCTAGTAAACTAGGTGTCAGCATTTGCAGACTTTCCCTGTGTTTTATGAAGCTGCAAGCATTAGTCCTGGGCAGGATGGAGATGTTTGAGTAATTTCCCCATCAATCACACCAAACAAGAAGTCTGGGGTTGATTGCACAGATATCGTTTGCCTATAACTATCCTCCACTGACTGCATTTCACTGGGGAATGAATTCCCCTTTAATAGACTTGTTTCCAGAAGGACAGAATTGAAAAGAAGGGAAGTTACCTTAAACCTGGATAGAAGTTGGGTTAAACCACACTTGAATTATTCTGAACAGTTCCAACTCCACATTACAAAATGGACTCAAACGCAGCAACAACAACTTGCATTTATGTAGCACCTTTAGCAGGTGTTTCACAAAAGTCTTATCAAACAGAAACTGACATGGAGACATTAGTACAGGTGACTTGGTCAAAGAGGTGGGGCGGTCTCCGAGGTATGATATGACTCAGAGTTGGTGCTGAGTTTGCTGTAACTCATTTCAGGCTGCATAAATAGACTCTGTTTGTTGTTTGCTGTAAAGTGAAGCCCCGCCAAAAATCCTCCTCCACCTCATTGGCTGATACAGTGGCGGTAACGTCCATTTGTGTTCTGTCCCTCTTTTTGATTGCACTGAATGTTTGTCCTGTTCAGTAGATCTCTACCAATCTCCAAAGACAGAGCAAAGGAGCACCACATGGAGGATGACACCCCAATGTTACTCAAAAAGGAAATGCATACTAGGCAATGTTCCACTTGTAGAATCTTACAGCAAGGAGGAGGCTTGTGCCAGAGAGCTATCTGATTAGGCCCACTCTCCTACTCATTCCCCATCGGATATTTATCCAGGTCCACTTTGAAAGTTGCCATTGAATCTAAATGCACCAGCTTTGTCCACAATGCATTCCCAATCACAAGTCACTGTGTGAAAAACCTTCCCTCAGTTCCCTTGCTTTGTGCCAATTACTGTAAATCTTTGTGTCCATCCTGCCAGTGCTGATGATTTCACTCTATCTACCCTCACAAAACCTCCTAGCCTTTCTATTAAAACTCTGTTCTGCTCTGAACAGAACAATCCAGCTTCTAATCTTTAACCCCCGGTACCACTCTAATAAATTTTCCTAAGCCCTGTCTGTGGCCTTGCCACCTGCGCTAAAGTTGCGGTGCCCAGATGTGGAGGCTGAAGTATTAGCAGTGATTTATAAAGATTCCGCATAGTTCCTTTCACATGGTGATATGACCTGTCATCACCCTGTTTGTGCAGGACAGGCTTAGGGAGCCCCTGAGTACATCGTGTCTGACGGATGTCATTTTGAATCAAGATTCTGGGGAAGGACTGAGGGGAACTTTCCTCCCACGTTGAGGTCAGTGAGAGGCGTTGAGTTCTCAATGAGCAAACTGAGATAAAGATTCCAGTGTGCCACAAGCTCTCTCTCTCTCTACAGCAAACACTCCCAGTCAAATGTTATCTCTGTCGGGGAGTTGGAGAAGGCAGGGGAGGAGGGAGAGGCTATGCAAGGCTGTGTGTGAACCCCTGCCAGGTTCGTCATTCACAGCCAGCTGCTGACCACAGATAACTTCTCAACGCCTTTCCTTGACGGTTTTACAAGCTGAAATTAAGCACTGGGAGAGATAAGCCAGTTGTCATTACACCCTCTTTAAACATTTTCTGGCAGTCAATGTTGGTTCCTCTCCGAGTCAGCTGTGGCACAGTGGGTAGCACTCTCGCCTTTGAGGCAGGAGGGTCTGGGTTCAAGTCTCGCTGTCACTAGGCCTTTTACTGAACACAGACTCTAAGCTGGCCCTGTGGTGCTGTTCTGAGCCAGTACGGAGCTGACTTTCGGGCAAGATGTTAAAGAAAGGCCTCATTCACAAATGATACCATGGCACCATGTCAAAAAGGAGCTTTCCCGAATGTCCCAGCCAATATTTATCACTCAAGTAACAACTGAGAACAGATTATCCGGCCGTTATCGTATTGCTGTACATTGGGATCATACTGTGCTTCAGAAAAGTACATCACTGACTGCAAAAAAAACCTGAGATTATGAAAGGGAATCTTGAGAATTGTGAGGTGGCACAGTGGTTAACATTGCTACCTCACAGTGCCAGGTTTGATTCCCGGCTCAGGTCACTGTCTGTGTGAATTTTGCTCAATCTTCTATTGTCTGTGTGGGGTTCTTCCAGCTTCCTCCCACAGTCCAAAAAATGTGCTGGTTGGGTACATTGGCCATGCTAAATTCTCCCTCAATGTGCGCCGTAGTATGGTGACTAGAGGATTTTCACAGTAACTTCATTGCAGTGTTAATGTAAGCCTACTTGTGACACCAATAAATAAATTTAAATAAAAACTTAAAGTGTGCACAGTAAGAAGTCTCACAACATCAGGTTAAAGTCAACAGGTTTATTTGATAGCCCGAGCTTTTGGAATGCTGCCCCTTCACCAGGTGAGTGACTTTAACCCGGTGTTGTGAGACTTCTTACCGTGCCTACCCGAGTCTGACCTTGGCATCTCCACATTAAAGTGTGCAATAATGCATTTGGACAGGTCAAATAAAGGATACAAATTTGATAGGATAATGAGAAATAGGAACAGAGGGGCCTGGGAATGCATTCCATAAATTCCTGAATGCAGCAGGACAGGTAAATAAAGGTGGTTACTAGGGCATACAGGATGTATAGAGCTAAAGGGCAAGGGAAGTTATGCTGGGACTGTATGAAATTCTGGTTAGACCATAATTAAAGTGCTATGTACAGTTCTGGTCACTGCAATGCAGGAAGGGTGGGACCATACCAGACAGATTTAGGGAAGGACATCGCCAGGGCTGAAGAATTTTAGCGCTGAGAAGAGATTGGATAAGCTTGTGGCTGTTTCACTTAAAAGGGAGGAGGCTGAAGGGAGATTCAGTTGAGGTGCATAAAAGAATGAGGAACCTAGAGAGAACAGAGAGGAGGACATATTTTCCCCTCTGAACAGAGGTCAATAATCGAGGACATAAACTCTAAAGGAATTGGATTAAGAATTAGAGGGGAGTTGAGGAGAAATTCTTTTCACCCATAATGTTGCGGGTATCAGGAATTCACTGCCTGAAGTGATGTTAACTGCAGAGATCCCCATCATATCGGAAATACACGCTGTTAAATATTGAAATTTTACAGACCCACGCACCAGCAACTGGAAAGTGGGATTAGGCTGGATAGTCTTTCTTAGCGGATGGATCGAATGGCCTCCCTCACTGTGTAAGTATTCTATGTTTCAATGTATAAACACATGTTTCTTGTTTTTGGTGATTAGGAAAATGACAAACAGCAAAGTTTTTATCGTCATGGAAATCATATTGTCACTCCCACAATGCATTGTGGGGAAATGCATCTCCAAATGCAGCACTGAGTCATAAAAACCCCAGGATGGGATCCCAGCGGATCACAGCTACTGGATCCCACATGGGACCCCACTCATTAGAACTACTGGATCCTGAACAGGGGTTCCAGTGCATTGGAGCTACGGGATATCAAATGGGATCCAAGCTTATTAATGCAACTGGATTCTCAATAGGATCCCAGCAGATTACCATTAAAGCTACTGGATCCTACTACCCACAATACCATGCATTTTAACTTCTCAAAACAACGGGTTGAATTTTAACCTGATGTTGTGAGATTTCTTATTGTGCTTATCCCAGTCTAACGCTGACAACTCCACATCTTGTATAATTATTCCACTGCTTTCCAAATGCTCTGCTATGAAATCCTGGATAATGGACTCAACTTCCCTTCTACCAATGTTAGGCTCACTGGCCTATAGTTACCTGTTTTCTCTCTACCTCCATATTTGATTAGCGGGCTTACATTAGCTATTTTCAATCAGTAAGAACCAACCCAGAGTCCAAAGAATTTTGAAAAATGACCACCAATGGATTCCAGGGCCAATTCCTTAAGTACTCTGGGATGAAGATTATCCTGGAGATTTATCCGCCTTAAATCCCATTAATTTCCCCAAAACTATTTCTCGACTAATACTGATTTCCTTCCGTTCCTCACTAAAACATATGTTTCTCAGAACTTCCACGATATTATTCATGTCTTGCTTTGTGAAGTCTGAAGCAAAGTACAAATGTAATTCTTCAGCCATTTCTTTACTCCCCATTTCTGACTGACATTCATTTGTGTCAATCTTTTTCTCTGTACATATCTCCTGAAACTTTTACAGTCGGTTTTTTATGTTCTCCGCCAGCTTACTTTCATCCCCTTCTTAATCAATTCCTTCGTCCTCTTTTGAATTTTAAACTGCTGCCAATCCTCAGATCTATTGCTTTTTCTTACAATTTGTATGCTTCTTCCTTGAATTTGATACTATCTCTCATTTCCCTTGTAAGACATGGTTTGGCCACGGTTCCCTTTCTACTCTTTTGCCAAACAGGAATAAACAACTTTGAGATTGAGATTTGTGTGAGATTTAGCCCACCAATATTGAATATCCTAGGCACACTGTCTGGTTTCAGATGTGGATGCCTGCTCTATGTGGGACTATATCCCAGGCAGGAATTAGCGATGGTGCCTGGGGAAGGTTTATGGATGTTCTGAAAGGCGGAGAGACAGAGGCGGAGAAATAGAGACAGAGAAGCAGAAGATTTACAAGGGAATTCTAGAGCTCAGGATGAAGGTACAGCAGCCAATTGCTGGAAGAATGGGAATCAGGGATGAGCAAGAGGCCAGATTGGGTCAGTGCAAATATCTTAGAGATTGTCCAAAGAGAGAGGAGTGAGGGGCTTGAAACAAGAAGAAGAATTTTAAGATCAAAGTGTTACCTGCGGCCAAGTCAGTGAGCATATGGGCAAAGGGTGAGCAGGACTTGGTGTGAGCTATGATACCCACAGCAGAGCTGGAGATAAACTCACATTTACATAAGATAGGAAGGTTTCTCTCCATCTTCAGATAAGCAACCAGCTTTAACCCAATCTGGGCCAAGACACGTAGAATCATACAGAATGTTGGGCCATTCGACCCAATTGGTCCATACTCGATCCTTCACCTTTCATTACCAAATCCCATCATTATAACCTTCTATTCCTTTACCCCCTGGTGTAGTTTCCTAATATCCCCTTAAAGACATCTTAAAGACATCCACACTATTTGCTTCAACACCCCCTCATGGAAGCCAGTTCCACATTCTTATCATTCATTGCATAAAGACATTTCTCCTGAATTCCAACGGAATTTATTAGTAATTATTTTGGATTGATTTTTTTCTTTCTTTTTATTGATTCATGGGACATGGGTGTTGCCAGCATTTATTGCCCTCCCTAGTTGCTAGAGGGCAGTTGAGAGTCAACCACATTCTGTAGCTCTGGAGTCGTATGTAGGCCAGATCAGGTAAGGACAGCAGATTTCTTCACCTGAAGGATATTAAAGTTTAACATTTATTTATTAGTGTCACAAGTGGGCTACATTAACACTGCAGTGAAGTTAGTGTGGAAATCCCCTGGGCAGCCACACTCCAGTCTTGTTCAGAGAATTTAGCATGGCCAATTCACCTAATCAGCATGCCTTTTGGATTGTGGGAGGCAACCGGAGCACTTGTAGGAAACTCACAGAGACACGGGGAGAAGGTGCAGACTCTGCACAGACAGTAACCCAACCGGGAATCAAACTGGGGTCCCTGACACTGTGAGCTGCAGCACTAACCACTGCTCCACCATGCCATCCATAGTGAATCAGGAGGGTTACGGAACAAAATGGGTTTTTCCCGACAATCGACAGTGTTTTCACGGTCATCAGTAGATGCTTAATTCCAGATACATTTTACTGAATTCAAATTCTACATCTGTCGTGGTGGGATTCGAACCTGGCTCCCCAGAACATGATCCCTGGTTCTGGTCCCTAATCCTAACGACGTCTATCACACTCCAAGGGAGAAATTTTCCATCGTGGGGGCTGGAAAGTCCCAGCCCAGCTTCCTCCTGTCTGGAGGAAAGGGCCAGTGTGTTTCAGCCTGGGTAATGGATCCACTCAGTCCTCCTGCAATCCCTCCGGTAAATCTCATTTTGCAACTTCCTCAATGTCCCTAGATCCCTTTTATAAGATGGAGATCGGAGATGTACACCATAGTTGCTAAGACTGCCAAAGGAACAACACTTCAAAGATATTTCATTGGTTATCAAGTACCGTGAGATCCCTGGAGAATGTGATAAGGACAGATAGAAATACCAGTTCTCCATTTTTTTATTTCAGAGTAAAGCCAAATCAGCAGCAGATTCGCAGAGAAAAGGGTTAACATTTACTTTCCATCTGAATCGCTGACTACATGCCGTCGTTTGAACTTTCCAAAGGAAATGAATCCCAGAGGAAGAGGTTAGTCAGTGGGATTTGAGCAGCTACAAAATGCCACGGCCAATCAAATGAAGCTTAAGAGATTGTAAAGGAAGAACGAGGAGAGGGCCTTTGAGTTGAGTGAGCAACCTTCCAGGATTGCCCTGGAATTTAGGAATTAAAGATTAATCTTCTGGGACACTACTGCCAGGAAAATCTGGCACAGGAAAATCACAGGCACATTGGAAAAACAAACACTTCCCACATTTTCTTCGAATATTGTTGTTTAGCATTTGTTACCTGATCAAAAGGCCATTTGACTCACACTATTTCAGTTGGATAATGAAGATTCTCTGAGCTCTCTCTCTGTGAGGGGAGGTGGGACTCAGTGAGAATGTGTCCGGTAGCTATGGAGACAACTGCAGTATCGAGGCCAGAGGCCATGTATGAAACCTCCAGTAATCTGTCCAATCAGAGTTGGCAACCCCAATCCAAGGTCCAAGGTCGAAGTACAGGAATCATGGACTCAGGGGTTAGACCCCAGATGCTGAGAAATGAGCATTTCATAGAATCATCGAATCCCTACAATGCAGAAAGTGGCCGTTTGGCCCATCGAGTCTGCACCGACCCTCTGGCAGAGTATCTTACCCAGGTCCTCTATCCCACCATGTCCCCATAATCCCCTCAACATATATACTATGGTTAACCCCCCCCCCCCCCTAACCTACCTATCTTGGGGCGTTGAGGGGCAATTTAGCCTGGCCAATGCACCTAACCCACACATCTTTGGAGTGTGGGAGGAAACCGGAGCACATGGAAGAAACCCACACAGACATGGAGAGAACGTGTAAATTTCATACAGACAATAACTCAAGACCAGAATCGAACTCGGGCCCCTGGCATTGTGAGGCAGCAGTGCCAACCACTGTTGGGGGTTGAGGTGTTGAACTCCCCTGATTTTCTTTAATTATATGCGGTCCTTTGCACCCGTTTGGGCTGGACTTGGTTTAACATCTCACCTGAAGTATCACACCTCTGACAGTCCAGTGCTCCCCTCAGCACCACACGGGAGAGCCAGCCTACGTTCCACATTCCAGCCTCTGGCAAGTGACTTGAACCCACAGCTGACTGAGCCTTGGCTTACACCTAAACTGCAACTGTCCCCGAGATCGAAAGGCTTCCCGTTGATTAAAGCCATTCAATAAAGGAGTAGGTCAACTAGAGTCCAAAGCAACAGAAATAGAATACAATCTATTGGAATGCTGTACAATGGGAAGAGGATTCAGTCTCTCGGAACAGTATTGTGATCATCAATAATTTCTGAAGCTAAGCTTTCCTATCCATCTCCAACTTTTCTCCCCTGCCCGCTGTCACTAGTTTCCCCATTGGATCAAGGTCATTACTGATTACTGATAACATCGGAGGGCCATACAGGATGAGTTGGGTCGAGTAGGAAATGAATTGTTCCTCTTGGAATTCTCCTGAATGGGATGTGATTTGGTCCATTGGAACTCTGACCACTGTTACGGCTGAATGAGAATTTGAGATGTTTCCAGGCTACAATACAGAAGAATGTTAATGTTTCTGAAACGTGCCAGAGAGTGTGAGCTAAAAGCAGCCACAGTGCGGGAATGCAAACAATACATGTTGCGAGTTTACTGTTATTCTCCTGGTAAACACACTGCTGGATCGCCAAGACATATTCTTCTCTGGTCAGACTGCAGCTGAAAAATGTCAAACTCAAGGGTCCCTTTATGCTAGAGTCAGGATTTTTAGATTCTCTCTAAAAATAACAATGACCAGCGTGTGTCTCAGTCCACTTAACCATTTGAGTATCGCGGCAAACAACTCAAAGATGAGACTTCCCATAACTGCAATAGTGCACTCATCCGCAGCTCATTTAGGCTTGATTCAAGATGTTCCTGGAGGAAAGAAACCCTGGAACCACCACACCCCCCTCCCCTAACCTCCCCCCACCACACACACATATCCCCCAACACCCACCATGCACACACACATACTTACTCACACACACACTCACGCACAGTTACACACACTCACACACACACACTCACAAACACTCACGCACACTTACACACACACACACACACTTAACACACACACACCACAATACACACACAAACACTCACGCACACTACACACACACACTTACACACACACACTCACAAACCCTCACGCACACTTACACACACACACACACACTTACACACACACACACAACACACACAAACACTCACGCACCTTACACACACACACACATACACTTATACACACACACACACAAACACTCACGCACACTTACACACACACACATACACACTCACGCATACTTACACACACTCACACACAAACTCACACAAACACACACACACACATACTCACACACACACACACACCGTACACGTGCACACTCTCTCACACAGAGACTGAATGACCTTTATCTTTGATGCAGCTTCTTCAAGCTGTGCATAGATCCTTGGAAACAATCTCCAATTGTCACTGCACGTGGAAATTCTACCTTCCCCGGTATTGTGAAGGATGGCTCTGGCCACATTGTTATGGAACACACCAAGGCCTGTGCCTTACACCTACCTTCTGGAAAAACATACGCAGAGAAACACCTTTCACCACAAGTCCATCAGGCAGTAGTCTACACATAACACCCTAGAGGCCATCCGGGAAAAGGAGAAGGTGGATCCTGTCAGCGATTCCCTGAGCAGATTGTCAGGATCATCTGGCAGAATGCCTCATCATCAGAACTTTCAAACAAGCACCAAGATCGAGCTTAGCTGATGGTGAGAAAGGCTTTCCCCCTATCAGGTCCATCGTACATGACTGGAGTCTTACCCCCATCTGCATGTTGCCCTCGAGGAGGCTGTGATGAGGAGGAGACTATTGTCCATCTCCATGTGGAATGAGCCTTGGCAAAAAAGGTCCAGAGAGAGTGGAGATGGTTTTTGTCGAGATTCATCCCAAGCAGCTCCGTGATGCAAGACTCTGTGCTCTACGGGCTGTTCCCAGGACGGGGACTCTGTGCTCTACGGGCTGTTCCCGGGGACGGGGACTCTGTGCTCTATCGGCTGTTCCCGGGGACGGGGACTCTGTGGTCTACGGGCTGTTCCCAGGAATGGCTCCAATTGCTTAATCTAGCAGTAGAGAGGTGTCCTGAAGAAACTTTGCACAGAATCATAGAATCCCTACAGTGCAGAAGGAGGCCATTCAGCCCATCACGTCTGCACTGACAAAAATCCCACGCAGATCCTATCCCTCCAACCCCCAGGTATTTACCCTCTTAATCTCTCTAACTGACGCATCTTGGGACATTAAGGGGCAATTTACCATGGCCAGTCCACCTAACCTGCACATCTTTGGATTGTGGGAGGAAACCAAAGCTCCCGGAGGAAAATCCACACAGTCACAGGGAGAATATACGAACTCCACACGGACAGTGACCCGAGCTGGGAATCGAACTCTGGTTCCTGGTGCTCTCAGGCAGTAATGCTAATCACCGTGCTGCCCTTGTATTCCAACCCTCCCCCAGATGATCCTTCATCCAACTGTGATGTGTTGTGTTGTCTGCCGTGATAACAGTGACTGCATTTCAAAGCAATTCTTGGTATGTGAGGTGATTCGGGCAGTTTCTGAGAGAGAGATAAAGTGTTGTCTGAGCGTAAGCATCTCACTGAGGCATTCTGAAAAGAATTGGCATCAAGACAGCAAGCGATGGTCGGAGATGATAATCGGATAAGATCCACACTTTAATGAGGGTGATTGAAAAGCACCGTGGCACATTGGAATCTGATGTTCAGAACCGAATGGGATTTGAACATGGAGTGAACTATGTCACTAAATAAATATAAAGCAATACTATTTTTGGCTTTTCTTCAAGATTCAATCAGCAACTCCCCACCCCTTTCCTGCTGCACAGATTAGCATTTGAAAGAGAATGATATTTTATTCCAGGCTGGGTAATCAGATAAAAAAATACATCCATCTCAGATCACACCAACGGGTTACAGCCTGCTCCAGGTGGGCGGGGGTGCTCTTGGCAAGTCCATCGGGCTGCACTGCCCCCACTACAAAGAGTCAAAGGGCAAGTGTGAATCATGAGGCAGGGGAACAGGGTACAATGTCAGGCTTCCCTTTCCCTGTACAACCCCGTCATCACCGCCTAATAGAGCAGACTGTGGTGTGAATAGAGAGCCGTATATCACAGAGTGAGATATATATCACAGAGTGGTGTATATCACTGAGTGATGTATATCACAGAGTGGTGTATATCACAGAGTGAGATATATATCACAGAGTGGTGTATATCACAGAGTGGTGTATATCACAGAGTGAGTATATATCACAGAGTGGTGTATATCACAGAGTGGTGTATATCACAGAGTGGTGTATATCACAGAGTGATGTATATCACAGAGTGGTGTATATCACAGAGTGAGTATATATCACTGAGTGGTGTATATCACAGAGTGGTGTATATCACAGAGTGGTGTATATCACTGAGTGATGTATATCACAGAGTGGTGTATATCACAGAGTGGTGTATATCACAGAGTGATGTATATCACAGAGTGGTGTATATCACAGAGTGATGTATATCACAGAGTGGTGTATATCACAGAGTGAGTATATATCACAGAGTGGTGTATATCACAGAGTGATGTATATCACAGAGTGAGTTATATCACAGAGTGGTGTATATCACAGAGTGATGTATATCACAGAGTGGTGTATATCACAGAGTGATGTATATCACAGAGTGGTGTATATCACAGAGTGGTGTATATCACAGAGTGGTGTATATCACAGAGTGATGTATATCACAGAGTGGTGTATATCACAGAGTGGTGTATATCACAGAGTGGTGTATATCACAGAGTGATGTATATCACAGAGTGGTGTATATCACAGAGTGGTTATATCACAGAGTGGTGTATATCACAGAGTGATGTATATCACAGAGTGGTGTATATCACAGAGTGGTGTATATCACAGAGTGGTGTATATCACAGAGTGGTGTATATCACAGAGTGATGTATATCACAGAGTGGTGTATATCACAGAGTGATGTATATCACAGAGTGGTGTATATCACAGAGTGATGTATATCACAGAGTGGTGTATATCACAGAGTGGTGTATATCACAGAGTGGTGTATATCACTGAGTGATGTAAATCACTGAGTGATGTATATCACAGAGTGGTGTATATCACAGAGTGGTGTATATCACAGAGTGATGTATATCACAGAGTGGTGTATATCACAGAGTGATGTATATCACAGAGTGGTGTATATCACAGAGTGAGATATATATCACAGAGTGGTGTATATCACAGAGTGATGTATATCACAGAGTGGTGTATACCACAGAGTGGTGTATATCTCAGAGTGGTGTATATCACAGAGTGATGTATATATCACAGAGTGGTGTATATCACAGAGTGATGTATATCACAGAGTGGTGTATATCACAGAGTGATGTATATCACAGAGTGGTGTATATCACAGAGTGATATTTACCAGGATGTTGCCTGGTATGGAGGGCAGGTCCTATGAAGAGAGGTTGAAGGATTTGAGGTTGTTTTCGTTAGAAAGGAGGCGGCTAAGAGGGGATCTGATTGAAGCATATAAGATGATTAGAGGTTTAGATAGGGTGGACAGTGATAGCCTTTTTCCTAGGATGGAGAAAGCTAGCATGAGGGGACACAGCTTTAAATTAAGGGGTATGAGTTATAGGACGGATATCAGCGGTAGGTTCTTTACTCAAAGAGTGATTAGGGAGTGGAATGCCCTGCCTGCAGCTGTTGTAGATGCGCCAAGTTTGGTGGCGTTTAAGAGGTTACTTGATAAGTATATGGAAGAGAAGGGAATGGTTTAGTTTGGAGGGCATTGCTTTTTATTTTGGTCGGCACAACATCGAAGGCCGAAGGGCCTGTTCTGTGCTGTAATGTTCTATGTTCTATGTTCTATATCACAGAGTGGTGTATATCACAGAGTGGTGTATATCACAGAGTGGTGTATATCACAGAGTGATGTATACCACAGAGTGATGTGTATCACAGGGTGGTGTATATCACAGGGTGGTGTATATCACAGGGTGGTGTATATCACAGAGTGATGTACGTAACACAGAGTGGTGTATATCACAGGGTGGTGTATATCACAGAGTGATGTATGTTACACAGAGTGGTGTACATCACAGAGTGATGTATATCACAGAGTGGTGTATATCACAGGGTGGTGTATATCACAGGGTGATGTATGTAACACAGAGTGGTGTATATCACAGAGTGGTGTATATCACAGTGGTGTATATCACAGAGTGGTGTATATCACAGAGTGATGTATGTAACACAGAGTGCTGTATATCACAGAGTGGTGTGTATCACAGGGTGGTGTATATCACAGGGTGGGGTATATCACAGAGTGGTCTATATCACAGTGGTGTATATCACAGAGTGGTGTATATCACAGAGTGGTGTATATCACAGTGGTGTATATCACAGGGTGGTGTATATCACAGAGTGATGTATGTAACACAGAGTGGTGTATATCACAGAGTGGTGTATATCACAGAGTGGTGTATATTAGATGTGTATTAGAATGGTGTATATCTGAGAATGGTGTATATTTGATTTCATTTGATTTATTAATTTTACATGTATTAGTATACAATGAAAAGCTCCATTTCTTGTGATATAAATTACAGAAAGATGTATATCACAGCATGGTGTATATCACGGAATGGTATATATCAAAGAGTGCTGTATATCACAGGGTGGTGTATATCACAGAGTGATGTATGTAATACAGAGTGGTGTATATCACAGAGTGGTGTATATCACAGAGTGGTGTATGTCACAGAGTGGTGTATGTCACAGAGTGATGTATGTCACAGAGTGGTGTATATCACAGAGTGATGTATGTCACAGAGTGGTGTATATCACAGAGTGGTGTATGTCACAGAGTGGTGTATGTCACAGAGTGATGTATGTCACAGAGTGATGTATATCACAGAGTGGTGTATATCACAGAGTGGTGTATATCACAGAGTGGTGTATATCACAGAGTGGTGTATATCACAGAGTGCTGTATGTAACGCAGAGTGGTGTATATCACAGAGTGGTGTATATTAGATGTGTATTAGAATGGTGTATCTCTGAGAATGGTGTATATTTGATTTCATTTGATTTATTAATTTTATATGTATTAGTATACAATGAAAAGTTCCATTTCTTGTGACATAAATTACAGAATGATGTATATCACAGCATGGTGTATATCACGGAATGGTATATATCACAAAGTGCTGTATATCACAGATTGGTGTATATGACAAATTGGTGTATATCACAGATTGGTGTATATCACAGATGGGTATATATCAGAGTGGTGTATACCAGAGTGGTGTATACCAGAGTGGTGTATTTTAGAGTGGTGTATATCATAGAATCATGGAATGGCTACAGTAGAGAAGGAGGCCATTGAGCCCACTGACAACAATCCCATCCAGACCTTATTCTCGTAAACCCACACATTTGTGCCTCTAATCCTTCCAACCTATGCTTCCCGAGACATTAGATGACAATTTCACATGGCCAATCCACCTAATCCACACATCGCTCGAGTGTGGGAGGAAACTGGAGCACTCGGAGGAAACCCCTGCAGATAAGGGGAGAATGTGCAGATTCACAAACAGTGACCTAAGCCAGGAATCAAACCCAGCTCCCTGGCCCTGTGAGGCAGCAGTGCTAAACACTGTGCCACTGTGCTGCCAGAGTGGTATATATGAGAACAGGTTAAATAATCCTGTATTTCATTGAGTTTATAAACTTCAGTGACACTACAATTGAAATGATTAAATTGTTAAAATGATGAAGCTGGGCAGATGTAGAGAAACTCTTTCATCTGATGTGGACATCGAGAACAAAGTATCAAATCTTACCGTTCAGTTATTGCTGTAGACTAGAACAGTCAGGAAGGTCTGTATGAACACAGAGAGTGTGGAAATCTGGAACATTCTTATCTAAAAGCTTAACAAAATGACAGGACAGTGGAAACATTCAGGGTTCATGGAGTAAAGGCAACTCAATGTTTCAGGACAGATGAGCTACTATGTCACTGACCAGCAGAGCTGGCTCGAGGGACTGAAAGGCCTCAGTCTATATCAAATGTTCTTCCCGTAGGACTGTACCCCAGTGAGAGTCAATGTGTGTGCGACTGTAGCACAGTGAGAACTAGTATGTGTGGGACTATACCAATGTGAGAGCCAGTGTGTGTGTGTGAAACTGTACTCAATAAGAGTCAGTGTGTAGGGGATTGTACTCCAGTGACAGCCCAGTGTGTGAGACTGTACTCTGGTGAGAGTCAGTGTGTGAGACTGTATTCTGGTGAGAGTCAGTGTGTGAGACTGTATTCTGGTGAGAGTCAGTGTGTGAGACTGTAGTCCGGTGAGAGTCAGTGTGTGAGACTGTAGTCCGGTGAGAGTCAGTGTGTGAGACTGTAATCCGGTGAGAGTCAGTGTGTGAGACTGTAATCCGGTGAGAGTCAGTGTGTGAGACTGTAGTCTGGTGAGAGTCAGTGTGTGAGACTGTACTCCGGTGAGAGTCAATGTGTGAGACTGTACTCCGGTGAGAGTCAGTGTGTGAGACTGTACTCCGGTGAGAGTCAGTGTGTGAGGCTGTACTCCGGTGAGAGTCAGTGTGTGAGACTGTACTCCGGTGAGAGTCAGTGTGTGAGACTGTACTCCAGTGAGAGTCAGTGTGTGAGACTGTATTCCACTGAGAGTCAGTGTGTGAGACTGTACTCCGGTGAGAGTCAGTGTGTGAGACTGTAGTCCGGTGAGAGTCAGTGTGTGAGACTGTATTCCGGTGAGAGTCAGTGTGTGAGACTGTAGTCTGGTGAGAGTCAGTGTGTGAGAGTGTAGTCGGTGAGAGTCAGTGGTGAAACTGTAGTCCGGTGAGAGTCAGTGTGTGAGACTGTAGTCGGTGAGAGTCAGTGTGTGAGACTGTACTCCGGGACAGTCAGTGTGTGAGACTGTACTCAGTGAGAGTCAGTGTGTGAGACTGTACTCCAGTGAGAGTCAGTGTGTGAGACTGTACTCCAGTGAGAGTCAGTGTGTGAGACTGTACTCCAGTGAGAGTCAGTGTGTGAGACTGTACTCCGGTGAGAGTCAGTGTGTGAGACTGTAGTCTGTGATAGTCAGTGTGTGAGAGGTAATCCGGTGAGAGTCAGTGTGTGAGAGTGTAGTCCGGTGAGAGTCAGTGTGTGAGACTGTACTCCGGTGAGAGTCAGTGTGTGAGACTGTACTCCAGTGAGAGTCAGTGTGTGAGACAGTACTCCGGTGACAATCAGTGTGTGAAACTGTATTCCAGTGAGAGTCAGTGTGTGAGACTGTAGTCCGGTGAGAGTCAGTGTGTGAGACTGTAGTCCGGTGAGAGTCAGTGTGTGAAACTGTAGTCCGGTGAGAGTCAGTGTGTGAGACTGTAGTCCGGTGAGAGTCAGTGTGTGAGACTGTACTCCAGTGAGATTGGTTAGGGCAAGATTAGGGCCAGTCATAGATAGCAGTGGGAAGTTGTGCGTGGAGCCTGAAGAGATTGGCGAGGCACTGAATAAATATTTCTCTTCGGTATTCACGCAGAGTGCTGGAAATGTAGCTGTGGAGAGCACTGAGGTACAGGGTTGCAAATTGGGGAGTATTGTAGTAGATAGGGAGGATGTGTTAGAAATTCTCGAGGGTTTGAAGTTGGATAAGTCCCCTGGGCCGGACGGGATTTACCCTAGGATTCTCTGGGAGGCAAGAGAGGAGATTGCAGAGCCTCTGGCTCTGATCTTCAGGTCCTCGTTGGTTACGGGTGTGGTTCCGGAGGACTGGAGGATGGCGATGTGGTCCCATTGTTTAAGAAGGGGAAGAGAGACCTTCCTGGGAATTATAGGCCAGTGAGTCTTACTTCTGTGGTGTGGAAGGTATTGGAGAGAATTATTAGGGATAGGATTTATAGTTATTTAGAGAGAAATGAATTGATTGGGGATAGTCAGCATGGTTTCGTGAAGGGTAGGTCATGCCTTACTAACCTCATTGAGTTTTTTGAGAAAGTGACCAGAGAGGTGGATGGGGGTAAGGCGGTTGATGTAGTATATATGGACTTTAGTAAGGCTTTTGATAAGGTGGCCCATGGAAGACTTCTACAGAAAATGCAGATGTATGGGATAGGAGGGTGATTTAGCTAATTGGATTAGAAATTGGCTGGCAGATAGAAGACAGAGGGTGGTGGTTGATGGGAGATATTCATCGTGGAGTTCGGTGACAAGTGGTGGCCTCAGGGGTCTGTTTTGGTGGCCCTGCTGTTTGTTAATTTTTTATAAATGATCTGGATGAGGGTATTGAGGGATGGATCAGTAAATTTGCAGAGATACTAAAGTTGGTGGTGTGGTAGATAGTGAAGAGGGGTGTTTTAGTTACAGAGGACTTGGACAAGTTGCAGAGCTGGGCGCGAGAGGTGGCAAATGAGTTTAATGGGAAAAGTGTGAGTAATGCACTTTGGCAGGTACAATAAATGTGTAGAGCTATAGGGCTAATGGTAGGGCTCTTAATAGTGTTGAGGAACAGAAGGATCTTGGTGTATGTGTCAATAGATCCCTGAAAGTAGGCAGTCAAGTGGATAAAGTTGTTAAGAAGGCTTATGGAGTCTTAGCTTTTATTGGTAGGGGGATTGAATTTAGGAGCCGCAGCATCATGTTGCAGCTGTACAAAACTCTAGGCTGCCGCACTTGGAGTATTGTGTGCAGTTCTGGTCGCCACATTATAAGAAAGATGTGGAGGCATTGGAGAGGGTACAGAGGAGGTTTAGTAGGATGTTGCCTGGTATGGTGAGTGCAGGGTCCTATGAGAGAGGTTGAAGGATTTGAGGTTGTTTTCGTTAGAAGGAGGAGGCGGCTAAGGGGGGATCTATGAAGCATATAAGGGGATTATTAGAGGTTTGGATGGTAGGGTGGACAGTGATAGCCTTTTTCCTAGGATGGAGAAAGCTAGCACGAGGGACACAACTTTAAATTAAGGGGTATGAGTTATAGGACGGATATCAGAGGTAGGTTCTTTACTCAAAGAGTGATTAGGGAGTGGAATGCCCTGCCTGCAGCTGTTGTAGATGCGCCAAGTTTGGTGGCGTTTAAGAGGTTAGTTGATAAGTATCTGGATGAGAAGGGAATGGTTTAGTTAGGAGGGGCATTGCTTTTTATTTTGGTCGGCACAACATCGAAGGCCGAAGGGCCTGTTCTGTGCTGTATTGTTCTATGTTCTATGTTCTATG